>JBBBDQ010000317.1:1412500-1430000 GCA_037127315.1 Ascarosepion bandense
ATAATAAGATTAGACCAGTTCACAGTGTTCAATACAATTATATTCTAGAACTTTTGAGTATTTTCCAGTTGTAAACGAGTTATTACGCGACATAGGTTTCTACTATGAGTGTTATCTTTAGGCGATTTTCAATAACATTATATATATATATATATATATATATATATATATATATATATATATATATATGATTTTATTATGTCACAGAGTAAAATAATAGTGATAATAAGGTTGTTCATTAGTACTATAGGAAACATACTGTGGCCGATTAGTATTATAGGAAACATACTTTTTGACTATAATATCTTTTATGGGGTTTACTGTGAGTAGACGATAGATGAAACATCGCAAGACTTTTACTGTTCTGTTGTTTCTTCCGTACAAAATGGTCCACCCAACTATATTCCTGAGTTTCAACAATTCTAACTTTCATGCTACGCGTATTGTAACAAACCATCCATATTTATTACGTATTCTATTGTTAAGACGTTAGTTCCACTCGAGAACATTCTTTTTGCGAACTGAAGCTTAGTGTAACAGACTCCCAAGAAGATGCTTTCTCGATCACTACAATGTTAAACTGTTCATGTCTGACCGTTATCTTCCCCGTATACCCGTGTAAAATTCTACCTCTTATTCCCTAACCCACTACCTCGAGTGGCTCCCAAGCCTTCTACTGAGTAAACCCCACAAAAATGAGTGACAAGGACTTTATCTGTATTTTTTTACAGTTAATATCTATATCTATATATATATATATATATATAGTTACGTAAATTAATCAATATACATATGAGGTGCACAAATAGATAGTATTATTATTTGGGTATTAATTAAAAAGTATGAACAGAGGTATTATATATATATATATATATATATATATATATATATATATATATATATTATGCTTCTTTACTCCCACCAAACGGAAATATTTAAGAATATTAAAAAAGCGCTATTCATAAAATTTTACTTTTTGTTCATAATCAACGGAACATATCTGAAAGAAACGTTGCTGCCCGTATATATATTTATATTCTTCTGTGCAAAAAGTAAATCCAATAATTTTATATAAACTGCATATATATATATATATATATATATATATATATATATATATATATTTCTGTGCAAAAAGTAAATTCTATATAAATTGCTTATATAATATGTATACATATATATATATGTGTGTGTGTGTGTGTTTATATACGTATAAGCATATATTTTGATTTAAATCAGACAATATTCTAAATTATACAAAATACCCTATCTCAAACAATCAAAGCATGAAGAGAAACTAACAAAAATAAAAAACAACCTAAAAATCTCCTTGAAAATAGTAAAAGAAGTGGCCGAAGGCGCTAGGGATCATGGATGCTATGTTCAGTTTTTTCTCTCACTAACTCCCACCAAAAGGAAAAATGAACGGTGGAAAAATCTTAAAAAACAAAAGATAATAATGAAAAGTTCATGGTCATACGTAACTATACTCGAAGAGAATTTTTTCAGGCGAAAATATTGTTTATTGTTCATATTGTTTACATTGTTATGGTGCAAGACGTTGAAATGGATTTAACCGTTTTCTTTGGATTCTTTGATGTGTTTGTTGTATATGTTGGCTTGGGAAAGTAGTGATTCTATTGGCAAAATGAGATTGGGAAAGAACCGAGGCGCGGATTAATACATTTGTAATTGCAGCACTCTCGAGGATTTTCCTTCTGATTAATATATATATATATATATATATATATATATATATATATATATATATATGGGAAAACTACTAAAAAGTTGTAAGTTAAAAATGTATTTTTTTGACAGTATTTATTTATTTCTATAATTATATATATATATATTTGATATTTCAGACCGGCCTCGGCCTTTCATCAGAAACAAATGATTTTAAAATTTAAACTAGAAGCGTCCGACACGTGATGCAGAAAGCAACAGTGTCTGGATATTTTTAAACGTAAATACTTTTAATTTAAAGGTTGTTCCAAAGAAAAAAATTTTAAGTGTATCTAAAAATTGTTTTAGATACACTTACATCTTTTTAGTAGTTTTTCCTATACATATTAAGACAGTATACGTGGATTATCATTATGCTATATTAGCAGTATAGCCCGGCGTTGCTCGGGTGTAATGAAAGCTATAAAACTAACCCATGGTCCTGGAGCTCAGACTCAGCCTAAAGAATATTTGTGTGAAGTTTGGTGAGAATCGGATAAAAATTGTGGATTTGTAAAAAGAAGATACAGACAGATAAACAGACACACACAAAAGCATCTTGCCTTATATATATATATATTATTGATTTTCTGCACTATTGTAAAAACTGCAACCTTGAAACTTTTGAATATCGTTTCTTATATCTTTGTCTATGAGTGTATCAAATTTGATTAAAATCGAACCACTCCTTCTATAACCCGATTTTTTCGATTATCGATTTTCGATATTTATTGGCGGTACCTCGACATAAAACCTAGCTAAGAACACTCGCAGACGCTTATAGTACAACTCTGTAAATTTTCAAGAAAATCGGTTCAGCCATTTCGGAGTCTATAGGTAACGGATACACACACAGAGACACATACACACACACACAAAGTTCCATTTATAAATAAGTTTAGACACACACACACACACACACACACACACACACACACACACACAGATAAACAAACTACAGTTCAAAATTTTGAGGGAACTCCTGGTAAGTTTGAAACTGGCCGAAAAAAATAGTTGTTTTGTACTTTAAGAGAAAATAATTATACGTTATTAAAAGTATCGAGATTTGCTTTTGTATTAGAAATTTAATCATGACAAAAAGAAGAAAAATATTTTTTGATTAATTTTTTTCTCTTGTCAAAATATCGTCCTTTAGCCTTGATTACGCAGCACACATTTTTGACATTCGTTGCAAAAGTTTCTCCAAATTTAAGTTTGGTAATTGATTCCATTCTTTTTCAAAGACTCTAAGAGTCATTTTCGCTTTTTTTCAATGGAAAGGTTTCACTCTTCCGTCAAGTTCATTCCATGCTAATTTTGTTGGGTGGCTTCATAGTTTTGAACTAAAGTATATATATATATATATAAGAAAAATTTTAGGCAGACATGTGGAAAATCTTCTGTACAACGAAGACGTAAGCCGATGATGGTTCGCATGAAATAAGCCTATACTTCTGCTTTACCATGAAGTAACTTGTCTGCCTAATTTTTTTTCTTATATTTGCTCGAAATGTATTTATATACATATATATTTACAGCTCTCTTGGAGAGTTATCCTACCACTGTATGTACAGGATAATCCTTTGGATTCTTCTATATCTACACCGCTTGCTGATATATATATATATATATATATATATATATATATATATATATATATAATCATATCGCCCCAAGCGAAGCATTTTATTGCCACTGGGCCGCAGGGGCTTACATAGGAGGAAAGTTATAAGAAAGAGTGACAGGTTACAGGGGTGTCAGGAAGTGGGTAAGAGAAAGATGAGAATACTGATGAGAGTGGAGTGAACGGAGGAAGGAGCATGAGAGAGCGAATGCAGGTTAGTGAAATAGGAGATGACTATTAACTTTACATTTAAATTCTTGGAGATTATAGCTGTCGTGAAAGCAAGTAAATGGAAGGGAATTCCACAGGCGGGAAGTGCGAGAAAAGAAGCTGACGGAGTAGAATTTGCGTTTACAATTTATTGGTTTCACAGTAAAAGTGTGGGACCTAGTTGCTAATCTTGTGGCTCGAGTAAATTTATATATAGGAGGTACCAGTGAGCTAAGTTTATTGGAGCAGAAGCAGTGAAAGTATTTGTAGAAGAGATACAGGGAAGCCACATCGCGCCGTTGAGAAATATATATATATATATATATATATATATATATATATATATATATATATCTGTAAATTCAGATAAAAGCGGGGAAATATCCATTTTCAATATGCATTTTCAGCCCTATATAAGCAAAGAAATAATGAGGACGAATTCTTAGCCCAGAGGTTAGCTCTAGTAAACACTCTATAGGTTTAAGCTAGCGGAATTTTAGTAGTAATTTATTCTTTGGTAGTGGGAGGTATGTGGCTTGACCCTTGAGTTAGTAGTGGTAGATGGTGGGGAAGTAATTGCTTAGCCAACTTTTAAAAAAAATCTTATTGTGACTAATTGGAATAATAGGATAATTATTGCAATTAATACTCATTTCTATGACGACACATACTAATGATCGCCCTCCCTTTATTTAGGAGTATATTCTGGTATTTAAATTTCGAAATTTTAATTTTTACATTTTTTTATTTTTATAGGGTTAAGCTAGCGGAATTTTAGTAGTAATTTCTTTTTTGGCAGTTGGAGGTAGGATGTGCGTTGTGGTACAGTAGCTATCGGCTCGGAACGAGAAATTGGGGAGCCGAGTTCGAATTCCAGTTGAATTCATTGCCTTCACTTACGCGCAAATACCCTTGGGAAAGGTATTAATCCGTCTATTCCTTCCAGTTATGTGTTAAATAACAGAACAGATTGGGTTCTATAGTCTTGGCTGGCAACCAATCTACTGCAGAAAGCAATGACAACCTACTGCGGAATAATCTTCTACCCAGTCAGTCATGTCTCTTTCGAGACATGATCGCCCAAGGGTGTTTCACGTATGGCACTTGACTGAAGAAGTTGGAGGTATGTGACTTGATCCTTGAGTTAGTAGTGGTAAGAAGAGAGAATTAACTGCTTTGCCAAAATATAAAAAAAAAACTTATTGTTACTAATTGAAAGAAAAGGATATTTAATGTAATTTATACTTATTTCTATGACGACACATACTACTGATCGCCTTCCCTTTATTTAGCAATATATTTTGGTATTGAAATTTCAAAATTTTAATTTTTTCTCTCTAACATAGATTACATCTGTCTTTTAAGCTATGAGGGGGTCTTAGCCCTGTCTATGAGCTTCCATTTTATCTGTGGATTTAAGTTATTTCATTTTAATTCCCATTATTCTATTAAATAACCATGGTTTCGGCCTTTTCAGTTTTGTCAAGGAATACAAATCACCAGTCGAAACCATGGTGGCGTAATTAGCTGATCTCCCCAACTTAAATATCTAAAATCTCTACATGTGAAAGCTTCATTTTTCCTCAAACATGTATTGAACACTTTCTTATACAACTGTTTATTGGTTCAATTTAGATCTAACTCATAGCAGTTTATTATATATATATATATATATATATATATATGTCAGTTAAGTGGCATATGTGATATACGCTTGGCGATCATGTCTCGTCTAAGTTAGTTAATTCCTATTTTTATAGGTGGGACACACTTTAGATCAAAGTTCCGATTGAATCTATTTCTGTCTTTAGATAAATGCATTTGATAAATTGTTGCATATAAGATACTCTTTGTCTTCGCCTGAGCAGGTTCATGCCTGCATTAAGTAACGCTCTTTGTACTTAACAACGTTCTAACTCCACTCAGAATATATATATATATAGGCATGAACCTGCTCAGGCGAAGTATATTGGTTATGGTCTGTGTATACGCTGCTTAATATAATATAAGATTACAGTAAAGTAGCTTCTATAGACATTACTTTAATAGATATTTTAATAAAATTACACTCTGTGTTATCGTTATTTTATTATCCAGTACCTTTATGTTTGAAGACGTTACTTTCATTTGTAGTATGACAAAGTAAAATTTTTCCAGGAAATCATAATTATTCTTCCGTGGAAATTCCACGGGTTCCACTAGGATATATAATTGTGTATTTGGGCAACAATCTCTCTTTTATACAGGTTTCATTGAAAATGACAGACAAGGTATTATCATTAAGTTTTTTATATAATTTTTCATGTGTTCATCATTTTATTTTTCTTTTCGGAACTCAAATTATATAAGAATTGTCCAAAGCTTTTGTACTTTCGAGCGCTTTCGGCTTGCCATTATCAAGAATTAAATTTGTTTTGCCTATAAATAAACATGTGGAAAGTTTATGCATATAGAGTTTTGTGTATGTTAAGTTCCGAACACGGTAAACACATTGTTACCGTGTTCATAATTGATGTCATTAAGTGTAGGATTTCTCTTTTTTATTAGTAATACCTCCATTATTTTTAATCTTTTTTTTTTTGTATGTAGATGATTCTATTATGTACGTATTATCAACGAGGATATCAAGGATAGGTCTTGGAAGATCTTGATATTTGTTTAAATGAGAAATACACTACCGGCCATTATTATTAGGCCACCTCACTTTTAAAAAGAAATGATGTATTTCATACTATTTTTAGTATTTATTGCCAAGTGGATAATTCTAAATGAAAATAGAATGGTTCTTTTGTTAATACTGCACAATAACATGTGCATCAAATGAACTATTCTGGTGTCCAGTTTTTGTGACCTCTTCCCCATGCTAGTCTCTTCTTATTGGCTGGCCGAAGCAAAGGCTTCCTGGCTGCCTTGTAAAATTTTGCAAAGTCATAATAACAAAAGAACCATTCTATTTTCATTTAGAATTATCCACTTGACAATAAATACTAAAAATACTATGAAATACATAATATTTTTTTTAAAACTTGGGTCGCCTTATAATTATGGCCGGTAGTATATATATATATATATATATATATATATATATATATATATATATATATTGCATTTAGGTAGCAATCTCTGTTTTATGCAAGTTTCATTAAAATGACAGACAAGATGCTATGCTTAAGTTTTTTAAAACAATTTTTCATTGAATCTTATAATTTTTTTTTCTTTTCAGGACATAAATTTTATAAAAATTGTTCGAATGTTTTATTTCATCAAACGCTTTCGGATGTACTTTTAGCCATTATCAAGGATACCTTTTATGTTATTTTTAACTGCATGCATAAATTGTTTTTGTATGTAGAGTAATAGAATTGTATTATATTCCAAACACGGTCAGCATATTGTGACCGTGTTCATTGTTGATATTGTTGAGTGTTGGCTTTTTCTTTTTTATTAATGATGCTTTCATTATTTTTAGCCATTTTTTGCACCTGCATGATGCGAGTATATCTGTTTTATCTATGGGTATATTACGGATAGAGTTTAGTAGGTTTTCACGTGTAGTTACATGTGACCTAATAGAGTTATGGTCAGAGAGATCTAACGTGAGTTTTCTCGTCAAACATGTCGTAGTATATCCAATGTAATTATTTACGATTTTGAAATGATCAAGAACACAGTTCATTACAGGACTTATGAATTCGTAAATATTATTGGAGATCTTAAGTTTAGATCTTGCGGGTGAATTGTTATTTTGGCGGACCTGAAGCAGACTACCACCACGTTTAATTTCGTTGTATTTCATTCTTTTTTTTAACTTTTTCAGCGCAGTCATATCGATTACTCCCTTAGCTTTACGGATGACAAAAAAAAAATCTTTTTTGAAAAACTTCAATATTTAAACATTTTCGGGAGTTGGGGGGGGGGGAATCAGTTTCTCATACAACGTTATAGTAAATCTAGCCTCCATTTTGAAACCAGTCGCTGGTACGATATTACTGCCACCAGTAAGAATGTTCATTATCAAATTTTTTGGACTTTTTTCAGGGCAATATTATCTTTTACACCTTAAACTTTATGAATGACAAAAAAAAAAAAGTATTTCCTCTCTCTAGCTTGCTTGCAATGCATTCAGATCGCCGAGGTGAATGTTTATTCACTAATGAAACCGCACTTTTGGATTTTGATTGAAAGGAACCAGGAAGAGTAATTGAAGCCTGGAAACAGTATTTATTGGATAACATAAAAGATTTTAAATATCAATAGAATAAGGCAACTGATCCACGCGGGAAAGAATGGCAACCTACTGCCCAGTCAGTCATGTCTCTTTCGAGACATGATCGCCCAAGCGTATATCACATATGGCACTTAACTGACTGAAAGTGATTCATAATAAATTAAATGTATCTGAAGCAGACTACCACCACGTTTAATTTCGTTGTTTTTCAATTTTTTTTTTTTTTCAGCGCAGTCCTATCGATTACCCCCTTAGCTTTACGTCTGACAAAAAAAAATTCTTGAAAAATGTCAATATTTAAACACTTCTGGAGGGGGGGGATCAGTTTCTCATACAACGTTATAGTAATTCGAGCCTCCATTTTGAAACCAGTCGCCTGTACGACATTACCGCCAACTGTAAAGTTGTTCATAATCAATTTTTTTGTACTTTTTTCAGTGCAATATTATCTTTTACACCTTAAACTTTTTTCGCTCTACCTAAGTATTGAGCGCTTTTTGTTAGTTGATGACGCGTGTCGGGGATTTTTCTTTGGGCTACGTGCTGACTCGGTCCGAACCCTTTTGACCAAGGTTCATGTACTTAGCGCTTTCTTTTTTTAAAACCGTCTTTCCCTTCTTCGTAGATTCGTGGAAGGTTTTTAGACACGAGTATAGTTATAATCTCATATATATATATATATATATATATATATATATATATATATATATATATATATATACGTATAATTGTACACATATCTGATATAGTTCTTTACTAAAACATTTCTGCAAACATAGCACCCACACACGTGCGCGCATACACACACAAACGCACACACACACACACACACACACACACACACACACACACATATATATATATATATATATATATATATATATATATATGCGTGCGCGTGTTTGTGTGTGTGTGTTTGTCAAAGATGTGGTTTTTAAATACAGAAAAACTTATATCTATATAAATATAATTTAACAGATTAATTAGACATACGTTAAAGTGATTATATATATATATACAGCATAAACTGCATATATAAATATATATATATGTGTTTGTTTCGTGTGTGTGTATTTTATTGTTATTGACGTTAAATATAACGTCAATAACAATAAAGCAATTAATAGTGGCCACTTGTGTTTGCTTTGACATAAATTTCCTGTAAAATTAAAATTAGTATCAACCGGCCTAGATTGAGAAATTCCTCGCAAGAGAAACGTAATTCTTTATCGTGAGTTTTGCCTTATAATAACGATCTTCGAGGCTCAAATGGTTACGGCGCACTTCCACTACAGGAGTGTTTTGCCTTATATAAAAAACGGAATACTTTTCCGATTTCTGTCGGTGGTGGGGGTATGTTGACCTATTTATTGAGGATATAGGGTTGTTTAGGGATGATGGTCTTATGCTGGTAAAAAAAAATGCACTAATGTTAAATCCAGTTTCTAAGAAAATTAATACAAAGGGAACTGAAGAGTCTTAACCGTAAAGTTTCTATAAATCTAATCTAAAAAGACAAATCTTTTGACTTGCTTTGGCTAACTCCAGAAAATCTTTAATTTACCGACACGGAACTAGGAACGGTAGCACGTGATTTTTTTTTTTTGTTTTTTGTTTTTTGGTAACGGGGTGGGGAGGAGAGACAAGAACGCTATAAAAATTTTTACATTAAAGAATAGAGAAGAAAAAATTACATTTTAAATTCAGTGTAAACCTATTTTTAGAAACTTAATACAAAGAAAAAAAACAAACAGTGAATGTTGGACAATATCAACAAAGATGGAGAGAAAACTTGAAGCAGCTGAAATGTGGATCTACAGGAGGATGCTGCGGATATTGTGGACCGAGCATGTGACGAGGTATTTGGAAAAAATGGAAACGAAAAGGAAATTAATATTGAGCACCAGGAAGAGACAAATGAAGCTCCTGAAACATGCAATGAGGAAAGAGGGCTTGGAGAACCTGATACTAACAGGCCAGAGGGAGGGAAAAAGAGACAGAGGAAAGCAGCGGATAACATATTTGAAGGGCCTGAGTAGGTGGATGACCGAACGGCGGCTACGAGACTTTACAGGAGAAAGCGTGCTAAAAGCCACCAGGTATATGGAGACGTGGAAGGCCTACGTCCTGAAAGAACAAGGTACATAGAAAAAGAATCTAAAAAAGTCAGTCAGTTAAGTGCTGTACGTGATACACGCTTGGGCGATCATGTCTCGAAAGAGACATGACTGACTGGGCAGAAGATTATCCCGCAGTAGGTTGCCATTACTTTCTGCGGTAGACTGGTTACTGACCAAGGCTATAGAACCCAATCTATCTTGCTATTTAACCCATAACTGGAAGGAAGAGACGGATTAATACCTTTCCCAAGGGTATTTGCGCGTAAGTGAATACAATGGATTCAACTGGAATTCGAACTCGGCTCCCCGGTTTCTCGTTTGAGCCGATATCCACTGTACCACAACGCACACCGCCCAAAGTAGTCTTTCTAAATGTAACACTTGATCTAGTCGATAACATTTACTCTCCCTACCTAAAAACTAACGCTGATCCTATATACATCCACACTAAATCTCACCACCTTCGATCAATCATGAAGCATTGCCCTTCTCTATTGAAAACAGAATTAGTAACAATTTTTTAATGAAATTATTTTTTACAAACATAGCAAATTGACACTGTCCTTAAAAACAGTGGCTATATATGCCCTGACCTGAAATATAACAATCGTTATAATAACAACCAACAATAATAAAAATAGAAAGAGAAAGATTATTTGGTATACACCCTCGTTTAAGTTAGGGCATAATTTCCTAAAATTAGTTGAAAAACATTTCCCTAAAAATAACCGTCTTAGCAAATTTTTTAACCCTCTAGGGCCATTCGTATCATATTTGATACAGTATTTCCCTATAAGGAAACATTTGGTATTTCCCTTTAAGGAAACATTTGGTATTCATTGACTGAGCAGTCAGTACTGCTTTCATTTGAAATTTATAAAATATTTCTCTTAAAAAAATTTTCAGGAAAATATTTCTTACAAGGCTTGTTTTCATACTGTATCAAATATGATACGAATGGCCCTAGAGGGTTAATCTAAGTCTGTTTATCTATCTCTCTATCTATCTATCTCTCTATCTATCTATCTATCTATCTATCTATCTATCTATCTATTAACCCTCTAGGGCCATTCGTATCATATTTGATGCAGTATTTCCCTATAAGGAAACATTTGCTATTTCCCTATAAGGAAACATTTAGTATTCATTGACTGAGCAGTCAGTACTGCTTTCATTTGAAATTTATAAAATATTTCTCTTAAAAAATTTTTCAGGAAAATATTTCTTTCAAGGCTTGTTTTCATACTGTATCAAATATGATACGAATGGCCCTAGAGGGTTAATGACAAAATCACTCTTTTTACAAATTATTATGAGAGTTTATTGGTATTTACTTTCTTATTTTCGTTTTGAAGAAGGCAGAAGAGAACAATAGCTGAAATGCTGTAAAAATGCCAACAGAGGTAAGGACAAGAGAGTAACAAAACTGGCAGACCAAGTTCAAATTCACACTGAGGTAGTACATTTTTTTTTAAATTTCTCATGAGTGCAAGTCAAAAAAATCTCATCAGAGGCATGTCACAATGGCTTATGTAGAAGCGTGTTAACCCTCTAGGGCCATTCGTATCATATTTGATATAGTATTTCCCTATCAGGAAACATTTGGTATTTCCCTATAAGGAAACATTTGGTATTCATTGACTGAGCAGTCAGTACTGCTTTCATTTGAAATTTATAAAATATTTCTCTTAAAAATTTTTCAGGAAAATAATTCTTTCAAGGCTTGTTTTCATACTGTATCACATATGATACGAATGGCCCTAGAGGGTTAATCGAAATTGAACTATAATTGTATCGATATTCTTGAGAGGATCATTAAAAATACTATTATATAATAATAATATTATAATAATAATATTATTCTAAATCGATATAAACAATCATCAACATCTTAAAACTATAAATGATCACAACAGCAATAATTGTAATTGCCAAAAACTTATTGAGTGTTCATTAGAAAATAAATGTCTGACTAAATAAACTTCCTATGCTCTAATTCTACCATAGAAAATCTCACAATAATAAATCCTTATATCGATTGTACCAAGAATCTTTTTAAAACCCGCCATTATTTTCACATCTTATCTTTTAATAATAAAAACTTACGCAATAGCACATCACTTTCTACCTGCTATTGGCAATTGAAAGATGCTAATGAGACCTCTACTCTAAAATGATAAATATATAATGATAATGAGGCCTACTGTAAAATGATAAATATATATAAAAAAACAGAACTTGAAAATTTTTACATGAGCCATGTTTTCTATGTTTACATAAAAAAATTATCAAATTCTTACAACTAAACTTGCTTAATAAACGTAACAAAGTAACTTCCATTTGTCATCATCGTCTAAAACAGCGATCGGCAACCCCTGGCCCGCGGGCCACATCCGGCCCTCGAGTGAATCTTGTCCTGCCTGCTACCTTACTCAGGACACAATATAAATATAGTCAAACCAAACCAAAGTGACAGTTGATAGTCTGAATATATTGTGTCGAAATTAAAAAAATTATTTCTTTTTACCTGGAGAATGTGTTTGACTTTTATTTTTTATTTGTAGGGATCGCCAAAATTAGCGTACGACCTCACTTTCACTTTTTCTGTGAAATTTCTTTCGTGAGCGGGCACTTTTAAATAAATATGAAATAGTGTTTTCAACCGATTTTAATGGATTTTTTTCAGAACTAATTTATGAAACATTTATTTTTAAGATGTAATATTTTTAAAAAAAAATTCCGTCAGATAGTTTCTTTTTTTCATGCATTAGAAACCTGTTTTTTATCGGAATGAGAAAGAGGTAAAATACTTTCTGCAACTCCGAAATGATTCGCTTCCTAGTGAGAGCAGTTTCTTTTATTCGTACAGTTTATTTTATTCCTACAGTAAAATAAAGATTTATTAGTTAAATGTGTTTGTATTTTTTTTTTGTTATTCCTGTACTAAAATAAGGGATATTGTTTAAATACAATTAAATTATTTTGAATCCTTGCTTTCTTCAAACACGTAGAAAATTTATTCACATATTTAGTAACATAGTTCTTCTCCATGACACTGGAGCCATAGCTGTTTGGCCCTCCTTCATGACTCTACATAGCTTTTTGGACCTTACTCTCCAAAAGATTGCCGACTCCTAGTCTAAAATATACCCAAAAGTATAGTAAATCTTTCGTAATATAATAGAATTAGACATCTATAATATATCCCTAGCATAAATTGGATAATTCTCCCACCTTTTAAGAATTAATTTGTTTCGGCTTAACGGATAGATCACTCACTAAGTCAACTACATACGCTTGATTTTTTTAAATACGTGTATTTTTTAAAACTTTCACGTCTAAGTCACTTCTTCACTCCGTTAAGTGAAAAATCACTTAAAGAAATCCTGTAACCGTTTCACGATGACACGCGATACCTTTTCAGACTTGCTAAATGCTAGATATGTATCATTCAATTTATTTAATCACTGGCATAGCAAACGTCTGGGTCTTAAGTCATTTCAAGTCTATATCCTCCTTTACCCTTACAATCAAATTTCTCCTATCTATCATGAACTAACTTTCTATTGATTCACAGAGACAAAACCCCCGAAAATCCCGCCCACTTTTATTGTCTAGATTTGGTAAAAATTGTGTTTTTTTAAGCTGTTATATATAATGTTTCCTAACAGAAAAAAAAATTCACTGCCTGACGAGGTGCTAATAAGATAGTACCGAAACACATATATAAATATATTATCACTTTAAATGTTATTTTAGTAGATACTCGTAACTGAGTAGGTGTTTCGTTTATTTATTAAATAATATAATAATTATTTTCTGTGGCACAGTGGATATCGGCTCGGAACGAGAAATCGGGAAGCCGCGTTCAAATTCCAGTTGATATGCCTTACATTCACTTACGCGCAAATACCCCTGAGAAAAGGTATGAATCTGTCAATGTTTCCTCCAGTAATGGGTTAAACAATAGGACAGATTGGGTTATATAGCCTTGGATCGTAAACAGTCTACCGCAGAAAGTAATGGCAACCTACTGCGGGAAAATCTTCTGCCCAGTCAGTCATGTGTCTTTCGAGACATCATCGTCAAAGCGTGTATCACGTATGGCACTTAACTGACTGAAGGAAGATTATAGTTGGAAGCATAAGTAAAGCTTCTACTGGGCATAAAATGGGGGATCGATTTTTTATTGTTATGAAGTAATAAACTGATCCCCTATTAATTATTAATACAATCCGTCTCTTCTCTCTTCAGCTATACTTTAAAGAGCAGGATAGAAAATCTTCCGCCCAGTCAGTCATGTCTCTTTTGAGACATGATCGTCCAAAGCGTGTATCACGTATGGCATTTAACTGACTGAAGCAAGATAATAGTTGGAAGCATAAGTAAAGCTTCTACTGGACATAAAATGGGGGACCGGTTTTTTATTGTTATGAATTAATAAACTGATCCCCTATTAATTATTAATACAATCCGTCTCTTCTCTCTTCAGCTATACTTTAAAGAGCAGGATAAAAAATCTTCATCCCAGTCAGTCATGTCTCTTTCGAGACATGATCGTCCAAGCGTGTATCACGTATGGCACTTAACTGACTGATTACAGGCCTGAATGTTCGAGAAATCTTATTAAGGCAAACTATACGTTTTCTCAAACTAAAGCCTGCTCAACATAGTTACAATATATTTTTAAAAATTTTTTTAATCGTGTCGCCCCAAGCAAGGCATTTTCCTGACACTGTTGTGCAGGGGTTATATAGGAGGAAAGTTATGAGAAAGAGTCAGAGGTTATAGGGGGTTTCAGGAAGAGGGTAAGAGAAGGATGAGAATACTGTTGAGAGTGAAGTGGACGAAGAAAGGAGCATGAGAGAGAGAGGAAGCAAGTTAGTGAGATAGGAGATGACGATTGACTTTACATTTGAATTCTTGAAGATGTGTGATCTGGGATGTTAAACAAACAAAAATGTAGCCGAGCAGGTGTCTGCAACAGGTACTGATTAACCGCCCTAGCAGACTGGTTTTGTCGGAAACGGATAGTCGGTCATAGCACACACACACACACACACACACACGCGCAAGCACATGTACCTCCCCCCCCCCCATATATTTATATATATATATATATATATATATAAATATAGATATTATCTTTCGTCTATGGCACGACTAGGATATTGCGTTATGCAATCATTAGGTGCATAACGAATGAAACTCCGAGTCGTGCCATAGATGTAGGATAGTATATATATATATATATATATATATATATATATATATATACATATACATATATATATATATATATATATATATATATATGTATATGTATATATATATATATATATATATATATATATACACACACAGGGTGTCCATAAAGTTCGTGCGCACTATAAAAAATTTATAACTTTATTTGTATTTACGATAGAAATGATTTGTAAAAAGGATTAGAAAGAAGTAAATGTATATTTTTTAAGGTTTTATTGAAATTTTATTTAAGTTTCTACATGTCCTCCATCATTAGTAATACAAAGGGTAATACGATTTTGCAGTTCACCGAAAACATTTGCCAACTGTTTTACAGTGTTGTCTGAAATCACATTAGTTATTTTAGTTTTCATAATAATTATATATATATATCCGAGCGAGTATAGAATGAGGAGAGAAAAAAGAAAAATTTTTTCAGTCCAAAACATTAATTTAAAACAGTGCTCGATATATGATATATAGAGCAGTGAATATTTATTATAAATTATGTTTTAGAACATGTACATAATTTCTTCTATATATGTCCTCTTCCCTACAATCATATGGTTGTTTCAGTGTTTGGATTTTTTTTTCCTCGAAGAGGTGTTTAAATCCAAACACTGAAACAACCATATGATTGTAGGGAAGAGGACATATATAGAAGAAATTATGTACATGTTCTAAAACATAATTTATAATATATATATATATATATATATATATATATATATATAGGGTGTCCGTGTCCATAGAGTCCGTGTGCACTTTAAAACGTTTATAACTTCATTTTTCGTTTGTGATAGAAATAATCTGTAAAGGATGTTATAAAGTTTAATGTACCTAGTTTTAAGTATAGTTATTGAATAATTATTTATTTCTAAATCAGGAATTTCCTAACAGATGGATCGGAAAAAGTGGACCATTTTATTGGCCTCAACGTTCGCCAGATTTGACTCCATTTGATTATTTTAAATGGGGAAATGTGAAAACAATTGTGTATGCACCCAAACCTCGTTCATTAGAAGATTTGAAAGCTAAAATAAATAATGTGATTTCAGGCATTACTGTAAATCAGTTGGAAAATGTTTATCGTGAACTGCAAAATCAAATGTCACAGGAACTAACCAACGTCTATATCATTTGGGCCATGTGTCCTAAAGGATATAGACGTTGGTTAGTTCCTGTGACTTGATCCAAAGAGTTGTGAGTTCAATACCAGGCTACAGCAGTGGTGAACAAAAAACTTACAGGGTTAGAGGGAGATAACTTATGACTACCAAAAGAGGAACCATATACCCCAGTGATTGTAATTAAGGGTTCGGTTTGAAATTCCTACCACCTGAAGAAGGCCGGAGCGTTCAACGGCCGGGACAACACCATAAATACTGTAAATACTACCTCATCTCAGAAATATAGACATATATATATATATATATATATATATATATATCGAAACATATTTATAAATGGAACTTTGTCTGTCCGTGTGTGTGTGTCTGCGTGTGTGTGTGTTTATCGTTACCTATAGGATGAGTGAATTTTATATTTTGACTAGCAGTATAGCCCGGCGTTGCTCGGGTGTAATGAAAGGTTTAAAACTAATCCATGGTGCTGGAGCTCAGACTCAGCCTAAAGAATATTTGTGTGAAATTTGGTGAGAATCGGATAAAAATTGTGGATTTGTATAAAGGATATACAGACAGATAAACAGACACACACACAAACATCTTGCCTTTCATATATATATATTATTGATTTTCTGCACTATTGTAAGAACTGCAACCTTGAAACTTCTGAAGATCGTTTCTTATGTCTTTGTTTATGAGTGTATCAAATTTGATTAAAATCGGACCACTCCTTCTATAACTCGATTTTTTCGATTATCGATTTTCGAAATTTATCGGGGGTACCTCGACACAAAACCTAGCTAAGAACACTCGCAGACGCTTATAGTACAACTGTGTAAATTTTCAAGAAAATATGTTCAGCCGTTTCGGAGTCTATAGGTAAATTATTTATAAACTATAATTTTTGCAAGAAATTAATATGAGATGAAAACTGTTAGCATTTGATATCGATACCAGAAAATCACAAATTGATTTTTCTTTCGGTCTACGCTTTCACTTTAACTGGAAACAACTATTGCTTTTTAGTCTTTCGTGCCAACGTCCAAAGAGTCTGAGCTCCAGGACCATGTATTATTTTTTAAGCTTTCATTACACCCGAGCAACGCCGGGATATACTGCTAGTATATATATATATATATACGTACATACTTGCATCAATGAAAAAAAAAATGCTGCCTAAATACACACAATGCATATATATATATATATATATATATAT
>JBBBDQ010000317.1:1435000-1755000 GCA_037127315.1 Ascarosepion bandense
TCGTCCGAATCACCCTAAATTTTCTTCATTCTTTTATTGATGAAACTGCAATATAGTTAATTATCAGATATTTATAAATTCATTTGATGCACATGTTATTGTGCAATATTAACAAAAGAACAATTCAGTTCTCATTTACAATTATCGGGGAGCCGAGTACGAATTCCAGTTGAATTCATGGCATTCACTAGCGAATGATAGTGGGAAAGGTATTAATCCGTCTCTTCCCTCCAGTTATTGCTTAAATAATAGGCCAGATTGGGTTCTATAGCCTTGGCTGGCAACCATTCTACAGCAGAAATCAATGTCAGCATAGAGCGGGATAATCTTCTGCCCAGTCAGTCATGTCTCAAAAGAGACATGATCGCCCAAAGCGTGTATCACGTATGGCACTTAACTGACTGAGTGTATATATACATACTTATAATTTTTTCGGTCCAAGATTTTTTTTCATTTCAGAACACAAATTATATAAGAATTGTCCAAAGGTCTTATATTTTCGGCTATACTTTTAACCATTATCAAGAATTAATTTTGTAAACAAATATGTGTAAAGTTTATGTATATGGTTGTTTGTTTTATGGCATATCAACCTCGGCGGGTCATTTATTGCCAACTAATTTTTTTAAATTTTTTATTTATTGCTGGTAATACCGTTTTTCTTTCAACAATTTATTGTTGTTTTTATATAAGTTTTTGTGTCTAGTCATACTTTTTTCTTTTCGAGTATCAAGATTCATTGGGATTTGTTTTTAAGGGCAGGGTCCCCAAGTCCTACCCTGTTATTTAACCCATAACTGGAGGGAAGAGAGGGATTAATAGCTTTCATAAGGGTACCAGTGCTTAAGTGGATGCATGGTATTCAACTGGAATTCGAACTTGGCTCACTGATTTCTCTTTCCGAGCCGATATCCACTGCTCCACAATGCACATCCGTCACTAAACGCTTACAGCATCTGGTATTCCCGTTGCTTAACTTCGGTGATCGAGCAAGAACCGGTGTACTCAACGTGATATGGTCGTAAGCCTTTATGGTATCATGTATATGTTAAGTTTCGATACGCTAATAATACCTAATACATATCTGCAACCCATTTGCGTTTTATTGCTTTTTTCAGGTTGAACTAATTAAAAACAATAAGCAAATTTTGTTTAGAATATCAAAGTAAACAAACGTTTTAGAAAATTTAAAAAAAAAACGTAAAAAATATGTGATCTCAGATCGAATAAAAGAGATAGGTAGAAACAATAATCGGTTGCGAGTAAAAATTCGTCACCCGGATTTCTGGGTCCCACAAACGTAAAAATACTATAAAAAAATAAATGTGTTTCCGAATGCATGGACCGGTTACCATTAATTGAAATTGTTCCGTCGGCCATATTCTGGATCTTCGAACTCGAAGCTTCAAGTGCCGGATAGCAAAACTTTACTGTGATATTTCTTGCTTTTAATTCAGTCTGATATATATATATATATATATATATATATATATATATATATATATATATATATATATATATATATATATAGTAAGTTATAGTTTAAAACATGTACAAATTATAATTTACTACAAAAGTGTACATTTTGTTTCGACGTCAAAAAAACATTCTCTCATCAGGTAGTTAATAATAATGGTATTAACTACCTGATGAGACAATCTTTTCCATGTCGAAACAAAATTTACACTTTTGTAGTAAAATATAATTTGTACATGTTCTAAATTATAACTTATGTTCTATAAATTATAAAATAAATATTCATAGCTCTATTTCTATATTAAGAATTGTTTTAAATTAATGTTTTGAACGTTCTTAATACTTTCTTCGTTCTTTATTCACTTGGATATATATATATATATATATATATATATATATATATATATATATATTAAAAAAGGATTAATTCAAAGATGTTGAATGGCCATTTCGATATGAAGATCCCCACGGGGGACGACACATCACCTCAGCAACAGAAAAAACCTTTCAGAAACTGGAGAAAAATTAGTCTACTTTTCCTTTTTAAATAGATATTTTTATTTTATTTTATTTTATTATTTATTTTTTAATTTCTTTGCAATCTATTTAAAAAGGAAAAGTAGACTAATTTTTCTCCAGTTTCTGAAAGGTTTTTTCTGTTGTTGAGGTGATGTGTTGTCCCCCCGTGGGGATCTTCATATCGAAATGGCCATTCAACATCTTTGAATTAATCCTTTTTTAATATATATTTGCTCTGTAATATTTTATTACATGGAGCTCTCTTCCTGTATCATTTTTTAATATTAAAATAAATTTTTAATATTAATTAGGATCGGTTTTTTGGAATTTACCTTCCTGCTTTTTTTCCTTGGATCTAAATTAAAATATATATATATATATATATATATATATATATATATATATACATGTGTGTGCATGTGTGTGCATGTATGTGTGTGCGAGCATATATAGTCTTTGTGTGCGTGTGTGTACGAGAGAGAGAGACATAGAGAAAGAGAGCGTACGATGGGTAAATTGTCGCCATTTTATATTTTTTTTATTTTTGCGCATGCGCGTTGTTGGTTTTTGATTTTGTCAACTGCAAATTATACTCAGCATAATTCACTCTGCCAGAAATTGGAGAACGGCATGCTCTACTGCTTGGCATTCGCACCGGAAGCTCTAATAGGAAGATTTCAGAGTGTTTGGTTGTTAATCTAAGAACAGAGCAGAGAAACTGGAAAGAGTTGCACGAGTCTAATGGTGATTACGAATGCACGGCCGCTCGGAAAACACAGTTTGAGCGTTCTGATGAGAAAAGAACTGCCGAAATCGTTAGTAAGGTCTTGCAACTCAACACGCAGGCCTACATCAAGTGCTGCCCCAGGTCAAGAGGGTGTCTGATGGAAGATCCTATGTCTAGCAAACAGGATTCTGCACCATGTGACACAAACAGTGGAACCCAGTCATGGAAGTCAGAAAATTTCATCACCCTTTACATGTGGTCAGCTAACTCCCCAAACTCCAAATCCCTTTATTATTTTGTGTGGGGTGCAGTTGAGCGAGAGACCAACAAAACTTTTTGTAACAACAAAGATTATGGAAGCATTTACCAACTTAAAAAAGGCGTGCGTCCAAAAGAGTTGTAAGAGATTCTGAGTTCATGTGGAGGCCGTGGTTTAAGCCAATGACGATTTTATTGAATAAATTTACTCCTTAGTATTTCAAGATATTTTTGTGTAATTTTTGTAAATATATCTGTTGAAATGAGATGTCAGTGTGATTGAAGTATGAGCTGTAATTTTCATTTTTGCGTAATTTGGAAGACAATTTATACATCGCACAACACAAACACATACACACACACACACACACACATATATATATACATGTACATGTATATATATATATATATATATATATATATATATATATACACGTTTTCCGTCTGAAATGTTCGAGAAGTATTATCATCATCTACAACAGGATTTGAACCTGCCTACCTAAGGCCAGAGAACCTTCTGGTCATGCGTGGTGAAATTTAGTGTCTTCAAGTGCAGTTTTTATGTCAAAGAATCTCTCGAAGTTATTCACTATTTTGCACAGTACTCACACACACACACACACACACACACACATACACATACACTCAGTAAAAGATTGATTAAATCTTCCTTGTCGGCCGTATTCAATGAAAAATGTTTACAAGAAAGGTTGTTGGCCACACACACACACACACACACACACACACACACACACACACACACAGACGTATATATATACATATGCATATATATTTATATATATACACACAGAGACATATATATATATATATACATATGCATATATATATATATATGTGTGTGTGTGTGTGTGTGTGTGTGCGTGTTTGTGCATGTGTGTGCGTGTGTGTTATTCGAAATTCTAAGTAGGCAAGAGTATAAACAGTACTGAAATTGAATAATAGACAGGCTAACATGTACACTGCATGAGGTGAAAATGATATCCAGTTCAATTTTCGCTTTCTTAGCCCCCCCCCATATATATATATATATATATATATATATATATATATATATATATATGTATGTATATGCAAACACATATACATATGTTAACCGTTCGACAAATCCAATGACGATAGCGAAATATACATACGTGTAGATTCATATATATATATATATATATATATATATATATATATATATATATGATATTCGGTACATAACATGTTCGATATATAACCATCAGATACATTCTGTTACACGTAAAACAACAATCATAATCGAAAATGGCTAAAAGTATAACCGAATGCGCTCGGATAAACAAAACATTTGGGCAATGTTATAAAATTTGTCCTCAAAAAAAAAAAAACTTAAGATAACATGAAAAATTTTCATAAAAAAGCTAAACCATAATACATTGCCTGTCATTTGTTGCTGCCCAAATATACAATATATATATATATATATATATATATATATATATATATATGTGTGTGTGTGTGTGGGTGTGTGTGTGTGTGTGTATATATATATATTCAGTTGGATTGGTGTGAGTTTGTGACCCAAGGTTTCAAGCTTTTGTTTGACGATCGCAAGAGCGTGAAACCCATGGTCACAAACTTACACCAATCCAACTGAATATGTTAGCTCTAACATTGATATTGAGCACTTTCAAATAAGTACCGCGCTTATATAATATATAAATAATATAATATATATAACATATTGCATATATATATATATATATATATATATATATATATATATATATATTTCACACACACACACACACACACACACACACACACACACACACATATATATAAGCACAGAGTTTCTCTCTTTAATTGAGCAGGTTTATGTCAACTTCAAAGTTTCGTGTAAACATGGTTATCATGCTCTCAACAATGAGGGCTGGTGGTGTGTGTATCAATGCCCTATCTTCACCTTGATATCGAGCACTTTACGATGGAAAACCTGCTTGCCAAAATACATTTTATTAGTAAAACCACTAAAAAAAGCAAAAACGTTGGCGCTAAACACAGTCACAATTAAACAGTATATATATATATAAAATTTAGTATTTGACGATTTTCCGTGTCGACAGTACGGGGAAATATGATTTCTAAAGGATTTACATTTTATCTATTTATGTTTTTTCTAACATTAATTTTTGTGGATAATCTTGATTTTATAAAACCCTAATCCAACGCTGTTTATTTTATTTTAAACAATATTACTTCTTTCATCCTTAGAAAATATGCTCGCAGATACTGTTTAAAACCATAAAAAGTAAACAATGAAGCTTCTATTTTAAACACGGGTAAGAAAATTTTAAACACACTAAAATATAACGCTTGAAGTATTTAGAATATAATATATAAATGTTTTTAAAACTTAATTGCTGTCATGGATATATATATATATATATATATATATATATATATATATATATATAGATATTAAATCATATCACCCCGAGCAAGGCGGTAACGCCACTGATGTGCCGGGGGCTACATAAGGGTGAAAAGACTAGAAGAGAGAAAGCCGGAAACCACATCCTAAACAGGGAACAAGGGATGAGCCTCTACATCTGTTCAATAGACGTGGGTGGAGTGTGAACCGGGCGATAGTTTAGTCTATCTACTCCAATTGACAAAAAAAAAAAAAAGAAAAAAGAAAAAAAACAGAAGAAAAGTGAAAAGATTGGAAAGGAGAAAACCGGAAACCACATCCTAAACAGGGAACAAGGGATGAACCCCTTCACCTGTTCAATAGACGTGGGTGCGCAAAGAAATTAGAATTTATATTTATGTACAAATGATATAGCGTCTATGGATACAAGCAAGTATATATATATATATATATATATATATATATATATATATGATTTATCTGATTATACATTATTTTTACTGGATACTCATATTTGTGTAGATGCCCTATTTAGGTTTTTAAACAGTATATTTATTTATTTACAATCTACCGGCCTGAATATTCGAGAAATTCAGAGGACGCATATTTTTCTAACAAGATTTAAAGAATATTCAGGCCGGTAGGTGTAAATAAATAAAGATAGTGTTTAAAAATCTAAATAGGGCATCTACACAAATATGAGTATCCATGAAAAACAACGTTTAAATAAATAAATAAATAAATAATATATCCTAGTTGATACATTTCGTAAATAATATATATATATATATATATATATATATATATATATATATATATATTAAATTAAAAACAAAAATGACATAAATGGTGAAATCCCGAAACAGATCCTATTAATATTAATCTCATTAATATTATTGTCAGTTTTTCTCGCTGATATGGCCATACGACATATGTAATTTTCGGAGTTTTATTTAAATATATATATATATATATATATATATATATATAGTTTTACACACAAACACGCATACACACACAAATACACACACACACATATATATATATATGTGTATGTATACATATATATATATGTGTGTGTATGTTTGTGTGTGTGTATATATATATATATATATATATATATATATATATATATATATATGTGCAAGTTTAATTAAAAACAAGGTAGTGTGTTTAAGAATTTTGCATAATTTATTCAAAAAATAAGTACAATACCTTGTGAATTGTTTTTAATGAAACTTGCATAAAAGAGGGGTCACTGCCCAAATATACAATTATATATATATATATATATATATATATATATATATATATACATCCGAGTGGGTACAGAACGAAGAAAGAATTTTTTCCGTCCAAAACATTAATTTAAAACAGTGCTCGATATATGATCTATGGAGCTGTGGATTCATAATATATATATATATATATTCTAATTAAATAGAAAGTTTGTTACAGAGGCCCGCCTGAGAAAGAGAACCATTTTACCTGTCAGTGTCTGAATCACCGGCAATTCATTTAGAAACACACGCACACACACGCAAACACACACACGAAAATATGTATGCATATTTTTTTATATATACACGTTTTATATACATATATATATATATATATATATATATATATATATATGCAGATTTTCTTTGCTTCATATATATTAAAATATAAGGTTCTTCATGAGCGCACACACACTGACACACATACACACATGTATACTTTTTCACATAGCGACACCCTTTTGAATTCGTTCTTGACACAGTGATACATAGGGTTTTTTTTTTCTCGCAGAAATACAATCGAATATTAATAAAGTTTAAGTTGTTTTCTCATATAGTGAATTTCTACCCGACATACTTAATTTCAAAAGATACCTTCATCATTTGTAACATTTAATCAAATCAACAATTGTTTTATACAAATACAACATGTGTACATGCATATTTAGAAATACGTGTTTGTTTTACATGTTTGCATAGAATAATGCTCCGGAGTACTTACTGTCGTGTTAAAATCCTTCCCCAGTAAATATCTTTGTGGCATAGCAAATTGGATTTTTTTTTTCAAGTAAAAAAAAAAATCAAAAAAAAAAAAAAAAACCAAACAATCGTTGTATTGTTGCGAGGTTTTTGTTGAAATCCGTTCGTAGTTGATGAAGAATAAATTTTATTTTCACGGTGTATATGGTGTAAGGCTGATTGCTGTGCTTTCTCACTGTGGCTTTACTTGTCGTAAATCCATTTTTACTGTGTTTCCTCTATTCGTCGGTTCAAGTATTGATTGTTTGTAAAAAAAAAAAAAAAAAAAAAAAAAGAGAAAAAAAAAAAAAAAAAAAAAAAAAAAAAAAAAAAAAAAAAAAAAAAAAAGAAAAAATGTCTTCATTATTTGTGGCTGTTTTCCTTTCTTGTTTTTCAAACAATCTGCAGAATTTGTTTTTTAAAATTGGTTTTCATCAATCTACAGGCTTAATAATAAGTTACTAGAAATGTTCGTTTCGGTAAATAGCATTTTTTTGTCCTATGTTAAACAAAGCGTTTAACATAGACACATAACTTGTATATATATATATTTATTTATTTTTAAATATAGCATTTTTCACGTTTTATATATATATATATATATATATATATATATATATATATATATATATATTTATGAGAAACAATTCTGACCGTTTTTATTTTTTATTTTCTTTCTTTCTTTTTTCCTTGTTCTTTTTTTTTTTCGTTTTTCTTTTTTACTTTAAAACTTATCTTTTTTCTTTCTTTTGCAGCCGACTCTCTTTCTTTTGATAATTTGTGTTACCTATTAATATCACTATTACTACTACCACTACTATTAGTATTAGTAGTATTAGTATTATCTTCGTACTCCCTCTCTGTCGCTTCTTTTTAACGCTAGGTTACGTTTCCTTGTTTATCCTTCATCCTAGGGAAGTTTTTTTTTCTTCTTTTCTCTCTTTTTTACTCTTTTCTAGTTTTAATATAATCGCCGCATTTACTAATAAAGTCGACACTTCTTTCTTTCTCTCTCTCTTTCTCTTTTTCTCTCTCTCTCTCATTGCAAGTCACATTCAAGCGTGTGTTTTGTGTGTGTGCGTGTATGTGTGTGTGTGTGTGGAGACAGTATAATTTTAGCGACTACGACATTGTCTTTTTTTTCCGACCATAGGTGTCGTTCTTTCACCGATTGAAATATAACGAGATACGTTGGATGAGAAAGCAAGCATTCGCTAAAAACTTGGCCGACAAAGAGAGTGAGTGAGAGATTAGGCACCGGATTGAGCGAGGGTGAGCGAGTTATGTGGAGCGCCGAGAGAGAACATTTTGGCAAAGCGAGTGCGGCAATCGAGTGAATTCATACCGCCAAACAGCCAGCTTGAGAGATTGGTGAAATATACGACTTGATAGATATGCACCGCCCCCCCTCCCTCTCTGTATATATATATATATATATATATATATATATATATATATATAATATTTCTTTCTCTTTCATTCCTTCTGTAATGCACTATCTTTTCGTCTACCTTTTTTTGCTTTCCCACCCTCATTCTAACATTCTCTCTCATTCTCGATTTCTCTCATTCTTTATTTCTAACGCTCTTTCTTTTAGTATCTCATTTTTTTTAATCTCCCACTCCTTCTATATTACACCCTTTCTCTCTCACTCTCTTTTTCTAGAATTATCCTCCGCCCTATTTCTACATAACGTTCATTTCTCTCACACTTTTTCTCTAACATTCACTCACTTTTGAATGCAAACCTTTCACTATTTAACCTTCTTTCTTTCTTTCTTTCTTTCTTTCTTTCTTTCTTTCTAATGCTCTCCCTTTCATTCTCTAGCTCTCGAATATTTTCTATCCCTCTCTCACGAAGGTTCTCTTTTCTTTTTCGCTGTTTTTCGCACACTCTCCCTCACTAACGTTCTCTTTCATTCTTACTTTTTTCCGTAATCTCTTCCTCTCTCGTTAACGCTCGCTCCTACTAACTAATCTATTCTCTCTTTTTCTCACTCTATCTGATTCTATCTATTTTATTGATATTTCTCTCTCTCTCTCTCTCTCTTTCGCTCTCTTTCTCTCAATGTCTCTCTGTCTTAGTATAACGTGAAAATACAGCATGGAAGACTGGGTCCTACTGCACGGGACTTTTATCCTTTTTAGCTTCCAGACCCAAGGGATGGATCGAACAATATTATGTGAAAATGAATTCACAGTACGCTGTATAAAAGAAAAAAAAACGGCTATTATAGATAGATAGATAGATAGATAGATAGATAACAAACAAACTAAATTAGATAGATATAAGCAAACATAGATAGATACATAGATAACAAAGAGACCAAATTAGATAGGTATAAGCCGACATAGATAGATAGATAGATAGATAGATAGATAGATAGATAGAAAATGGACAGACGAACGCACACACACACATACATATATGGAGAGAGAGAGAGAGAGTGAGAGAGAGAGAGAGAGAAAAGGGAGGAGATAGATATCAACAGGCTGAGTTAGATATGGGCAGGCTACGATAGATATTAACAGACAGTGACAGACAGACAGATACTGGACAGACGAATACACAAAATCCTACACACACACACACACACACACACACACACACACACACACACACACACACATATAAATATATATATATAGAGAGAGAAAGGCAGACGAACAGACAGACAGATAATTAACAGACTAAGATAGCTAGATCGATAGATAATGAGCACACACACACACACACACACACACATATATATATATATATATATATATATATAATAGTTTAGAACATGTACAAATTATATTCTTCTACAAACTATACATTTTGTTTCAACATTGAAAGGACAATGTCTCATCAGGTAGTGCTAAGGGGGATGGAAAATTCTTTTCCTCATATTGATAAATTTTGTGTGAGAGGTAAGTGGGGTAGAGACATCAGAATTGGGATTTGTAAATTAGAATTTGAACAAAAAGTGGAAAATGTAGGAGAAGAAGAAAGGTGGTTAATGGACATGTTGAAAAGTTTAGACAGTTTTAACAGTGGAAGATAAGGTATGGTCCTATATAGCCTTTTATGACCAGGCCTTTGGGTTTAACAAAGAGGAAGAAGTAAGAAAATGTATATGAGGTGGAAGGGAGTACGAGAACATTGGCTAAGAAGAGAGAGGAATTGGTAGTGGATAAACCCATCTATTAGGCTACAGATTTTTTGGTGTTTCTTGGAAGGATGGTGAAATCCTATACAGAGGCTTAAAAGTTATTAAAGGTTTCTTTTATATTTAAACTTCATTTGAAATTTAAGGAAAATTTTTATTTTTATTTTTTATATTTTAAAACCTTAATTAGATTACTATTTGTAGTATGAAATAAAGGTAAAATTAGTGGCTAAAATATATAAGGGGAGAGATCATACAGTCAATATTTTCAAGTTAAGTTAAGTTGTGGTCAGTCAGTTAAGTGCCATGCGCGCTACACGCTTGGGCGATCATGTCTCGAAAGAGACATGACTGACTGGGCAGAAGATTATCCCGCAGTAGGTTGCCATTGCTTTCTGCGGTAGACTGGTTGCCGACCAAAGCTATAGAACCCAATCTGTCCTATTATTTAACCCATAACTGGAGGGAAGAGACGGATTAATACCTTTCCCAAGGGTATTTGCGCGTAAGTGAATGCAAGGAATTCAACTGGAATTCGAACTCGGTTCCTCGATTTCTCGTTCCGAGACGATATCAACTGCGCCACAAATACTATAGTCAGTTAAGTGCCGTACGGGATACAAGCTTGAGCAATCATGTCTCGAAAGAGACATGACTGACTGGGCAGAAGATTATCCGGTAGTAGGTTGGCATTACTTTCTGTGGTAGACGGGGTTGCCACCCAGGGTTATAGAACCTAATCCCGATATTTAACCCATAACTGGAAGGAAGAAATGGATTAATACCTTTCCCAAGGGTATTTGCGCGTAAATTCGAACTTGGAATTCCAACTCGGCTTCCCGATTTCGCGTTCCGAGCCGATATCCAATGCCCCCCAACGTACATCACTATAGAGGTTTGCGTTTCTAGAGATCCGAACTTTAGATTTTGTAATTTTAGCATGATTGTAAGTTTTTTAATGTGTTTGCAATTTACTGTGGTTTCATATTTTCTTCGTTCCTTATTCACCCGGAAATATATATATATATATATTGACTGTGTTACCTCTGGTAAGCATGGCAAGTGGAATGAGAACAATCTTCTCCCCCACCATGGATTGAATGAAGTGTTTCTGTTCAAAATTCCACCTAGGTTACTGTGTTCTACGACAGGCACCAGAAGAAGGCCAAAGACTACAACGGTCAAAGCGTTGTTAGCATAACAGACAAGTTGAACATACCAGCCTGTCTAGTAGGGCCTACATTAAGGCAAGCTTAGCAAATGAACATCACATTTAAATATGTTTACAAACTGATTGGTACCAGCTGTTATTTTTTCATTTTCTATCCAAATCACCGTAATGCGGACAGAGAAAAAGTAAGTTGGATTAGAAGCTCTTTCACTTTGTTTTTAAACCAGCAATATATCATGGCTTTTATTTCATACCAAACGACAGTAATATTTCAGGACTTTCCTCAGTATTTGTTTATACTTCAGAGATACGGTAGTAATTACAATATTTACATTGTTCAAGATTAGGATGTGCGTTGGGGTGCAGTGGATATCGAATCTCAAAATGACAAATCGGGGAGCCGAGTTCGAATTCCAATTAAATTCCTTGCATTTACTTACTCGCAAATAACCTTGAGAAAGATATTAATCCATCTCTTCCCTCCAGTTATGGGTTAAATAAAAGGACAGATTGGGTTCTATAGCCCTGGATGGCAACCAGTCTACCGCAGAAAGCAATGACAACGTACTGCTGGATAATCTTTTTGCCCATCCAGTCATATCTCTTTTTAGACATGATCGCCTAAAGCGTGTATCATGTATGGCCCTAAACTGACTGACATTATTCAAACTGTTGTTCTCATCTTTATCGCCATATTGCCTGATTAGAATTTCGAACCCTTTATTTCGATTATTGGGATGTATTGTTCTCGTGACTTTAAAACATGCTACTTCCCGATGTCTTAGTTATCTCCCTTTAACTCAACTCTCTAAGTTATTAATCACTATTGCTGTCGTCGTATTGAACTCACAACTTTTTGGGTCAAGTCACTGGAACTAACCAACACTTTTATTCACTGGTTCATACATCCTTAAGGGCATCACTGTAGTAACTTTTCGGACTTATAAACCTAATATTTCGGTGACCAATTTTTTTACCGGAGCTCATATTTCAATTTTGAAGCTAATAACTTTTCCTCGCTGATACTTAGAAATGATACTCTCTGAATTATTATTAAACTGAATCAGCTATTTGATAATTGCTTAATTTTTTAATGTTTTGATTAGTTGAGTTTGAGCTTTATTTAACAGCATATCAACCTCTGTGGGTCATTTAATACCAAAACGGTAGGGTTTTAAGGTATTTTGTTTATGTTTGGTTATTTAGTTGATTTAGTCAGATTTTGATGAAAAACTTTTTTTAATATTTTAGAAAACCAAAGTTGTCTTCCAGTTTTGTATTCAAAAACGTATTACTGGTAATAATTTTTTCCTTTAAAAATGTATTATGACAATAATTTTTTCCTTCAAAAATGTGTATTTTTCTATAAAAGTCATTTTATGTATATATTTCTGTAAAAGTCTACTTTATACATTCATAGTATTTTGACACCAGTTTGAGGTATTAACTATTTGTCCATAGCTAGGACCCTAACAGATGCTACCACTCCGGGTCAGGTTGGACCTGGGAGCAACAGCAATTAAGAGGTGGTTCCATGCTCCTCACAACCTCCTAATCAGAGGCCTTGCTGCCGGATGCAGTTTACCGTCATACCTAGACCTTTTTTATTAGTTGATTAGTTTTCTACGGTTTATCAAACTTTTGTCGGTTATTTAAAGCCAACTATTAGATTATAGTCAGTTAACTGTCATACGCGATACACACTTGGGTGATCATGTCTAGAAAGAGACATGACTGACTGAGCAGAAGATTTTCCAGCAGTAAAATTGCCATTAATTTCTGTGGTAGACTGATTACCAACCAAGGCTGTAGAACCCAATTTGTTCGGTTATTCAACCCATAGTTGGAGGCAGAAGAGATGGATTAATACCTTTTCCAAAAGTATTTGCTCATAAGTCATCATCAGCTCACCATTTTACATCCAATGGTGTGTGGGACAGTAACTTTTTGTTACTGTTTCCGTAACAAACTGTTTTTTTATGGGGCAGGTTTGTTAGCTCTGCGCCCAACCCCCAAACCTGGAGGACCGGTGAACCATTCTTGGTCCTTACGTTTACAGCACCTGGTATTCCCAAATGGTCACCCATCTAAGTACTGACCAGGCTCGATGTTGCTTAACTTCGGTGATCGAACGAGAACCGATGTATTCAACACTATATAGCCGTAGGCTTGGCTCAAAAGTGAATGCAATGAATTCAACTGGAGGTCGAACTCGGCACTCCGATTTCTCGTTCCGATCCGATATCCACTCGTTCTGAGTGCATTCATATACGTGCAAATACTACTAGTTACTGTTTATAACAAATATAACGAACCTAACTGGAATTGGAACACGGCTTTTCGATTAACATTTTTTACAGTGATGTTCATGCTGTAGAAGGCTCTGGGGACACTCGAAGCAGAGGATTAGGGAGTAAGAGGTATAGCCAATGTGGGTATGTGCGGAAAAGTTAACCCCAGACTTGAGCAGGTTAAGATTATAGCGATTGGTGAAGCAGCCTTTTGGAAGTTTGTTCCACAAGGTAATGTTTCCTGGGAAGAAGCTGCTTGAGTGGAACATCTTACCAGGGGATATGTAGGGAATGAGAGTAGTTCGGTAAAATATGCGTGGCATGGCGAGTTTTAGCCGTGAAGGGTAGAGCTGAGGGAACTAAGGATTGTAGTTCATTTAAACATTCACCATGGAAATAGCGAGAGAGCAGCGAGGAGATTGTGACGACTGGTCTGTAAGAAAAAGTTGGTCAAGCGGAAATTACTTCGTCGCCTAAAAGGAGGTAGAGTCGCTTTTGGACTTTACCGCGAATGGAAAGTGAAGCCTGGGGAGCTTTCGCCTATATATGGCAGAAGTACCCCATTTTCGGCCTGATAATGGTAGAAGATAACAGGACAGTGTGAGGTACTTACATGAGCGTTGGTAATTTGTTCCAGGAGAGACTGAAGTCGAATTTACTTGTCTCCAAATTTAATCGCCGCTAGTAACCATTCCTAGTTCGGTATTTTATTTATAAATGCATTTTTAATATGTATGGTCAGTAAGAATTTATTTAAAGCTTACAAACAAGTATAAATTTTAGTTTTTTTTTTTTTTTAATCATTTCACCCCGAGCAAGGCGGAAAACGCCACTGATGTGCAGGGGGCTACATAAATGTAAAAAGATTAATTAGAAAAGAGTGAGGAATACAAACTAGTTAGAAAGGAACAATAGAAAGCTGAGAAAGCAGGTGCGATGACAGATACATAGGTGGAGAGAAAGGGAAGGTTATACATGGGTGGGGAGAGAGCTAGAGTTCAGTGGTTAGTAGATGAGTATTGACTTTGCATTTAATAGAAAAGAAAAAAAAATTTACGAATGCATGTATCACGTATGGTACTTAAATGATATTAACATTTACTGTAAATGTATTGGCTTTAATATGATTTTATATACTTTATTCTTATGTGTTGTACAGTAATATGATTTTATGTGCGTTTGACGTTTTTTTTAATGATATTACGACTTCAGTATTTGCAGCGGACTGACGTAATGTGTGTTTCTGGTTCAATGCAACCCAGTATTAATGGCATCATGGATTAAAAATAAGACATTTCAAAGGATGGAACGAAGCTTCTTGTAGTGTCAACAGCCATCTAGCAAATGGAGTAGACTTAATGTATTCAACCAGTGCAGTGACAAAATGGAATTGCTACTCAGAAGTTTCCTAAACTGAAATCAACGACCAGAGACGATGTTCCTCGCAACGATGTTGCTCCCAATGGACATGTGTCATGACAAAGGTGAACATTCAAGCTGGAGATCATTCGGCTAAGGTTTGACCTGAAGAGGCATGAGCTCCGCCAGGTCTACGTGCCCAGGACTAACTACGCATGAATGAACCTCGCTGGGGCTTCCAACATAGGTTAATAGCGGGAACTTGTTAGGGTTTTCAACTGTGCAGCGAGCTTACAAACACTCCTGCTCATGGATTTTCAGTTTCTTCTACGTTCTTCTTTTATGTGCGTTGTCCTTTTAGGACGTAGGCGATCATGGCCTTCCACGTCTCCCTATCCATGGTAGCTCTGAACACGCTTATTCCTGTTATACACGGCAACCCCTGTTCCGTCATCCATCTCCTCAGGCCCTTCAAATATGTTATCCTCTGTCTTCCTCTGTCTCTTTTACCCTCTATCTGGCCTGCTAGTATCAGGTTCTTCAAGCCCTACGTTCTCATTGCATGTTTCAGGAACTTCAGTTGTCTCTTCCTGATGCTCAATACTAATTTCTTTTCGTTTCCATCATTTTCAACACCTCATCATTGTTCACATGCTCGGTCGATCATATTCGCAGCATCCGACTACAGAACCACATTACAGATTCTTCAAGTTTTTTCTTCATCTTTGATGATATTGTTCAGCATTCACTGCCATATTGGAGAACTGACATCACATAGCAATCCAGTACTCCCATCCTTGTTTCTAGCGAAATGTTTCTTAATACCTTACTCAACTTCTGGAATGCTTCCTTCACCATGCCAATTCACCTGCGGATCTCTACTGGTAGAATTCTCCCAAGGTATTTGAATTTCTTGTAGATTACTTGCCACATATTGGTCCTCATTTACTTACAATACACCTTTTCCGTCAATTCTCGTTACTTTGGATATGTTCGGCTTCGTCTACCATACTTTTCATATTTTTACGGCTTCCCTTTACACATTTCCGTCAATGGTCGTTGCTTTTGATATGTTCCATTTCTTCTAACATACTTTTCATATTTTTACGGCTTCCCTTTACACATTTCCGTCGATTCTCGTTACTTTTGATATGTTCCATTTTTTCTAACATACTTTTCATATTTTTACGGCTCTCTTTACACATTTCCGTAAATTCTCGTTTTTACGGCTTCTCTTTATTCTCGTTACTTTTGTTATTTTCCGTTTCTTCTAACATACTTTTCATATTTCTACGGCTTCCCTTTACACATTTCCATCGATTCTCGTTACTTTTGATATTTTCCTTTTCTTTTAACATACTTTTCATATTTCTACGGCTTCCCTTTACACATTTCCGTCGATTCTCGTTACTTTTCATATTTTCCTTTTGTTCTAACATATTTTTCATATTTCTACGGTTTCCCTTTACACATTTCCGTCGATTCTCGTTACATTTAATATGTTCCATTTTTTCTAACATACTTTTCATATATTTACGGCTTCTCTTTACACATTTCCGTCGATTCTCGTTACATTTGATATGTTCCATTTTTTCTAACATACTTTTCATATTTTTACGGCCCTCTTTACACATTTCCGTCGATTCTCGTTAATTTTGACATGTTCCGTTTCTTCTAACATACTTTTCATATTTCTACGGCTTCCCTTTACATATTTCCGTAAATTCTCGTTTTTACGGCTTCTCTTTATTCTCGTTACTTTTGTTATTTTCCGTTTCTTCTAACATACTTTTCATATTTCTACGGCTTCCCTTTACACATTTCCATCGATTCTCGTTACTTTTGATATTTTCCTTTTCTTTTAACATACTTTTCATATTTCTACGGCTTCCCTTTACACATTTCCGACGATTCTCGTTACTTTTCATATTTTCCTTTTATTCTAACATACTTTTCATATTTCTACGGCTTCCCTTTACACATTTCCGTCAATTCTCGTTACTTGTGATATTTTCCGTTTCTTCTAAATTATTTTCATATTTTTACGGCTTACGTTTACACATTTTTGTCAATTCTCGTTACTTTTAATATGTTCCGTTTCTTCTAACATACTTTTCATATTTTTACGGATTCTCTTTACACATTTCAGTCGATTCTCGTGACTTTTGATATTTTCCGTTTCTCCTAACATACTTTTCATATTTTTACGGCTTCCCTTTACACATTTCCGTCAATTCTCGTTACTTTTGATATTTTCTGTTTCTTCTAACATACTTTTCATATTTTTACGTATTCCCTTTACACATTTCCGTTAATTCTTGTTATGTTTGATATTTTCCGTTGCATCTAACATACTTTTCATATGTTTTACGGCTTCCCTCTACACATTTTTGTCAATTCTCGTTACTTTTTATATGTTCCGTTTCTTCTAACATACTTTTCATGTTTTTAAGTCTTCCCTTTACACATTTCCGTCGATTCTCGTCACTTGTGATATTTTCCGTTTCTTCTAACATATTTTCATATTTTTACGGCTTCCCTTTACACATTTCTCTCGATTCTCGTTACTTTTAATATGTTTCTTTTGTTCTAACATACTTTTCATATTTTTAAGGCTTCCCTTTACACATTTCCGTCGATTCTCGTTACTTTTGATATTTTCCGTTTCTTCTAACATACTTTTCATGTTTCCGGCTTCCCTTTACATATTTCCGTCGATTCTCATTCCTTTTTCAATTTTTCATTCTCCCCCGTTTTATTTTCACTATTTTTGATCGCTTTTATCTCACATTGAACTTTTTCTGTCTAACGTTTCCCATCTTTATTTTCAGATTTTCACCCTTTTTCTTTAACGATCCCCCGTTTTTGGTCTTTTTTCAGTTGCTTTCAACATTTGACTCGATTCTTTCTTACTTTTCACACTATCGGGCGCTTATTTCTCATTTTTTATATTTTCCCTCATTCTTTACTTTGAAAATTTTTCTTCTCTGTACTTTTCATATTTTCCGTCACTTCACTCTTATTTTTCTTATTTTGCTCTGTTCGCGCTATTTTCACGTTTTTTGTCGTTTCCTTTAAATTTCACACATTTTCTGTTATTTCTTTAATTCTTTTTTTCACGTTTTCTGTTTCTCTGTTCAGATTTTCTTAGTTTTCTTTTTTTTCGCTTTTTTCTCTTACTTTTCATATTTTTGTGCGATTCAGTCTAATACATACTTCCTCTCTCTCTCGCTTGCTTCAAACATTTTCTGTTTCTCTTTTCATATTTTCTTTTTTTTTCTCCTTTTTCTCTTCCATTTCATATTGTCATGCGATTCAGTCTAATACACACTTTCTTTCCCTCTTACTTCAAATTTTTTCGGTTTTTCTTTTCATATTTTCTGTTTTACTTTTTTCACTTTTTTTGTCTTATTTTCATATTTTCGTGCGATTCAGTCTAACATATATTTTTTCTCTGTCCTACTTCATACATTTTTTGTTTCGCTTTTCATACTTTTTTATTTTACTTTTTTTCGGCTCTTTTCTGTTACTTTTTATATTTTCGTTCGATTCAGTCTAATACATATTTTCTCTTTCTCTTCAAAACTTTTCCGTTTCTCTTTTCATTTTTTCTTATCTCTCGTTTTTTCGCTCTTTTCGCTTACTTTTCATATTTTCGTGCGATTCACTATATTCCATACATTCTCCCTTATTTACTTCAATAAATTTCTGTTTCTCTTTTCATTTTTTTTCGCTCTTTTTTCTTACTTTTAATATTTCTTAATTTTAATATTTTGGTGTGATTCAATACATCCTTTCGCTCTCTCTTACTTCATACATTTTCTGTTTCTCTTTTCATATTGTCTTATTTTTCTTTTTTTCCTCTGTTTTCTCTTACTTTTTATAACTTATTGCGATTCTGTCTAATAAATATTTCTCTCTCTTTTTTTCAAACCTGTTTTGTTTCTCTTTTCATATTGACTTATTTTTTTGCTCTTTTCTCTTACTTTTCATATTTTTGTGCGATTCAGTTTAATACATATTTTCTCTCTCTCTCTCTCTCTCTCTCTCTCTCTCTCTTACTTCAAACTTTTTCTTTTTTTCCTCTGTTTTCTCTTACTTTTTATAACTTATTGCGATTCTGTCTAATAAATATTTCTCTCTCTTTTTTTCAAACCTGTTTTGTTTCTCTTTTCATATTGACTTATTTTTTTGCTCTTTTCTCTTACTTTTCATATTTTTGTGCGATTCAGTTTAATACATACTCTCTCTCTCTCTCTCTTACTTCAAACCTTTTCTTTTTCTCTTTTCATATTTCCTTCTTTTTCTTTTTTCTTTCGCTTTTTCTTCTTACTTTTTTATATTTTCGAGCGATTCACTCTAACATATACTTTTGCTCTGTCCCACTTCATTCATTTTCTATTTCTCTTTTCAAATGTTTTATTTTACATTTTTCGGCAATTTTTCTCTTACGTTGTATACTTTCGTTCGATTCAGTTTAATGAATACATTCTCTTTCCCTTCATGCATATTCCGTTTCTCTTTTCATATTTTCTTATTGTTCTTTTTTCGCCCTTTTCTCTGATATTTCATTTTTTTAGTGAAATTCAATCTAATAAAAACATTCTCTCTCTGTCATACTTCATACAATTTCTGTTTCTCTTTTGAAATTTCCTTATTTTCTTTTTTTTTTCGCTTTTTACTCTTACTTTTTTTTTTTTTCATAAGCGTTTCACCCCGAGCAAGGCGTGTCACTGCCACTACTGCGCAGGGGGCTACGTAGAGTGGAGAAAAGCTGATTAAATATAGGAAATGTCAGAGGGTGGGTGATAGGCGGGTAAGGATACTGAGAATGAGGGTTGGGTAGATGAGAGTGTTCTGAGAATAGTTGGGAGTTAGTGTGATAGGAGGTGTCTATTGACCCTACATTTAAACACATGGAGATTGTAACTGTCGGGAAAGCAGACTTGTGGAAGGAAGTTCCACAGGCGGGAAGCGCGAGAAAAGAAGCATACTTTCGTGCGATTAAGTCTAATATATACACTCTCTCCTACTTCATTCATTTTCTGTTTCTCTTTTCATATTTTCTTTTTTCTTTTATGTCTCTTTTTTCTCTTACATGCGATACAGTCTAATAGGTATTTTCTCTCTCTTACTAAATATATTTTCTGTTTCTCTTTTCTTATTTTTCTTTTTTCGCACTTTTTTCTTACTTTCCATTTTTTCGTGCGATTCAGTCAAATACATACTTTCTCTCTCTCTCTCTCTCTCTCTTACTTCATACATTGTCTGTTTTTCTTTTCATATTTTCTTTTTTTTTCGCTCTATTCTCTTACTATTCATATTTTCGGGCGATTCAGTCTAATAAATACATTTCTTTAAACATTTTCTGTTTTTCATTTCATAATTTCTTATTTTTCATTTTTTTGCTTTTTTCTCTTACTTTTTATATTTTCGTGCGATTCAGTCTAATAAATACATTTCTTTAGACATTTTCTGTTTTTCATTTCATAATTTCTTATTTTTCATATTTTTGCTTTTTTCTCTTACTTTTTATATTTTCGTGCGATTCAGTCTAATATATACCCCCTCTCTCTCTCTCTCTCTCTTACTTCAAACTTTCCTGTTTCTCTTTACATATTTTCTCATTTTTTTTACTCTTTTCTCTTACTACTCATGTTTTTGAGCGAGTCAGTCTAATACAAACATTCTCTTTCTCATACTTCATATATTTTCTGTTTCTCTTTTCATATTTTCTTTTTTCTTTTATGTCTCTTTTTTCTCTTACTTTTCATATTTTCATGCAATTCAGACATACTTCTCTCTCTCTTACTTCAAACATTTTCTTTCTCTTTTTACACATTTTATTATTTTCTTTTTTACGCTTTTTTCTCTTACTTATATATTTTTGCGATTCAGTTTAATACTTCAAACATTTTCCGTTTCTTTTTTCATATTTCCTTCTTGTCATTTTTCACTCTTTCTCTCACTTTTCATATTTTCGTGCGATTCATTCTAATATATACTTTCTCTCTTCCTTACTTCAAACTCTTTCTGTTAATCTTTTCAATTCTTCTAATTTATTTTGCTCTTCTCTTTTACTTTTCACATTATCGTGCAATTCAGTCTAATACATAATTTCCCGCTTTCTCTTACTTCATATATTTTCTGTTTCTCTTACCACATTTTCTTCTTTCTTTTTTTCACTCTTTTCTCTTCCATTTCATATTTTCGGGCGATTAAGCCTAATACATACTTTTTCTCTCTCTTACTACATAAATTCTATTTTTCTCTTTTTATATTTTCTTATTTTTGTTTCTCTCTTTTTTTCTCTTTTTATATTTTTTCGTGCAATTCAGTCTAATACATATTTCAATCTCTCTTATTTAATACACTTTCTTTTTCTCTTTTCATATTTTCTTATTTTTTCTTTTTTTTTCGCTCTTTTCTCTTACTTCTCATAATTTCGTGTGATTCAGTCTAATACATACTTTCTCTTCCTCTTCATACATTTTTTGTTTCTCTTTTCACATTTTCTTATATTTTGTTTTTTTGGCTCTTTTCTCTTCACATTGCATATTTTCATTCGATACAGTTTAATACGTACTCTCTCTCACGCTTACAACATACATTTTCTGTTTCTTTTTTCATATTTTCTTATTTTTCATTATTTTTGCTCTTTTATCTTACTTTTCAATTTTTCGTGTGATACAGTCTAATACATACTTTCTCTCTCTCTTATTTCAAACCTTTTCTCTTTCTCTTTTCATATTTTCTTATTTTTCATTATTTTTGATCTTTTTTCTTACTTTTCAATTTTTCGTGTGATACAGTCTAATACATACTTTCTCTCTCTCTTATTTCAAACCTTTTCTCTTTCTCTTTTCATATTTTCTTATTTTTCATTATTTTTGATCTTTTTTCTTACTTTTCAATTTTTCGTGTGATACAGTCTAATACATACTTTCTCTCTCTCTTATTTCAAACCTTTTCTCTTTCTCTTTTCATATTTTCTTATTTTTCATTATTTTTGCTCTTTTTTCTTACTTTTCAATTTTTCGTGTGATACAGTCTAATACATACTTTCTCTCTCTCTTATTTCAAACCTTTTCTCTTTCTCTTTTCATATTTTCTTATTTTTCATTATTTTTGCTCTTTTTTTCTTACTTTTCAATTTTTCGTGTGATACAGTCTAATACATACTTTCTCTCTCTCTTATTTCAAACCTTTTCTCTTTCTCTTTTCATATTTTCTTATTTTTCATTATTTTTGCTCTTTTTTCTTACTTTTCAATTTTTCGTGTGATACAGTCTAATAAATACTTTCTCTCTCTCTTATTTCAAACCTTTTCTCTTTCTCTTTTCATATTTTCTTATTTTTCATTATTTTTGCTCTTTTTTCTTACTTTTCAATTTTTCGTGTGATACAGTCTAATACATACTTTCTCTCTCTCTTATTTCAAACCTTATCTCTTTCTCTTTTCATATTTTCTTATTTTTCATTATTTTTGCTCTTTTTTCTTACTTTTCAATTTTTCGTGTGATACAGTCTAATACATACATTCTCTCTCTCTTATTTCAAACCTTTTCTCTTTCTCTTTTCATATTCTCTTATTTTTCATTATTTTTGCTCTTTTTTCTTACTTTTCAATTTTTCGTGTGATACAGTCTAATACATACTTTCTCTCTCTCTTATTTCAAACCTTTTCTCTTTCTCTTTTCATATTTTCTTATTTTTCATTATTTTTGCTCTTTTTTCTTACTTTTCAATTTTTCGTGTGATACAGTCTAATACATACTTTCTCTCTCTCTTATTTCAAACCTTTTCTCTTTCTCTTTTCATATTTTCTCATTTTTCATTACTTTTGCTCTTTTTTCTTACTTTTCAATTTTTCGTGTGATACAGTCTAATACATACTTTCTCTCTCTCTTATTTCAAACCTTTTCTCTTTCTCTTTTCATATTTTCTTATTTTTCATTATTTTTGCTCTTTTTTCTTACTTTTCAATTTTTCGTGTGATACAGTCTAATACATACTTTCTCTCTCTCTTATTTCAAACCTTTTCTCTTTCTCTTTTCATATTTTTCTTATTTTTCATTATTTTTGCTCTTTTTTCTTACTTTTCAATTTTTCGTGTGATACAGTCTAATACATACTTTCTCTCTCTCTTATTTCAAACCTTTTCTCTTTCTCTTTTCATATTTTCTCATTTTTCATTATTTTTGCTCTTTTTTCTTACTTTTCAATTTTTCGTGTGATACAGTCTAATACATACTTTCTCTCTCTCTTATTTCAAACCTTTTCTCTTTCTCTTTTCATATTCTCTTATTTTTCATTATTTTTGCTCTTTTTTCTTACTTTTCAATTTTTCGTGTGATACAGTCTAATACATACTTTCTCTCTCTCTTATTTCAAACCTTTTCTCTTTCTCTTTTCATATTTTCTCATTTTTCATTATTTTTGCTCTTTTTTCTTACTTTTCAATTTTTCGTGTGATACAGTCTAATACATACTTTCTCTCTCTCTTATTTCAAACCTTTTCTCTTTCTCTTTTCATATTTTCTTATTTTTCATTATTTTTGCTCTTTTTTCTTACTTTTCAATTTTTCGTGTGATACAGTCTAATACATACTTTCTCTCTCTCTTATTTCAAACCTTTTCTCTTTCTCTTTTCATATTTTCTTATTTTTCATTATTTTTGCTCTTTTTTCTTACTTTTCAATTTTTCGTGTGATACAGTCTAATACATACTTTCTCTCTCTCTTATTTCAAACCTTTTCTCTTTCTCTTTTCATATTCTCTTATTTCTCATTACTTTTGCTCTTTTTTCTTACTTTTCAATTTTTCGTGTGATACAGTCTAATACATACTTTCTCTCTCTCTTATTTCAAACCTTTTCTCTTTCTCTTTTCATATTTTCTTATTTGTCTTTTTTCGCTCTTTTTTCTTACTTTTCATATTTTCGTGCGGTTCAGTCAAATACAAAGATTCTCGTTTTTATTTCAAACATTTTCTGTTTATCTTTTAATATTTCTTTATTTTCTTTTTTTTTTCGCTCTGTTCATAGTTTTGTGCGATTCAGTCAAATTCTCGCTTGTACTTTATATATTTTCCGTTTCTCTTTTCATATTTTGTTCTTTGTTTTCTCCTTTTCTCTTCCTTTTTTTCAATATAGCTGTGAATGCTGGGTCACTTCTCTTGCTTTACAAACATTCTGTTGATTTTCTCTTATCTATATATATATATATATATATATATATATATATATATATATATGTGTGTGTGTGTGTGTGTGTGATTTGATTATTGTGATGAAAGTTTGTACAGAAGTAAAACTTTTTGAAGACACGAATACTAGGGCACACAATATGCCACAATATCCCCAAACGTATATATGTTTATATATATAGTTTCCACTTCGGCTATAATGCATGACTCTTCAGAAATGAATTGAGTTCTCTCGGTGACTGGCGTCTGTATACACTGCTTACATACAAGACGTTAAAATTTCCCTTCTCTGACCCCATGCGCTGATGGTTTAGGGAGTAGAGACTCCGACTGACACCAAATCGGTCGAGAAATGATTTATAATTTATAACCACACTAAATGATATGTTGAGTTATATATATATATATATATATATATATATATATATATATATATAACAAGTTGTGTTAAACGATAGAGACAACATAGTCACATATATTTTCTTTTGAATATTTTCATAATTTTCTGATTAGACTTTTTATTTCCGAACTATATTTGTATAAAAATTGTCTAAAGGTTTTCCTAGTACTTATGAACGTCATCGTTTATCATCAGGGACTATATTAAAGTTTAACAATCTATATATTGCCTTGTAGCAAGAAAAGTGTTACAAGATTTTAAAAGAAAATAATTAAACGTTATGAAAATTTTTTTAAATTCAAAGGCAGTAATAATGCAAATAACATGCACACGTGAAAATATGTGCTCACGTAGACGTGTGAATTATATGAAATACTTGGTTGTTAAAGATTTTAATTGCCGTAAAAATACGTTATAGAATTTGAACTTCGAAGAAATTAATAATGTAAATTATCAAATTACTCAGAGACAAAGAATTATTTACCTTAATTATATTTCAAAGAAACCCTCTAAAGACAACTCAGTACATGTCCAGAAACTTGGTAAGCTGTGCGATTGATAAGAGGTTTTTTACTTCTGATATGTAGTGCCTCTAAAATTTTTAGGCGTCTAATGACTGCGAGTTGATCAATAATTTTATGATTTTGTCTCTAAGATTTTTACGAATTCAAAAGAAAACATATAAGACTATGTTGTACTCTATCGTTTAACACAACTTGTTTAAAAGAAAAGATGCTGCCAAAATGTCCGTACTTTATATATATATATATATATATATATATATATATATATATATATATATATATATTGATTGATTGATTGCTTACTGCTTAGTTTTTGGTCCTAATAGGGTTAGACCAGTATACATTTGTATTAAAAAGTGTTCTATACAATTATATTGTAGAACTTTAAAAGGACGGTAAAAGGTAAAATCAATTATTAAAAATCGCCAGAAGGCACCACTCATGGTAGAAACCAAGGTACCGAAATTACTCGTTTAAAAATGAAATATATATATATATATATATATATATATATATATATATATGTATTAAAATATAATTGTTCTTTGTGTCAAGAATAACTGTGAGAAACCTAACATATATATAGATAGAAGAGATACCTAAAACACACACACACACACACACACACACACACATATATATATATATATATATATATATATATATATGTTAAGTATCTTTTCAAATACTCATTTAATAAATTTATCGAATGCATACTTGGCCATGCTAATTCGGATCTCAGAGTCAACATTTTCCTCCTCTGTTAGGACACTTCCCAGATATTTAGATTTCTGTACCTGGTTGATTTCAGTATCCCTGACTTGTAGTTGGCATTTTAGGCCCCTAATTTTGATTAAAACTACTCATTCCCTTTTCCTGTAGTTTATGATTAGTTCTTTTCGCTTTCTTCAGGTATTTTCTTGTAGGAAGTTTTGAAGTTTCCTTTCCGTATCTGCTGTTAACACTATCATCTGCGTATCATATACTCCTTAGATGTGGCAGATTTGTTTGCTAAGGTATGCACAAACTTCGAGACAATTGCCCCTCTTCTGTCTTCATCCTTACGTGTGTCTTTTCTATTCGCAACAATGTCTATAACCGGAATGGGCAACCTTTTTTCGAAGAGTGGGCCGAATGAGTTGCAATACATCTTAAGTCGGGCAGCACTACTAAAAGAATTAAGGTCTTTTTTAATTAAAAATACCGCAGCTATTTTTTCAAGAAAATTACAAATGGAGAAACGATAATTTTTTCTTTGAAGTGAAGATTCTTTGTATAATTAAAAAAGAAAATCAAGTTTTGGAATAATATTTTTACTGATGATTGCGTGTTTAACACACATTGTTGCATGTGAATTGTTCTAATTTATTAATTCGAATATACCAAAAATATTGTAAAAGGAGAATAATTATTCTTGACTTTTCCTGCATTTGAAGCAAAAGATGGTTACCCGTATGTTCCTCCGTTATAAAAATCACCACTGTTTTGAAATGCTGCAACGTAACGTTTAAGTGACTGGTACGAAATTCAGAATACATTGTACTTAATCATTGTTTATGTTTGTGGTTATACATGAGAATGTGTGGGTGAACAAGTGAGAAGCAAACAATATCTTAATAAACGCTATTTTTTTAATGAAAAGGGCGTGTCATTCAGAAAGACAATCGGGCCGCATGTGGCCTTCGAGGCGCAGTTTGCTCTTGACTGGTCTGTCTTGGTACCGTCACTTTTCTGCGGGAAAACAACATAGCGTAAAGAAAAAGGACACAAACTTAACGAAAATCAAGTTTTATCGTCAAAATGTTCATGTTATTATTAAGATGAAAGACCAAATTTTTAAATTCTTTTTAAAAATCTTTAAACCATTCTAACACGTTCAAAAGTTTGGTTAAAATTTTGTTTTATTTACGTCATCGCCGTGGCTAACTTTTAACATTGATTGTTTTTTTTGCGCTTGTTTTCCGTTGAAAACACACTGATTTGGAAATTCTTGTAAAAATCAAATAATTGCCCGATTTTAAGGAAATTTTCGGGACTTATTCACAAATGTAAGTTACTTGTTCACAACTGCTGTAGCCTAACTAACTCACAACTCTAAGAGTCAGGTCAGGAACTAACTAACCAACGTCTAAAACCACTAGGCCATGTGTCCTTAAGGGCAAAAACAACTGAATTTTGGGGACTTGCAGGATTAGTGGGAGATATCTCATGACTTCCAGTCGGGTCTTCTCGCAAGGAATAGCGTTCATATACCCCAGTGAGTATAATACTAAAGGGTTTGGTTCGAAATTTCTAGCACCTGATGAAGACCGAAGCGTACAACGGCCAAAACGTCGTACAAATGGCCACAAAGATGAGGACAATAGTTCGAATATTGTAAATACTGTAAATATATTATTGGCTATTTTAATATAAAAATGTATTGATGACCATTATAAAAAATATATCGTGGGCCATTTTAGTATTAGAATGTATTGTTGGTCATATCATTATTAAAATGTATTGTTGGTAATACTACTATAAAAATGTACTGTTAATATTCTGATATAAATATGTATAGTCTTTCATTTAGTATAAAAATATATTGTAGGTCGTAAAAAGGCCGAAAGGTCATGAATAGAACAATAAAAATGAAAACAACTGTCCGAATAATTTGACTGAAAATGGAAAACATAAAAGCTAACCCCAGACTAACCAAAGTGAAAAATGAGAAAAACCGAAATCTTTCGGATTCATTAATAAAACCCATATATATACACTACCGGCCATAATTATTAGGTCACCCCAGTGTTTTAAAAATGATGTATTTCATACTATTCTTTTAATTGTAAATGAAAATAGAATGGTTCTTTTGTTAATACTGCACAATAACATGTGCATCAAATGAATTTATAAAGATTTAATGATAAACTATATTGTAGTTTCATCAATGAAAAATGAAAAAAATCTAGCGTAATTCGGACGATTTCATCTTTTCTTATTTGACTTGTAAAATGTATCGAATAATGATAACAAAGAGATGAACGCAAAAGAACATAATGTTAAATTTATTTATTTAATTTAACAGAGAAAATTTTTTAGATATTCTGCAATTTCAAGGGTAATACTTGTATGCAACCAAAGCTAGTTCATTAGAAGATTTGAAAGCTAAGATAACTAATGTGATTTCAGGCATTACTGGAAATCAGTTGGCAAATTTTTCGGTGAACTGCAAAATCGTATTACCCTTTGTATTGCTAATGATGGAGGACATGTGGAGACATAAATAAAATTTCAATAAAATTTTAAAGAATATAGATTTACTTCTTTCTAATGCTTTTTACAAATTATTTCTATCATAAATACAAATAAAGTTATAAATTTTTTAATGTGAACACGAACTTTAAGGACACCCTGTATATATATATATATATATATATATATATATATATATATATATATGAGTGTTAGTAGGAGGCAGTATTGTCACAAGCAAAAGTAGAGATAATGGGTCACCGTGGAAAATCTCTGTCAACGACACATTCCACTCAAGTCTAACGAGAAATCGGAGGGACGAGTTCAATTTCTAGTTGAATTTGTAGTATTCACTTACGCGCAACTACCCTTGATAAAAGTATGAATCCGCCATCTTTCTTTCTAGATATGGCTAAAATAGCAGGACAGATTGAGTCCTATAGCCTTGGTGTGCGAAAACATCTGCCCAAGCGTGCGTCACGTATGAAACTTAACTGCTAGGTTCGGCTTCTTCATGTCGGAAGGAGATAAAACTAAGCGCACTGTCGAAGATAAGTGGGAGAATAAATTAAATGGCCTTATCAGAAATGTCGACGAAAAAGCAGAAAGTGCTTTATTGTTTATACACACACACACACACACACACACACACACACACACATCTTTTTTGTTCATTTCACCCCAAGCGAGGCAGCCTGAGCACCACTGGTGCGCAGGGGGTTACATAGGAGGAAAGTGATGAGAAAGACAGACAGGTTATAGGGGATGTCAGGAAATGGTTAAGAGAAAGAATGCTGGTGTGAGACGAGTGGAGTGGACGGAGAAAAGAGCATGAGAGAAAGGATGCCATTTAGTGAGATAGGTGAGGACTATTGACCTTACATTTAGATTCTTGGAGATTGTAGCTGTTAGGGAATCAAGTATACTGAAAGGAAATTCCACGGCCGGGAATTGCGTGCAAAGAAGCTGATAGAGTAGAAGTTGTGGTTACATTTGGTTTCACTGTAAAAAGTTGGGACCTAATTGCTAGCCTAGTAGCTTGAGTAACATATATATATATATATATATATATATATATATATATATATATATATATATATATATAATATAAAATATTACTCTGTTAAATTAAATAAATGAATTTAACATTGAGTTCTCTTGAGTTTGTCTCTTTTGGAATTTACCTGGATTAAATACCAAGTGTACTATATATATATATATAGATTAAGGTAAATTTTCAAACTTCAAAAATGTTGAATGAACATTTCAACATGAAATCTCTAAGAGAGAATTCACGTCTCCTCAGCAACACAGTCCTATATTAAAATGAGAAATATACGTTACAAAGAATAATTTTTTTTAAAAGTCAGTCTATTTTTGGTTTTTACTTTGTAAGTGAACAGATGGGAGATTGGAATGTCTAGCTTAATAGACGGAATTAAGGAAATGGGAGGTCGTTAAATTGAGAATTGGGTTAACCAAGCAGAATTTTAATTTGTCTATAATTTTAAGTACATTGAGATCTCCTATTGTATCATTTTTTAATATTAAATTTTTTAATATTAATTAGGATCAGGTTCTTGGAATTTACCATCCCGCTTTTCCATTTCGGATTAAAGAAAAATTATATATATATATTAGTCATCCACATACAAGCCTGTTTCGCTGTATCACAGATCATCAGTGCGGCTAGACGCATCCACTTGCTTCTGGCCGGGATCGAAACTCGACCAATTTGGTGTCAGTCGGAGTCGCTACTCCCTAAGCCATCGACGCATGGAATCAGAGAAGGGAAATTTTAACGTGTTGTATATAAGCAGTGTATACACACGCCAGTCACCGAAAGAACTCAATTCATTTCTGAACTCAATTCATTTCTGAAGAGTCACGCATATAGCAGAAGTGAAAACTGTTTTTAAATTTTTTTTCTCCAGAGAGCTCAATCATAATGAGAGCATAATATATTAGTCATCTACATACAAGCCTGTTTCGCTGTATCACAGCTCATCAGTGTGGATAGACGCATCCACTTGCTTCTGGCCGGGATCGAAACTCGACCAATTTGGTGTCAGTCGGAGTCGCTATTCCCTAAGCAGTCGACGCATGGAATCAGAGAAGGGAAATAAGGTAGCCAAAAAAGTTCTGTCCATTTTTAAAGGAAAAAAAGAAAACGCTTCACAATATGCGTAACTTATATTCAGTCTTCGAAGCAATCGCCATCGGCATCCAGCACCTTCTGCCAACGTGTCTCCAGCTGTTCAATGGGCTTGCGGTAGAACTCGGGGGGGGGGGGTTGACGCAAAGAAGCCCAGGAGGGCTTTGCGCAAGTCTGCTTCATTGGTGAAGGATTTCCCACGAAGATAATTATCCAGTGAGTGGAAGAGGTGGTAATCAGATTGCGCAAGGTCAGGTGAATAAGGTGGATGACACAAAGTCTCCCACCCAAGTTGCTGTATGGCATCCCTGACCTCTCGCGCGACATGCGGCCTGGCGTTGTCATGGAGGAAAAGCACACCTTTGCGATTCACCAATGCCGGCTCCTTGTGGCGCAATGTCTGTTGCACACGTCTCAATTGCTGCGAATATAGGTCTCTAGTGACCGTTTGGCCCGTTGATAGCGGTTTATAATGAACCACTTGACGACCTGTCCACCAGACACAAAGCATAATCTTGCATGGGTGCATAGGTGGTCTTGCAGTGTGAGGAACAGCATCCAGAGAAGACAACCAATATCTAGAACGCTTGGGAGATTCGTATAGAACCCACTTTTCATCACTGGTAAGCACTCGATTGAATAAGAATGAGGTACGGTGACGAAAAAGCATCGAAAACGGAAGGCTGCCAGTTTGTACGTCTTACCTAGGCAGCTCAGGTGAAGTCTGTTTCATTGGAAACGTTGAACTGTCTTGCAAGTTCACCACACGTTAGGCTACTGTCTTCTTCAATGGCCGCCTTCAGGACTCCGTCATTCAAGACCTGTAGTCGTCCACTGAATGGTTCACCATGGAGATACAAATCTCCCGATTTGAATTTCCGAAACCAACGCCTTGCAATACGTTCAGCCACAGCAATACCACAAACGCTTGACATATGCGGCGACTCGATGCAGCTGCTGATAAGCCCACTTTGAAGTCGTAAAGCAAACAGCCCCGAACGAGATCTCTAGACACTTCCATCCTTCTCACAGTTGTCCGGTTTATAACTGATGGCCGGGAACGGTTCACGTGTTTTTTATAACGTCTGATGTTCCTACTTCCGGCTGCCCGAATTTGAAAACAATAGATACACGCATTTCGTATATATTTCAACTTCATTCAATGACTAATAAAAAAAAGGACAGAATGTTTTTAGTTACCTTGAAAGAATATAAATGAATAGAAAGTAGCATCGCCACAAAGTGATGGATCACTTCATATATTGATTATAATAAAGAATTGATCTCCCACTTTATATATATATATTATTTTAATGGTTTCACTACATGCAAGGTGCGCGCAGGAGATTTTAGTAAGGTACGTGGGATATCGAAAAAAGGATTAGAGAGAGATTGGCGTCAAAGAGATAGAAAATGGCAATTGACGTTGCACTTAAACTTTTGGAGATTGTAGCTATCATGGAAGAGATAGGACTGGGTACAGAGGATATTGAAGAAAGATCAAAAGATGAACGGGATTCAAGAAGGCAGAAGATCGCAATTGACGTTGCACTTAAACTTTTGGAGACTGTATCTCTCTGGGCAGCATGTATATGGAAGGATATTCCACAGGCAAAAAGTGCGAGAAAAGAAGCTAATAGAGTAGAAGTGTGTGGGACATTTGCCTATTTTGATGAAAAAATGGTGGGACCGATTTGTTAATCAAGTAGCTGGAGTAAATTCTTGTGGTGAGTCACCAGTGAATGAAGAGCAGAAGCAGTGAAAATATTTGGAGAAATGACTGAGGCAAGACACATCCAGTCGATGAGAAAATGACCGAATTTCAGTCGGGACTGATTACATTACAGATTCTTCTTTGGATTATGTGGAGAACACCGAGATGAATAGCAAGATATAGTAGTATTCAATGTATAAGCGAGTGGTAGATTTATAAATGTACAAGATATAGATTCTGACGAGAACACCGAGATGAATAGCAAGAGCGTCCGACAAGATATGGTAGAAGTATTCAATGTATAAGCGATGGTAGATTTATAAATGTAGAGTAGATTCTGACGAACACCGAGATGAATAGCAAGAGCGTCCGACAAGATATGGTAGAAAGTATTCAGTGTATAAGCGAGTGGTAGATTTACTAAATGTTACGGAGGTAGATTCTGATGAGAACACCGAGATGAATAGCGACGTCCGACAAGATATGGTAAAAGTATTCAATGTAAGCGAGTGGTAGATTGTAAATGTGCAAGGTAGATTCTGGCAAGAGAACTTCGAGATGAATAGCAAGAGCGTCCCGACAAGATATGGTAAAAGTATTCAATGTATAAGCGAGTGGTAGATTTATAAATATTTCAAAGATAGATTCTGACGAGAACACCGAGATGAATAGCAAGAGCGTCCGACAAGATATGGTAAAAGTATTCAATGTATAAGCAGGTAGTGAATTTATAAATGTGCAAGGTAGATTCTGATGGGGACACCGAGATGAATAGCAAGGCGATCAAACAAGATATGGTAAAAGTATTCAATGTATAAGCGGAGGTGGTAGATTTATAAATGTACCAAGGTGGTTCTCACAGCGAGAACTTTGAGATGAATAACTTGACGTCCGACAAGATATGGTAGTATTCAATGTATAAGCGAGTGGTAGATTTATAAATAATGCAAGATAGATTCTGACGAGAACACCGAGATGAATAGCAAGAGCGTCCGACAAGATATGGTAAGTATTCAATGTATAAGCGAGTGGTAGATTTATAAGCTGCAAGATAGATTCTGACGAGTACAGAGATGAATAGCAAGAGCGTCCGACAAGATATAGTGGTAACCAATGCTTTCGTAGTTGATAGATTTATAAATGTGCAGATAGATTCTGACGAGAACACATGAGATGAATAGCAAGAGCGTCCGACAAGATATGGTAAAAGTATTCAATGTATGAAGCCAGTGGTAGATTTATAAATGTACCAGGTAGATTCTGACGAGAACACCGAGATGAATAGCAAGAACGTCCGACAAGATATGGTAAAAGTATTCAATGTGTAAGCGAGTGGTAGATTTATAAATGTGCAAGATAGATTCTGACGAGAACACCGAGATGAATAGCAAGAGCCGTCCGACAGATATGGTAAAAGTATTCAATGTATATAAGCGAGTGGTAGATTTATAAATGTGCAAGATAGATTCTGACGAGAACACCGAGATGAATAACAGAGCGTCCGACAAGATATGGTAAAAGTATTCAATGTATAAGCGAGTGGTAGATTTATAAATGTGCAAGGTAGATTCTGACGAGAACACCGAGATGAATAGCAAGAGCGTCCGACAAGATATGGTAAAAGTATTCAATGTATAAGCGAGTGGTAGATTTATAAATGTGCAAGATAGATTCTGACGAGAACACCGAGATGAATATAGCAAGAACGTCCAAACAAGATATGGTAAAAGTATTCAATGTGTAAGCGAGTGGTAGATTTATAAATGTGCAAGATAGATTGACGAGAACATGAAGGATGAATAGCAGAGCGTCCGACAAGATATGGTAAAGCTATTCAATGTATAAGCGAGTGGTGAGTTACTCAATGTGCAAAGGTAGATTCTGATGAGAACACCGAGATGAATATGCAGGCATTCCGACAAGATATGGTAAAGTATTCAATGTATAAGCGAGTGATGGATTTATAAATGTGCAAGATAGATTCAGCGAGAACACCGAGATGAATAGCAAGAGCGTCCGACAAGATATGGTAGAAGTATTCAATGTGCTCGTGAGTAGTAGAGTTTATAAATGTGCAAGATAGATTCGGCGAAACACCGAGATGTGAATAGCAAGCGTCCGACAAGATATGGTAAAAGTATTCAATGTATAGCGGTGGTATGATTGTATAAATGTTGTGAGTAGATTCAACCCGAGAACACCGAGATGAATAGCAAGAGCGATGTCCGACAAGATATGGTAAGTATTCAATGTGTATGAAGCCAGTGGTAGATTTATAAATGTGCAAGGTAGATTCTGACGAGAACACCGAGATGAATAGCAAGAGCGTCCGACAAGATATGGTAAAAAGTATTCAATATAGAAAGCCAGTGGTAGATTTATAAATGTGCAAGGTAGATTCTGAGGAGAACACCGAGATGAATAGCAAGAGCGTCCGACAAGATATGGTAAAAGTATTCAATGTATAAGCCAGTGGTAGATTTATAAATGTGCAAGATAGATTCTGACGAGAACACCGAGATGAATAGCAAGAGCGTCCGACAAGATATGGTAAAAGTATTCAATGTATAAGCGAGTGGTAGATTTATAAATGTACCAGGTAGATTCTGACGAGAACACCGAGATGAATGGCAAAGGCGTCCGACAAGATATGGTAAAAGTATTCAATGTATAAGCGATGTAGGTAGATTTTTAAATGTACAGGTAGATTCTGACGAGAACGCAGGGATAGACTAGCAAGAGCGTCCGACAAGATATGGTAAAGTATTCAATGTATAAGCCAGTGGTAGATTTATAAATGTGCAAGGTAGATTCTGACGAGAACACAGATGAATAGCAGGCGTCCGACAAGATATGGTAAAAGTATTCAATGTATAAATGATGGTAGATTTATAAATGTGCAAGGTAGTTGACGAGAACACCGAGATGAATAGCAAGAGCGTCCGACAAGATATGGTAAAAGTATTCAATGTATAAGCGAGTGGTAGATTTATAAATGTGCAAGGTAGATTCTGACGAGAACACCGAGATGAATAGCAAGAGCGTCCGACAAGATATGGTAAAAGTATTCAATGTATGAAGCCAGTGGTAGATTTATAAATGTGCAAGGTAGATTCTGACGAGAACACCGAGATGAATAGCAAGAGCGTCCGACAAGATATGGTAAAAGTATTCAATGTGTATTGATGATGGGTATAAATGTGAGGTAGATTCTAGCGAGAACTTTTTGAGATGAATAGCAAGAGCGTCCGACAAAGATGTGGTAAAAGTATTCAATGTATAAGCCAGTGGTAGATTTATAAATGTGCAAGATAGATTCTGACGAGAACACCGGATAGACGAGCGTCAACAGATATGGTAAAAGTATTCAATGTATAAGCGAGTGGTAGGGTTATAAATGTGCAAGGTAGATTCTGACGAGAACACCGAGATGAATAGCAAGAGCGTCCGACAAGATATGGTAAAAGTATTCAATGTATAAGCGAGTGGTAGATTTATAAATGTGCAAGGTAGATTCTGACGAGAACATAGAGATGAATAGCAAGAGCGTCACGACAGATATGGTAAAGTATTCAATGTATAAGCCAGTGGTAGATTTATAAATGTGCAAGGTAGATTCTGACAAGAACACCGAGATGAATAGCAAGAGCGTCCGACAAGATATGGTAAAAGTATTTTAATCGTATAAGCGAGTGGTAGATTTATAAATGTGCAAGGTAGATTCTGACGAGAACACCGAGATGAATAGCAAGGCGTCCTAAGATATGGTAAAAGTATTCAATGTATAAGCCAGTGGTAGATTTATAAATGTGCAAGATAGATTCTGACGAGAACACCGAGATGAATAACAAGAGCGTCCGACAAGTATATGGTAAAAGTATTCAATGTATAAGCGAGTAGTAGATTTATAAATGTGCAAGATAGATTCTGACGGGAACACCGAGATGAATAGCAAGAGCGTCCGACAAGATATGGTAAAAGTATTCAATGTATAAGCGAGTGGTAGATTTATAAATGTGCAAGGTAGATTCTGACGAGAACACCGAGATGAATAGCAAGAACGTCCGACAAGATATGGTAAAAGTATTCAATGTATAAGCGAGTGGTAGATTTATAAATGTGCAAGGTAGATTCTGACGAGAACACCGAGAAGAATAGCAAGAGCGTCCGACAAGATATGGTAAAAGTATTCAATGTATAAGCCAGTGGTAGATTTATAAATGTGCAAGGTAGATTCTGACGAGAACACCGAGATGAATAGCAAGAGCGTCCGACAAGATATGGTAAAAGTATTCAATGTATAAGCCAGTGGTAGATTTATAAATGTGCAAGGTAGATTCTGACGAGAACACCGAGATGAATAGCAAGAGCGTCCGACAAGATATGGTAAAAGTATTCAATGTATAAGCGAGTGGTAGATTTATAAATGTGCAAGATAGATTCTGACGAGAACACCGAGATGAATAGCAAGAGCGTCCGACAAGATATGGTAAAAGTATTCAATGTATAAGCGAGTGGTAGATTTATAAATGTGCAAGATAGATTCTGACGAGAACACCGAGATGAATAGCAAGAGCGTCCGACAAGATATGGTAAAAGTATTCAATGTATAAGCGAGTGGTAGATTTATAAATGTGCAAGGTAGATTCTGACGAGAACACCGAGATGAATAGCAAGAACGTCCGACAAGATATGGTAAAAGTATTCAATGTATAAGCGAGTGGTAGATTTATAAATGTGCAAGATAGATTCTGACGAGAACACCGAGATGAATAGCAAGAACGTCCGACAAGATATGGTAAAAGTATTCAATGTATAAGCGAGTGGTAGATTTATAAATGTGCAAGATTGATTCTGACGAGAACACCGAGATGAATAGCAAGAGCGTCCGACAAGGTATGGTAAAAGTATTCAATGTATAAGCGAGTGGTAGATTTATAAATGTGCAAGATAGATTCTGACGAGAACACCGAGATGAATAGCAAGAGCGTCCGACAAGATATGGTAAAATTATTCAGTGTATAAGCGAGTGGTAGATTTATAAATGTGCAAGGTAGATTCTGACGAGAACACCGAGATGAATAGCAAGAGCGTCCGACAAGATATGGTAAAAGTATTCAATGTATAAGCGAGTGGTAGATTTATAAATGTGCAAGGTAGATTCTGACGAGAACACCGAGATGAATAGCAAGAGCGTCCGACAAGATATGGTAAAAGTATTCAATGTATAAGCGAGTGGTAGATTTATAAATGTGCAAGATAGATTCTGACGAGAACACCGAGATGAATAGCAAGAGCGTCCGACAAGATATGGTAAAAGTATTCAATGTATAAGCGAGTGGTAGATTTATAAATGTGCAAGGTAGATTCTGATGAGAACACCGAGATAAATAGCAGAGCACCTGACCTGATATGGCAACAGTATTTGATGTAGGGACGAATGGTAGATTCATAAATGTTTAAGATGGATTCTGACGAGAAAAGACTTCCTGGTTCGCAACGTTGGTTCATGGAGCTAAATATTAATATGTGCGTATATACAGCTGAGAGAGCAGCCTAAAGTGCCAAATACAAGTTGGGGGATGTTAAAATCAAGCCGGTACGAAAATTGAAATATCTGGGAAGTGTTGTAACTGAAGACGAAATTGCAACACAGAGATCCAAAGGCAAACTGACATGGCGAAACATGCGTTCCAAAAACTGAGTAAAGTATTAAGACAGAGGAAACTTTCACTAGAAACAAAGAAGAGAGTACTTGATTGATATGTGATGTTAGTTCTTCAATATGGCAGTGAATGCTGAACAATATTAACAAAGATGAAGGGAAAACTTGAAGCAGCTGAAATGTGGATCTACATAAGGATTCTGCGGATATCATGGACCGAACATGTGAGCAATGACGAGGTGCTGGAAAGCATGGAAACGAAAAGGAAATTAATGTTGAGCATCAGGAAAAGACAACTGAAGTTCCTGGGACATGCAATGAGGAAGGACGGCTTAGAGAACCTGATGCTAACAGGCCAGATAGAGGGAAAAAGAGACAGAGGAAAGCAGCGGATAACATATTTGAAGGGCCTGAGCAGGTGGATGACAAAACGGGGGTTGCGAGATATTACAAGAGAAAGCGTGCTAAGAGCCACCAGGGATAAGGAGATGTGGAAGGCAATGATCGCCTACGTCCTGAAAGAACAAGGTACATAGAAGAAGAAGTAGAAGAAGAAGAAGAAGAAGAAGAAGAAGATACAGCTGAGTGAATATGTTTTTGTTTCCTGCCATAGAAATAGTTATCTAAACTTATTCATAAATGGAACTTTGTCTGTGTGTGTGCATGTGTGTTTGTGTGTGTGTGTGTGTGTGTGTGTGTGTGTGTGTGTGTGTGTCCGTTACCTATAGACTCCGAAACGGCTGAACCAATTTTCTTGAAGATTTACACAGTCGTACTATAAGCGTCTGCGAGTGTTCTTAGCTAGGTTTTGTGTCGCGGTACCCCCGATAAATATCGAAAATCGATAATCGAAAAAATCGGGTTATGGAAGAAGTGGTCCGATTTTAATCAAATTTGATACACTCATAGACAAAGACATAAGAAACGATATAAAGAAGTTTCAAAATTGCAGTTCCTACAATAGTGCAGAGAATCGATAATATATATATATATATATATATATATATATATATATATATATATATATATTGTGTGTGTGTGTGTGTGTCTGTTTATCTGCCTGTATGTCTGTATGTTTTTCAGCCCTTTTATTTTAGTTTTTGCTTCGGGTTTAGCTCTAAGTAGGTATAATTGTAGTTCTTAGTCTCAGCCATGATACCATTTACTCAGAGGACTTATTTAGCCTTCAAAATTCAATTTACGACGAAAAAAACTTATTTGATATCGATAGCAGGAAATCAAAATTTGACTTACATTCATTAATTTTTCTTTCAGTCTACGGTTTCGCTTTAACTGGAAACAACTATTGCTTTTTAGTCTTTCGTGCCAACGTTCAAATAGTCTGAGCTCCAGGAGCATGGATTAGTTTTTAAGCTTTCATTACACCCGAGCAACGCCGGGGTATCCTGCTAGTAAATAAATAAACATATATTCATCAAATCAGCTACATTCGGTATGATTGTGTCATTGCGAAGACGATCCTTTCGGGGTATGTTTAATATGTGCTTTGCCAGGGTTACGTATGGTTTTGTATTCAGAGTAGTTCTTCTTCTATGTGCTCTGTGCCTTCAAGACGTAGGCGATCATGGCTTTTCACTTCTCCCTATCCCTGGTGGGTCTTAGCACGCTTTCTCCTGTTACACATAACTCCGCTTTGCCATCCACTAGCTCAAGCCCATAAATCTAGAATATAAATGTATAGAAACTAGCATGGCCAGAAAATGAGGGATCAGTTTATATATTGGTTATAATATAGATTTGATCCCCCACTTTATATACACGTTATAATTTCTTACAAACAGTTTGCATATATCTTCTTGTTCTATGTGCCTTCTCCCTTCATGACGTAGGCGATCATGGCTTTCCACATCCCCCCTATCCCTCTTGGCACCTCTTCTCCTGGTGCACCTCGCAACCCTCGTTCAGTCATCCACCTGATCAGGTCCTTCAAATATGTTATCCGCTGCTTTCCTCTGTCTCTCTTTCCCTCTACTTGTCCTGTTAGTGTCAGGTTCTCCAAGTCCTCCTTACTCAGTGCATGTCTCAGGAACTTCAGCTGTCTCTTACTGATGCTCAGTATTTATTTCCTTTTCGTTTCCATCATTTCTAAGACCTCATCATTGCTCACATGCTCGGTCCATGATATTTGCAATAGTTCAGTCTTCCGAAATCTCGTCGTAAACGCACGTCTCATTTTCAAATATCTAAAAATTAATCTGGGGGTAATTCTCTCCACACCCACACGGATTGTTTTTTTCTTTTTGAATCCTCAAAATAATTTTTATTTTTCTCTGTAATCCTCTTTTTTGTTCTCTTTCGTTATTTAGTGACATAGATGAGAGAGAGAGGGGGGAAGAAAGATAGGGGAGAGGGGGAGAGAGAGAGGGGAGAGAGAGAGAGAGAGAGAGAGAGAGAGAGAGAGAGAAGAGAGGGGGAGAGAGAGGGAGAAGAAAGAGGGAAAAGAGAGAGGGAAGAGAGAGAGAGAGAGTGAGGAAAGAGAGAGATAAGAAAGAGAGAGAGAAGGGGAGAGGCAGTTACACACAGTGAGAGCGACTCCTGTATGCAGGTTGAAACTGAGAGTAAAAGATTTTATAGATAATACTAAACTAAACAGAACGAAGACGACAAACAATATATATATACAGTATAACCCGGATATAAGAGAAACCCGGATATAATATAGATTTTATCTGGTCTCAAATTGGAACCTGTGGCAATATACATAAAATAGACCAAACCCGGATATAAGAGAACACCTGCATTGTCCCGACAACTCTCTTATATTCGGGTTACACTATATATATATATATATATTCTAAACATAAACTGTTAAATCTAACAGACAATGAATGTCTATTATGTTTAATCATGAGCCGTTCTAAACAACGTATTTTGGCTTTAATTTCAGGTGAAAATAATGACTAAAATTCTCCAACATTTGGATAATTTTTTATTAAGTTGGTTCTAAGCTTTCGGCTCACATGAGCCATCTTCAGGGAGGTTACAAGAACGTTAACATAAAAACATCCACGATCAGAGACGGTTTTATATATATATATATTGCAAGAAAGTGAAAGAACAACTTAGATTAAAACCCACTGTTCAAACATTTACTTTTATAAACTCTGCTCTATACAGATTAGAGCTTAATATTGTAATTTTGCATTACAGTATGCTTTCATAAACCATTGTAACAAGAAAATTACAATATACATATATATATACTATAGTCATCCGCAGACAGATCTGTTTCGCTGTATCACAGCCCATCAGTACGTTTAGAATCCAATCGCTTCCTAACCGAGGATTGAATCCCGGCCGCATCGGCGTCAGTCGGCGATACTATTCTGGGCCACGAGCGTCCGGTAGAAGAAGGCAGACCTTTTAGCGAGTATATCATTCAGTCAGTTAAGTGCCATACGTGATACACGTTTGGGCGACCATGTCTCGAAAGAGACATGACTGACTGGGCAGAAGATTAGGTTGCCATTGCTTTCTGCGGTAGACTGGTTGCCGACCAAGGCTATAGAACCCAATCTGTCCTGCTATTTAACCCATAACTGAAAGGAAGAGACGGATTAATACCTTTCCCAAGGGTATTTGCGCGTAAGTGAAAACAATGGATTCAACTGGAATTCGAACTCGGCTCCCCGGTTTCTCGTTCCGAGCCGATATCCACTGTACCACAACGCACGTCCGAGTATATCATTACACACGCCCAATAGATAGAGTGCTCTAATTCATTATTGAATGAGCGTATATATATATTATAAATTATATTTTAGAACATGTACAGAATATTTTTTATATATCCACTACAAATTGTACATTTCTTTCGACATTGAAACTACAATGTTTCATACATGTTCTAAAATATAATTTATAATAAATATTCACTGCTCTTTATATTATATATCGAGTACTGTTTTAAATTAATGTTTTGGACGTTGTAAAATTTTTTTTCTTCATTCTATATTCACTCGGATATATATATATATATATATATATATATATATATATATATATATATATATAGACAAGTTTTGTCTATTAATTTTGTGTAGGATCCGTTCATAAACGTTATTTTTGAAAAAGAAGATTAAAAAATCTCACTTCCCCTTTATTTTTGGAAAAATATTTTTTGTCCGAGGTAAAGGGGACAGAAAAGATAGGAAAACAAAAACGGAATTCGAAAAAAAGAAGAAAACAAAAAGAAAGAGAGATACAAAGGAAATAAAGAACGTGATACTGAAAATAAAAAAAGAACACAGAGAAAATATAGAGAAAATAAAAAAATAACAATAAAAAACCAAAAGTAATGATGTCAAATTCTTAAACGAAGACGACAATCCAAATAAATCTATTTAATGAAAAGTTTTAAAGAAATAGACCCTTACAGAGAGTTTAATGGGTACTATTCATTGCAATATGATTTATATAAATGAAACACTCAACGCATAATTTAGGGTTTTAAACTCTAATTTATTTCGACGGGTGAGTTTTTGGTACCCATCCTATCAGTCTGCAAATTACAAATGTTTATATACGAGGGTCTTTCAATAAATAAGGTGAATTTTTCGGTAAAAGGACTAATACAGATAGAAGCTTACTTTTTTAATTTTTTTTTCCTTTACTTCTTTTTCAAAGGGATTTAATTTTTTTTTTTTTTTGCAGATTAAAAAAAAAACTTTGAGAGTTTTGGAGATTAACAAAGATGGCCGACCAAGAAGCACGCTTCAGTATTGAACAGAGGTCAGTTATCAAGTTTTTGGTTGCTGAAGGATGCAAACCAGTAGAAATTCATAGAATGTCAACTGTGTATGGTGCCACATGTTTCAGCCAAAAAATGTCTACAAATAGGCTAAATTGTTTAAAGAAGTTTGAAAGTGTAGATGAAGTCAAAACTGCTGTGAGCGATTGGCTGAGACATCAGTCCAAATATTTTTACGCTGAGGGAATACGGAAGCTTGCGCACAGATGGGAAAAGTGTGTGACACTGCTCGGAGACTATGTTGAAAAATAAAAATAAAAAGTAAGCTTCTATCTGTATTAGAAAAATTCATAGAAAAATTTACCTTATTTATTGAATGACCTTCGTATATATATATATATATATATATATATATATATATAGAGAGAGAGAGAGAGAGAGAGAGAGATAGATAGATAGATAGATAGATAGATAGTGACAAGATTGAGTTAGTTAGATAGATAGATAGATAGATAGATAGATAGATAGATAGATAGTGACAAGATTGAGATAGATAGATAGATAGATAGATAGTGACAAGATTGAGATAGATAGATAGATAGATAGATAGATAGATAGATAGATAGATAGATAGTGACAAGATTGAGATAGATAGACAGATAGATAGATCGATCGATCGATCGATCATTTGGAAATTCCCTTTCATCATGATTTTTGTATTTTCGTTCTCTGTCCCCGTCTATATTATTTCCTCTTCCAAACCCGCTTTAAATCTTCCCACTTACCTATTTCTCTTCACTTAGCCACATCATCAGTTTTTGGATTTCATAATTTTATCCTGATTAATACTCCTTCTTCTTCCAAGTCCCGCCTTAAGGTTTACCTAGATTCATTTCATTAAATGTACACCATCTTCATCTTTGGATTTTCTTTTCGGTATTTTCTCTTTTAAGCCCGCCTTAACTAGTATTTGCTTACTCATTTCCCTTCTTTAACGTCTATTTACATCATTTTAGGTTTTTTTCCCATTCTGTCCAGACCTTTAGTATTTCTTCTATTAAAACGCCATAACTTTTATTTGTTTACTCATTTCCCTTTCCTTTAACTTCTTGTTTATATAATCCAACCGCAACTTCTACTCCAATAGTTTCTTTTCTCGCACTTCCCGACTGTGGAATTCCCTTCCACATGACTGCTTCCCGGACGGCTACAATCTCCAGGAGTTTAAATATAAGGTCAATAGACACCTCCTAACAAACGAATTTCCATTCTTTCAAACACTCTTCCTACCCACCCAAATATCTATCACTCACCTTCTGACATTTCCTATATCTAACCACTCTTTCTATTTACCTCCCACTATGGAATGCCTTGCTTGGGGTGAAACGATTAAAAATATATATATATATATATATTGTGTGTATTTTGGCAGCATTTTTTCATGAATGCAGGTTTCATTGAATAATATAGACAAGTTTTGTCTATTAATTTTGTGTAGGATCCGTTCATACCGTCTGATATACTTGATGGTGATGTCGTTAAAAGACAACAAAAAATCACAGTATTTGTTGAATTTTTTATCAGGTCTAAGCTTTCGGCTCACATAAGCCATTATCAAAGAGTAAATAATAACACACAGTAAACATAGAACATTTAAGCTATTAACAATAAAGATAATTGAATTGAAAATATAAGTCCATCCCTACCGTGGCGGATGGCCGAAGACAGTGACAAAATAGTGGTGTTGTGGTCCCTGGTCTGATTACAGACATTTGAGTACGTTGTTGGAAATATCGAAATTGATTGTATTCAAACCAGGTTTAAACTGTTTAATGTAGAGTGCTTCGAGGATTTTTAGTTTCTGCTTATTATTTTCTTGTTTGAGTATGGACGTGTTATCAACAAGCGTTTTTCTCAGAAGTGTGCGTTGAGAAAAACGCTTGTTGATTTACTCTTTGATAATGGCTTATGTGAGCCGAAAGCTTAGACCTGATAAAAAATTCAACAAATACTGTGATTTTTTGTTGTCTTTTAACGACATCACCATCAAGTATATCAGACGGTATGAATGGATCCTACACAAAATTAATAGACAAAACTTGTCTATATTATTCAATGAAACCTGCATTCATATATATATATATATATATATATATATTTTTTTTTGATTTTCCCAGTTTGTTCCGATCTTTGGTATTTCCTCTTCTACGGCCGCCTTAACTATTTTTTGGTTAATCATTACCTTTTCCTTTAAATTCTTGTTTATTATTTTTGGATTTTTCCACTATGTTCCGATCTTTGGTATTTCCTCTTCTACGGCCGCCTTAAATCTATTTGTTACTCATTTCCCTATCCTTCAAACTTTTGTTTATTATTTTGGGATTTTTCCACTTTGTTCCGATCTTTGGTATTTCCTCTTCTACGGCCGCCTTAAATCTATTTTGTTACTCATTTCCCTATCCTTCAAACGTTTGTTTATTATTTTTGGATTTTTCCACTTTGTTCCGATCTTTGGTATTTCCTCTTCTACGGCCGCCTTAAATCTATTTTGTTACTCATTTCCCTATCCTTCAAACTCTTGTTTATTATTTTTGGATTTTTTCACTTTGTTCCGATCTTTGGTATTTCCTCTTCTACGGCCGCCTTAACTATTTTTTGGTTAATCATTACCTTTTCCTTTAAATTCTTGTTTATTATTTTTGGATTTTTCCACTTTGTTCCGATCTTTGGTATTTCCTCTTCTACGGCCGCCTTAAATCTATTTTGTTACTCATTTCCCTATCCTTCAAACTCTCGTTTATTATTTTTGGATTTTTTCACTTTGTTCCGATCTTTGGTATTTCCTCTTCTACGGCCGCCTTAAATCTATTTTGTTACTCATTTCCCTATCCTTCAAACTCTTGTTTATTATTTTTGGATTTTCCCACTTTGTTCCGATCTTTGGTATTTCCTCTTCTACGGCCGCCTTAAATCTATTTTGTTACTCATTTCCCTATTCTTCAAACTCTTGTTTATTATTTTTGGATTTTTCCACTTTGTTCCGATCTTTGGTATTTCCTCTTCTACGGCCGCCTTAAATCTATATTGTTACTCATTTCCCTATCCTTCAAACTCTTGTTTATTATTTTTGGATTTTTTCACTTTGTTCCGATCTTTGGTATTTCCTCTTCTACGGCCGCCTTAAATCTATTTTGTTACTCATTTCCCTATCCTTCAAACTCTTGTTTATTATTTTTGGATTTATTCACTTTGTTCCGATCTTTGGTATTTCCTCTTCTACGGCCGCCTTAAATCTATTTTGTTACTCATTTCCCTATCCTTCAAACTCTTGTTTATTATTTTTGGATTTATTCACTTTGTTCCGATCTTTGGTATTTCCTCTTCTACGGCCGCCTTATATCTATGTTGTTACTCATTTCCCTATCCTTCAAACTTTTGTTTATTATTTTTGGATTTTACCCACTTTGTTCCGATCTTTGATATTGCCTCTTCTACGGCCGCCTTAAATCTATTTTGTTACTCATTTCCCTATCCTTCAAACTCTTGTTTATTATTTTTGGATTTATTCACTTTGTTCCGATCTTTGGTATTTCCTCTTCTACGGCCGCCTTATATCTATTTTGTTACTCATTTCCCTATCCTTCAAACTTTTGTTCATTATTTTTGGATTTTTCCACTTTGTTCCGATCTTTGATATTGCCTCTTCTACGGCCGCCTTAAATCTATTTTGTTACTCATTTCCCTATCCTTCAAACTTTTGTTTATTATTTTTGGTTTTTTCCACTTTGTTCCGATCTTTGGTATTTCCTCTTCTACGGCCGCCTTAAATCTATTTTGTTACTCATTTCCCTATCCTTCAAACTCTTGTTTATTATTTTTGGATTTTTTCACTTTGTTCCGATCTTTGGTATTTCCTCTTCTACGGCCGCCTTAAATCTATTTTGTTACTTATTTCCCTATCCTTCAAACTCTTGTTTATTATTTTTGGATTTTTCCACTTTGTTCCGATCTTTGGTATTTCCTCTTCTACGGCCGCCTTAAATCTATTTTGTTACTCATTTCCCTATCCTTCAAACTCTTGTTTATTATTTTTGGATTTTTCCACTTTGTTCCGATCTTTGGTATTTCCTCTTCTACGGCCGCCTTAAATCTATTTTGTTACTCATTTCCCTTTCCTTCAAAGTCTTGTTTATTATTTTTGGATTTTTCCACTTTGTTCCGATCTTTGGTATTGCCTCTTCTACGGCCGCCTTAAATCTATTTTGTTACTCATTTGCCTATCCTTCAAACTTCTTGTTTATTTATTTTTTGGATTTTTCCACCTTTGTTCCGATCTTTGGTATTTCCTCTTCCTACGGCCGCCCCTTAATCTATTTTGTTACTCATTTCCCTTTCCTTCAAAAGTCTTGTTTATTATTTTTGGATTTTTCCACTTTGTTCCTGATCTTTTGGTATTTTCCTCTTCGTCACGGCCGCCTTAAATCTATTTTGTTACTCATTTCCCTATCCTTCAAACTCCTTTGTTTATTATTTTTTGGATTTTTCCACTTTGTTCCGATCTTTGGTATTTCTCTTTCCTACGGACCGCCTTAAATCTATTTTGTTACTCATTTCCCTCATCCTTCAAAGCTCTTGTTTATTATTTTTGGATTTTTCCACTTTGTTTGTTCCGATCTTTGGTATTTCTTTGCCTACTTCTACGGCCGCCTTAAATCTATTTTGTTACTCATTTCCTATCCTTCAAACTCTTTGTTTATTATTTTTGGATTTTTCCACTTTGTTCCGATCTTTGGTATTTCCTCCTTCTGACGGCCGCCTTAAAATCTATTTTGTTACTCTATTTCCCTATCCTTCAAACTCTTGTTTATTATTTTTTGGATTTTTCCACTTTGTTCCGAGTCTTTGGTATTTCCTCTTTTCTACGGCCGCCTTAAATTCTATTTTGTTACTCATTTCCCTATCCTTCAAATCCTCTTTTGTTTATTATTTTTTGGATTTTTCCACTTTGTTCCAGACTTCTGGTAGCCTCCTTCTTACGGCCGCCTTAAATCTATTTTGTTACTTATTTCCCTATCCTTCAAACTTTTGTTTATTATTTTTGGATTTTTTCCACTTTGTTCCAGATCTTTGTTTTGGTATTTCCTCTTCTACGGTCCAGCCTTTAAATCTTATTTTGTTACTTATTTCCCTATCCATTCAAACTTTTGTTTATTATTTTTGGATTTTTTTTCACTTTGTTCCGATCTTTGGTATTTCCTCTTTCCTACGGCCGCCTTAAATCTATTTTGTTTACTCATTTCCCTATCTCCTTCAAACTCTTGTTTATCATTTTTGGATTTATTCACTTTGTTCCGATCTTTGGTATTTCCTCTTCTACGGCCGCCTTAAATCTATTTTGTTACTCATTTCCCTATCCTTCAAACTCTTGTTTATTATTTTTGGATTTTTTCACTTTGTTCCGATCTTTGGTATTTCCTCTTCTACGGCCGCCTTAAATCTATTTTGTTACTCATTTCTCTATCCTTCGCACTCTTGTTTATTATTTTTGGATTTTTTCACTTTGTTCCGATCTTTGGTATTTCCTCTCCTACGGCCGCCTTAAATCTATTTTGGTACTCATTTCCCTATCCTTCAAACTCTTGTTTATTATTTTTGGATTTTTCCACTTTGTTCCGATCTTTGGTATTTCCTCTTCTACGGCCGCCTTAAATCTATTTTGTTACTCATTTCCCTATCATTCAAACTCTTGTTTATTATTTTTGGATTTTTCCACTTTGTTCCGATCTTTGGTATTTCCTCTTCTACGGCCGCCTTAAATCTATTTTGTTACTCATTTCCCTATCCTTCAAACTGTTGTTTATTATTTTTGGATTTTTCCACTTTGTTCCGATCTTTGGTATTTCCTCTTCTACGGCCGCCTTAAATCTATTTTTTGGTTAATCATTACCTTTTCCTTTAAATTCTTGGTATTTCGTCTTCTACGGCCGCCTTAAATCTATTTTGTTACTCATTTCCCTATCCTTCAAACTTTTGTTTATTATTTTTGGATTTTTCCACTTTGTTCCGATCTTTGGTATTGCCTCTTCTACGGCCGCCTTAAATCTATTTTGTTACTCATTTCCCTATCCTTCAAACTCTTGTTTATTATTTTTGGATTTTTCCACTTTGTTCCGATCTTTGGTATTTCCTCTTCTACGGCCGCCTTAAATCTATTTTGTTACTCATTTCCCTATCCTTCAAACTCCTGTTTATTATTTTTGGATTTTTCCACTTTGTTCCGATCTTTGGTATTGCCTCTTCTACGGCCGCCTTAAATCTATTTTGTTACTCATTTCCCTATCCTTCAAACTCTTGTTTATTATTTTTGGATTTTTCCACTTTGTTCCGATCTTTGGTATTTCCTCTTCTACGGCCGCCTTAAATCTATTTTGTTACTCATTTCCCTATCCTTCAAACTCCTGTTAATTATTTTTGGATTTTTCCACTTTGTTCCGATCTTTGGTATTTCCTCTTCTACGGCCGCCTTAAATCTATTTTGTTACTCATTTCCCTATCCTTCAAACTCTTGTTTATTATTTTTGGATTTTTCCACTTTGTTCCGATCTTTGGTATTTCCTCTTCTGCGGCCGCCTTAAATCTATTTTGTTACTCATTTCCCTATCTTTCAAACTCTTGTTTATTATTTTTGGATTTTTCCACTTTGTTCCGATCTTTGGTATTTCCTCTTCTACGGCCGCCTTAAATCTATTTTGTTACTCATTTCCCTATCCTTCAAACTGTTGTTTATTATTTTTGGATTTTTCCACTTTGTTCCGATCTTTGGTATTTCCTCTTCTACGGCCGCCTTAAATCTATTTTGTTACTCATTTCCCTATCCTTCAAACTGTTGTTTATTATTTTTGGATTTTTCCACTTTGTTCCGATCTTTGGTATTTCCTCTTCTACGGCCGCCTTAAATCTATTTTTTGGTTAATCATTACCGTTTCCTTTAAATTCTTGGTATTTCGTCTTCTACGGCCGCCTTAAATCTATTTTGTTACTCATTTCCCTATCCTTCAAACTTTTGTTTATTATTTTTGGATTTTTCCACTTTGTTCCGATCTTTGGTATTGCCTCTTCTACGGCCGCCTTAAATCTATTTTGTTACTCATTTCCCTATCCTTCAAACTCTTGTTTATTATTTTTGGATTTTTCCACTTTGTTCTGTTCTTTGGTATTTCCTCTTCTACGGCCGCCTTAAATCTATTTTGTTACTCATTTCCCTATCCTTCAAACTCCTGTTTATTATTTTTGGATTTTTCCACTTTGTTCCGATCTTTGGTATTTCCTCTTCTACGGCCGCCTTAAATCTATTTTGTTACTCATTTCCCTATCCTTCAAACTCTTGTTTATTATTTTTGGATTTATTCACTTTGTTCCGATCTTTGGTATTTCCTCTTCTACGGCCGCCTTATATCTATGTTGTTACTCATTTCCCTATCCTTCAAACTTTTGTTTATTATTTTTGGATTTTACCCACTTTGTTCCGATCTTTGATATTGCCTCTTCTACGGCCGCCTTAAATCTATTTTGTTACTCATTTCCCTATCCTTCAAACTCTTGTTTATTATTTTTGGATTTATTCACTTTGTTCCGATCTTTGGTATTTCCTCTTCTACGGCCGCCTTATATCTATTTTGTTACTCATTTCCCTATCCTTCAAACTTTTGTTTATTATTTTTGGATTTTTCCACTTTGTTCCGATCTTTGATATTGCCTCTTCTACGGCCGCCTTAAATCTATTTTGTTACTCATTTCCCTATCCTTCAAACTTTTGTTTATTATTTTTGGTTTTTTCCACTTTGTTCCGATCTTTGGTATTTCCTCTTCTACGGCCGCCTTAAATCTATTTTGTTACTCATTTCCCTATCCTTCAAACTCTTGTTTATTATTTTTGGATTTTTTCACTTTGTTCCGATCTTTGGTATTTCCTCTTCTACGGCCGCCTTAAATCTATTTTGTTACTTATTTCCCTATCCTTCAAACTCTTGTTTATTATTTTTGGATTTTTCCACTTTGTTCCGATCTTTGGTATTTCCTCTTCTACGGCCGCCTTAAATCTATTTTGTTACTCATTTCCCTATCCTTCAAACTCTTGTTTATTATTTTTGGATTTTTCCACTTTGTTCCGATCTTTGGTATTTCCTCTTCTACGGCCGCCTTAAATCTATTTTGTTACTCATTTCCCTTTCCTTCAAAGTCTTGTTTATTATTTTTGGATTTTTCCACTTTGTTCCGATCTTTGGTATTGCCTCTTCTACGGCCGCCTTAAATCTATTTTGTTACTCATTTCCCTTTCCTTCAAAGTCTTGTTTATTATTTTTGGATTTTTCCACTTTGTTCTGATCTTTGGTATTTCCTCTTCTACGGCCGCCTTAAATCTATTTTGTTACTCATTTCCCTATCCTTCAAACTCTTGTTTATTATTTTTGGATTTTTCCACTTTGTTCCGATCTTTGGTATTTCCTCTTCTACGGCCGCCTTAAATCTATTTTGTTACTCATTTCCCTATCCTTCAAACTCTTGTTTATTATTTTTGGATTTTTCCACTTTGTTCCGATCTTTGGTATTTCCTCTTCTACGGCCGCCTTAAATCTATTTTGTTACTCATTTCCCTATCCTTCAAACTCCTGTTTATTATTTTTGGATTTTTCCACTTTGTTCCGATCTTTGGTATTTCCTCTTCTACGGCCGCCTTAAATCTATTTTGTTACTCATTTCCCTATCCTTCAAACTCTTGTTTATTATTTTTGGATTTTTCCACTTTGTTCCGATCTTTGGTATTTCCTCTTCTACGGCCGCCTTAAATCTATTTTGTTACTCATTTCTCTATCCTTCGCACTCTTGTTTATTATTTTTGGATTTTTTCACTTTGTTCCGATCTTTGGTATTTCCTCTCCTACGGCCGCCTTAAATCTATTTTGGTACTCATTTCCCTATCCTTCAAACTCTTGTTTATTATTTTTGGATTTTTCCACTTTGTTCCGATCTTTGGTATTTCCTCTTCTACGGCCGCCTTAAATCTATTTTGTTACTCATTTCCCTATCCTTCAAACTCTTGTTTATTATTTTTGGATTTTTCCACTTTGTTCCGATCTTTGGTATTTCCTCTTCTACGGCCGCCTTAAATCTATTTTGTTACTCATTTCCCTTTCCTTCAAAGTCTTGTTTATTATTTTTGGATTTTTCCACTTTGTTCCGATCTTTGGTATTGCCTCTTCTACGGCCGCCTTAAATCTATTTTGTTACTCATTTGCCTATCCTTCAAACTCTTGTTTATTATTTTTGGATTTTTCCACTTTGTTCCGATCTTTGGTATTTCCTCTTCTACGGCCGCCTTAAATCTATTTTGTTACTCATTTCCCTTTCCTTCAAAGTCTTGTTTATTATTTTTGGATTTTTCCACTTTGTTCTGATCTTTGGTATTTCCTCTTCTACGGCCGCCTTAAATCTATTTTGTTACTCATTTCCCTATCCTTCAAACTCTTGTTTATTATTTTTGGATTTTTCCACTTTGTTCCGATCTTTGGTATTTCCTCTTCTACGGCCGCCTTAAATCTATTTTGTTACTCATTTCCCTATCCTTCAAACTCTTGTTTATTATTTTTGGATTTTTCCACTTTGTTCCGATCTTTGGTATTTCCTCTTCTACGGCCGCCTTAAATCTATTTTGTTACTCATTTCCCTATCCTTCAAACTCCTGTTTATTATTTTTGGATTTTTCCACTTTGTTCCGATCTTTGGTATTTCCTCTTCTACGGCCGCCTGAAATCTATTTTGTTACTCATTTCCCTATCCTTCAAACTCTTGTTTATTATTTTTGGATTTTTCCACTTTGTTCCGATCTTTGGTATTTCCTCTTCTACGGCCGCCTTAAATCTATTTTGTTACTCATTTCCCTATCCTTCAAACTTTTGTTTATTATTTTTGGATTTTTCCACTTTGTTCCGATCTCTGGTATTTCCTCTTCTACGGCCGCCTTAAATCTATTTTGTTACTTATTTCCCTATCCTTCAAACTTTTGTTTATTATTTTTGGATTTTTCCACTTTGTTCCGATCTTTGGTATTTCCTCTTCTACGGCCGCCTTAAATCTATTTTGTTACTTATTTCCCTATCATTCAAACTTTTGTTTATTATTTTTGGATTTTTTCACTTTGTTCCGATCTTTGGTATTTCCTCTTCTACGGCCGCCTTAAATCTATTTTGTTACTCATTTCCCTATCCTTCAAACTCTTGTTTATCATTTTTGGATTTATTCACTTTGTTCCGATCTTTGGTATTTCCTCTTCTACGGCCGCCTTAAATCTATTTTGTTACTCATTTCCCTATCCTTCAAACTCTTGTTTATTATTTTTGGATTTTTTCACTTTGTTCCGATCTTTGGTATTTCCTCTTCTACGGCCGCCTTAAATCTATTTTGTTACTCATTTCTCTATCCTTCGCACTCTTGTTTATTATTTTTGGATTTTTTCACTTTGTTCCGATCTTTGGTATTTCCTCTCCTACGGCCGCCTTAAATCTATTTTGGTACTCATTTCCCTATCCTTCAAACTCTTGTTTATTATTTTTGGATTTTTCCACTTTGTTCCGATCTTTGGTATTTCCTCTTCTACGGCCGCCTTAAATCTATTTTGTTACTCATTTCCCTATCATTCAAACTCTTGTTTATTATTTTTGGATTTTTCCACTTTGTTCCGATCTTTGGTATTTCCTCTTCTACGGCCGCCTTAAATCTATTTTGTTACTCATTTCCCTATCCTTCAAACTGTTGTTTATTATTTTTGGATTTTTCCACTTTGTTCCGATCTTTGGTATTTCCTCTTCTACGGCCGCCTTAAATCTATTTTTTGGTTAATCATTACCTTTTCCTTTAAATTCTTGGTATTTCGTCTTCTACGGCCGCCTTAAATCTATTTTGTTACTCATTTCCCTATCCTTCAAACTTTTGTTTATTATTTTTGGATTTTTCCACTTTGTTCCGATCTTTGGTATTGCCTCTTCTACGGCCGCCTTAAATCTATTTTGTTACTCATTTCCCTATCCTTCAAACTCTTGTTTATTATTTTTGGATTTTTCCACTTTGTTCCGATCTTTGGTATTTCCTCTTCTACGGCCGCCTTAAATCTATTTTGTTACTCATTTCCCTATCCTTCAAACTCCTGTTTATTATTTTTGGATTTTTCCACTTTGTTCCGATCTTTGGTATTGCCTCTTCTACGGCCGCCTTAAATCTATTTTGTTACTCATTTCCCTATCCTTCAAACTCTTGTTTATTATTTTTGGATTTTTCCACTTTGTTCCGATCTTTGGTATTTCCTCTTCTACGGCCGCCTTAAATCTATTTTGTTACTCATTTCCCTATCCTTCAAACTCCTGTTAATTATTTTTGGATTTTTCCACTTTGTTCCGATCTTTGGTATTTCCTCTTCTACGGCCGCCTTAAATCTATTTTGTTACTCATTTCCCTATCCTTCAAACTCTTGTTTATTATTTTTGGATTTTTCCACTTTGTTCCGATCTTTGGTATTTCCTCTTCTGCGGCCGCCTTAAATCTATTTTGTTACTCATTTCCCTATCTTTCAAACTCTTGTTTATTATTTTTGGATTTTTCCACTTTGTTCCGATCTTTGGTATTTCCTCTTCTACGGCCGCCTTAAATCTATTTTGTTACTCATTTCCCTATCCTTCAAACTGTTGTTTATTATTTTTGGATTTTTCCACTTTGTTCCGATCTTTGGTATTTCCTCTTCTACGGCCGCCTTAAATCTATTTTTTGGTTAATCATTACCGTTTCCTTTAAATTCTTGGTATTTCGTCTTCTACGGCCGCCTTAAATCTATTTTGTTACTCATTTCCCTATCCTTCAAACTTTTGTTTATTATTTTTGGATTTTTCCACTTTGTTCCGATCTTTGGTATTGCCTCTTCTACGGCCGCCTTAAATCTATTTTGTTACTCATTTCCCTATCCTTCAAACTCTTGTTTATTATTTTTGGATTTTTCCACTTTGTTCTGTTCTTTGGTATTTCCTCTTCTACGGCCGCCTTAAATCTATTTTGTTACTCATTTCCCTATCCTTCAAACTCCTGTTTATTATTTTTGGATTTTTCCACTTTGTTCCGATCTTTGGTATTTCCTCTTCTACGGCCGCCTTAAATCTATTTTGTTACTCATTTCCCTATCCTTCAAACTCTTGTTTATTATTTTTGGATTTTTCCACTTTGTTCCGATCTTTGGTATTTCCTCTTCTACGGCCGCCTTAAATCTATTTTGTTACTCATTTCCCTATCTTTCAAACTCTTGTTTATTATTTTTGGATTTTTCCACTTTGTTCCGATCTTTGGTATTTCCTCTTCTACGGCCGCCTTAAATCTATTTTGTTACTCATTTCCCTATCCTTCAAACTCTTGTTTATTATTTTTGGATTTTTCCACTTTGTTCCGATCTTTGGTATTTCCTCTTCTACGGCCGCCTTAAATCTATTTTGTTACTCATTTCCCTATCCTTCAAACTTTTGTTTATTATTTTTGGATTTTTCCACTTTGTTCCGATCTCTGGTATTTCCTCTTCTACGGCCGCCTTAAATCTATTTTGTTACTTATTTCCCTATCCTTCAAACTTTTGTTTATTATTTTTGGATTTTTCCACTTTGTTCCGATCTTTGGTATTTCCTCTTCTACGGCCGCCTTAAATCTATTTTGTTACTCATTTCCCTATCCTTCGAACTTTTGTTTATTATTTTTGGATTTTTCCACTTTGTTCCGATCTTTGGTATTTCCTCTTCTACGGCCGCCTTAAATCTATTTTGTTGCTCATTTCCCTATTCTTCAAACTCTTGTTTATTATTTTTGGATTTTTCCATTTTGTTCCGATCTTTGGTATTGCCTCTTCTACGGCCGCCTTAAATCTATTTTGTTGCTCATTTCCCTATCCTTCAAACTCTTGTTTATTATTTTTGGATTTTTCCACTTTGTTCCGATCTTTGGTATTTCCTCTTCTACGGCCGCCTTAAATCTATTTTTTGGTTAATCATTACCTTTTCCTTTAAATTCTTGTTTATATTATTTTTGGATTTTCCTACTTTGATCCGATCTTTCCCTTCCCTTTAACTGGTCTTCATCTGCTCTTTTTGTTCATCCATGTTACCATTATGCATCCTTTTATTTCAAGTTCCGTTTTTTTTCTTTCCCACTTAACTTCTTTGCTTCCTTTATCTTCCATTATCGTTTTTCCCATCCTTTTCTCTTGTATCCCATTTCCACTTCCAGATTCACCTTAACTCTTTCTAAACTTCTTTTCTTCTTTTAACCGCCTTCCCTCGTCAGTTATACATTTTCTCATCCTTTCCTTATCTTTAATATTTTCCCTTCCATTCCTTCCTTAACTCCTTCCTCATTTACCTCCTTCCCTTCCTGCTTCTCATCTTCATTATTGAATTTTTACATTCTGTCCTTATTTATACTATTTCCTCTTCCCCTTCCGACTTCATTTTGCTCCACCCTTTGCTTACTTCCCCTCCTTTGACTGCTCTTCATTTTCATTTTTGGATTTTCCCAATCTGTCCCGATCTTTACTATTCCTCTTCCTGTTCCGCCTTTTCTCTTACTCGCTTACATATTCACTTTTCTTTAACTGCTTTTCGTCTTCACTTTTAATTTTCCAATTCTGTCCCGATCTCTACCATTCCTCTACCAGTCCAGCCTTAACCCTCCCTCTCCTAACTATCATTCTTCCGTCACCTTAATTTTTGAATTTTCCCATCCCATCCACATCTATAGAATTTTATTTTCCGATTCCGCCTTTACTCTTCTTCACTTACGTTTTTTCTTTTAACTGCTTTCAATTTTCTTTTTTTCTTATTAACTACATTTTTATGAACTCTTTCGTATTTTTAATTTAACTTCATAATATTAATTTATTTTCTATGTGAAGCTCCACCGTCTCCCCACCACTTCTCTAAACGTTTTCTCTGCATTTGCGCTTTCTTCTTCTTCTTCTTTGCATGTGCACCTCCTTCAGCTCTCCTCTGGCTCTCCTCCTCTTTCACCTTCTTCTTCTTCTTCTTTGCATGTGCACCTCCTTCAGCTCTCCTCTGGCTCTCCTTCTCTTTACCTTCTTCTTCTTCTTCTTTGCATGTGCACCTCCTTCAGCTCTCCTCTGGCTCTTCTCCTCTTTCACCTTCTTCTTCTTCTTTGCATGTGCACCTCCTTCAGCTCTCCTCTGGCTCTCCTCCTCTTTCACCTTCTTCTTCTTCTTCTTTGCATGTGCACCTCCTTCAGCTCTCCTCTGGCTCTCCTCCTCTTTCACCTTCTTCTTCTTCTTTGCATGTGCACCTCCTTCAGCTCTCCTCTGGCTCTCCTCCTCTTTCACCTTCTTCTTCTTCTTCTTTGCATGTGCACCTCCTTCAGCTCTCCTCTGGCTCTCCTCCTCTTTCACCTTCTTCTTCTTCTTCTTCTTTGCATGTGCACCTCCTTCAGCTCTCCTCTGGCTCTCCTCCTCTTTCACCTTCTTCTTCTTCTTCTTCTTTGCATGTGCACCTCCTTCAGCTCTCCTCTGGCTCTTCTCCTCTTTCACCTTCTTCTTCTTCTTCTTTGCATGTGCACCTCCTTCAGCTCTCCTCTGGCTCTTCTCCTCTTTCACCTTCTTCTTCTTCTTCTTTGCATGTGCACCTCCTTCAGCTCTCCTCTGGCTCTCCTCCTCTTGCACCTTCTTCTTCTTCTTCTTTGCATGTGCACCTCCTTCAGCTCTCCTCTGGCTCTCCTCCTCTTTCACCTTCTTCTTCTTCTTCTTTGCATGTGCACCTCCTTCAGCTCTCCTCTGGCTCTTCTCCTCTTTCACCTTCTTCTTCTTCTTCTTTGCATGTGCACCTCCTTCAGCTCTCCTCTGGCGCTCCTCCTCTTTCAGCTTCTTCTTCTTCTTCTTTGCATGTGCACCTCCTTCAGCTCTCCTCTGGCGCTACTCCTCCTTTCACCTTCTTCTTCTTCTTCTTCTTTGCATGTGCACCTCCTTCAGCTCTCCTCTGGCTCTTCTCCTCTTTCACCTTCTTCTTCTTCTTCTTTGCATGTGCACCTCCTTCAGCTCTCCTCTGGCTCTCCTCCTCTTTCAGCTTCTTCTTCTTCTTCTTCTTCTCTAATAATTTTCAATTCTTGTTTTTGTCCTTTTTCTTCTTCTTATTTCTTTTCTTCCTTAATTTCATTTAAATGTGCTCTTCCTCTTTTGCTTATCCTCGAAAAATTCCTTTTGCATGTGCACCTTTTCTTCTTCTTCTTCTTCTTCTTCTTCTTCTTTTTTCTTCTTCTTCTTGTTCTCTAATAATTTAACTTTCATGTAGACTTCCTCCGGCACTCCTCCTCCTCCTCCTTCTTTTTTAACAATTTAACTTACATGTGGACCACCTCTGGCTCTCCTCCTCCTCTTCCTCCTTTTTTGTTAACAATTTAATTTCAATGTGCACCCGTCACCCGTCTTTTCCCTCTTCCTTCTTCTGCTCTAATAATCTAACTTCCATGTGGACCTTCTCTGGCTCTCCTCGTCCTTTTCTTTAACAATTTAATTTCAATGTGCACCCCTCCTTCCCATCCCCCTTCTCCTTCTTCTTTAATAATTTAACTTCCATATGCACCTCCTCCTCTTCCTTCTTCTTCTTTTTCTTCTTATCTAACAATTTAACTTCCATGTGCACCTCCCCCGGCTCTCCTCCACCTGCTTCTCCTTTTTCTTCTTCTTATTTTTCTTCTTTGCATGTGCACCTCCTTCAGCTCTCCTCTGGCTCTCCTCCTCTTTCACCTTCTTCTTCTTCTTCTTCTCTAATAATCTAATTTCCATGTGTACCTCCTCTGGCTCCCCTCCGTTTTTACTTATAATTTCATTTGCATGTGATCCTTCTCTCCTCCTCCTCTTCCTCTTCTTTTCTAATAATTCCCTTTTGTTTCTGTTCTTCCTCCTCTCCTTTTTCTTTTTCCCCTGCAAAGACTCTACAATATTTTTTCATCTTTTTGATGCCAAACCAACCTCATCCATTTCTTTATCACTTCTTATTCGTCCATTTTTATTCTCTATTAACTCCCTTCTCTTTCTATTTTCCTCCTACTCTTCTTTGTACTCCATTCTTTCTCCTCTTCCTTCTACTTCCCATTTGTCCGTTGTATCACTACTGCTACTCTTGTTGCTACTGTCTATTATTGCTGCTGCTCCTCGTTTTCCTATCCTGTTGCTATGAAAAGCAACAGTGCCTTTATATTCAACGGAGGCTTTATTTCACAAAAATCGGTCCGCCGCCACTAAACTTACTTCGGTCTAGCCGAGCTGTGCGTCCGACCGAAAAATAAGTGCCACAGACTCTGACAACTGATTTGCGATTAAAACCTGTTCTTTTCATTCAATCGTTTCACATGTTAATTTTTATTTTTACATCAAAATATTTTTAAATAATATGTCAGGTGAACTTTTTTTTTCAGTAAGTTTTAATGTCCCTTGACTATTGAGAGTGACGCATTGCACTGGAGTCACTGTGAGACACGGCGTTATGTCAGTGGTAGTTTGTTCGAATAAATGAGCAAGAAGAAAGAATCATCTTAATAAAATCAAGAAAGTATCGAATACAAAAAAAGTGATCAGTCAATATTTGTGTATGGAAGCGCAAATTGTAAAAGTAAGATAACTTGAAAATTTTATTAAAATTTTACTTATAAAAAAGGGTTCCTGGTTATAGTATATGGCCTAGCTTTTCTTTGACTGTGGCCTACAAAATTCTGTTGTTAGTATATGTTGCCTGTTTTAAAAAGCTTATTATAAGGAATTATTATAAATGTCTTGTAACAGATACAGAACTGCTTGTCTCAGTTAAAGGATGCTGTTTTAGTATGTTTAGTAATAGGTAATTAAAGAACTGCTAGTGACTAAAATGAAATTAAATAAACGTAAAAAAATAATTAGTTTCAATAAATATGTATGGTTCAGTGCTTGTTAAAAATCCCAGATATTCTTTTTGACTCTTTTTCATCGAGAACTCTTCAGTTTATACAGATTTTTGTTTGACCAATTGCAGGGGTCTTGAGTATATATATATATATATAAGCTCAGTATGTGCCCGTTTTTGAATGTGGCCTACAAAATTCTGTCACTGGTATAGTATATAGCCTATCTTAAAAAGCATATTATAAGGAAGTGTTATAACTGTTTGGTAACAGATAGTCACAGAACTGCTTGTCTCAGTGAAAGGATGCTGTTTTAGTATGTTTAATAATAGATAGGTAAAGATACTGTTTTAGTATGCTTAGTAACAAGTAGTTAAAGAACTACTGGTAACAATTAAATAAATTAAAATTAAATAAATGTAAAAAGAAATTAATTTCAATAAATAGCCGAATACTTATGTCTATAAATGTACTCTTAATGAGGTAGAACACATTTAAACTGGGTAGGTTACATATCATACCAAAATCAAAGAGGTAATCCACATATTATACCGGGATCAAAAGCTCTCTTTTAGTGTGAGGAACTGTATATTGTTTTCTTGTGCAACATGCTATCTGATTTCTCTGAGACTTCTGACCTTAGAATCTGCAAATATATATAGTTGATATCTTTTTTTTTTTTTTTAATCATTTCACCCCAAGCAAGGCATTCCACTGCCACTATTGCGCTTGGGGCTACATAGGGGGAGGTAAATAGGAAGAGTGGTTAGATATAGGAAATGTCAGAAGGGGGGTGATAGATAGTTGGGTGGGTGGGTTTGAAGAGTGTTTGAAAGAATGGAAGTTAGTTTGTTAGGTGTCTTTTGACCTTACATTTAAACTCCTGGAGATTGTAGCCGTCGGGGAAGCAGTCATGTGGAAGGGAATTTCACAGTCGGGAAGTGCGAGAAATGAAAGTGTTGGAGTAGAAGTTATGGCTGCATTTTATCGGTTTCACTGTAAAAGGGTGGGATCTAGTTGCTAATCTAGTATCTCGTGCAAATTCGAACCTAGGGGGCATCAGTGATCTAAGTTCATCGGAGCAGAAGCCACGTCGCGCCGGTGAGAGAGAGTCTGCTAAGTCGCTAAATAATGGATTTGTTTTTAATCTAACGTTTTTATTACTTCAAACATTATTATAGGTTATCCCACTTGGCATTGCCAAAAGTGCTCACTAGGAGGGCACACTTTTAAGTATATTAAAAGACAATTATTTTAATATAGCTATTTTTAACTCTTGCTTCCAAATGTGGTCTATGCTGAACTCGGCCTCGAGACTTATTTGTTTCCTTGGTCCTCTATTGACTTGAGGATGCTCTCTCTCTCTCTCTCTCTCACACACACACACACACACACACACACACCACTCACTATCACACACACATACATTGTTCTTATTGTTTTTTTCTTTCAGTAAAGTTGTATAAACATGTAATTCCTTTTGCTAATAACATGCATTGATGTTTGTTTTATATTTATTTTTTACCCAGACTCACACTGACTGTTGGGTCTCCTAGATATTCAGGTTTTCAAAAGTCAGAACTTGGTAAATTCTTTTAACCTCGTTTGTCAGTGTGATTAACAGCGCTGTGAATGGAATTTATGAACTGAGTATAAAATCTGGCTAGGACTATTCACTTTGCACTAACAACCTTAGGAATTGTATGAATACAATTTTTCTTTCAGCTATAGCTGAATAATAAGTAGTTAGAACCGTTTCAACTTTGTAAGGCAGGCTGACTTGGACAATGGGTTAATTATTTTTTCAAGGGACTGATGATGATGATAATGATGAATGTAACATTTTTTTCTTTTAACAATTTTATTTTAGAAGTGTTGTGAAGAAAGTATTAGCATCCACGTATTGCAAGTATTTTCTGCTGAAAATTGTTAAAAGTCCCAGGTATTCTTTTTGGCTCTTTTTCATGGAGAACTCTTCAGCTTATACAGAGTTTTGTTTGAACAGGTGTCTTGAGTATATAAATAAGCTCAGTGTCGATATAGTATGTGCCAGTTTCTTGAATGTGACCTACAAAATTCCGTCACTGGTATAGTATATAACCTATCTTAAAAAGCGTATTATAAGGAAGTGATAGTTACAGAGCTGCTTGTCTCAGTTAAAGGATGCTGTTTTAGTAGGTTTAGTAATAGGTAATTAAAGAACTGCTAGTAACAAGTGACTAAAATAAAATTAAATAAACGTAAAAAATAATTAGTTTCAATAAATATGTATGGTGCAGTGCTTATCGGCTAGGAACGAGAAAATGGAGAGCCGAGTTCGAATTCCACTTGAATTCGTTGCATTCACATGCAAATATCCCTGGGAAAGTTATTACTCTTCTCTCTAACTATAGGTTAAATAGCAAAACAGCTTACGTTCTACAGCCTTGGTTGGCAACTAGATAGAATGGAAACAAAAATGAAATTTTTGCTTAACATACAGAAAGGTAGTTGACATTATTTGGACACGGAATATGGAAAAGGACTTGGAAAATTTGATACTCACAGGGCGGATAGAGGAAAAAGGGGATCACGTAACATGGTCTTGAGCAAAAGGATAGCAGAATATGATCTGGGAGAAATAACAGAAAGACCAAATTTATTAAGGGAGGCAATACCAGAATCAAAGAGGTAGGCTACATACTATACCAGAATCAAAAAGGTTTGCTACATACTATACTAGAATCGACGAGGTAGACTACATACGGTAACAGAATCAAAGAGGTAGGCCACATATACCAGAATCAAAAAGATAAGCCATATAGTATACCAGAATCAAAGAGGTAGGCCACATACTATACGAGAATCAAAGAGGTAGGCAATATAGTATACCAGAATCAAGGAGATAGGCCACATACTATGCCAAAAATAAAAAAGGTTGGCCACATACTATACCAGAATCAAGGAGGTAAGCCATAGAGTATACCAGAATCAAAGAGGTAGTCCAGATACTCTACTTGAATCAAAAAGGTAGGCTAAATACTATACCAGAATCAAAGAAGTAGGCCATATACTATACCAGAATCAAGGAGGTAGGCCATATACTATACCTGAATCAAAGAAGTAGGCCATCTACTATACCAGAATCAAGGAGGTAGGCCATATACTATACCTGAATCAAAGAAGTAGGCCATCTACTATACCAGAATCAAGGAGGTAGGCCATATAGTATACCAGAATCAAAGAGGTAGTCCAGATACTATATCTGAATCAAAGAGGTAGGCTACATACCATACCAGAATCACAGCGGTAGGCCACATACTATACCAAAATTAAAGCGGTAGATCACATACCATACGAGAATCAAAGAGATAGGCCAAAAACTATACCGGAATCAAAATGGTAGGCCAGATACTATATCAGCACAAAAAATGCTAATGGCTTTTAGGGACTTAAAGTATGCCAATACTTTATAAAATATGTATAAGCTCTTAAATTATTAAATAAACATGAATTTGAACATTAAATATCTTTTTAATGAGTCGAGCAGTAGATGACATTAATGTTTTAAAATAATCAAAAGGAAGTTGCCAAAAAAATCAATAGAGGGTTTCCCCACCCAACGCCAGCCATGACTTGGAAGAAACATGCCCATGACATTCGTATTCCATTAGTAAGCAAGAGGTTCCACTGGAATGTAGTTGTTCATACTTTGTGGTAGAGACACCAGACTGGATGCTTTACCGATTATCACAATCGTAACCATTTCACGTTTAGGGTTAACCGTTATCTTTCCTATATATCCTTATAAACTGCACATCATACCTCAACTTACGTAGTCCGGGGCATGACGGTAAACTGCATCCGGCAGCAAGGCCTCTGATTGGAAGGTTGTGAGGAGCATGGAACCAGTTCTTAATTGCTGTTGTTCCCGGGTCCGCCCTGACCCGAAGTGGTAGCACCTGTTAGGGTCCCAGCTATGGGCAAATAGTTAACCCCCAAACTGGGATCAAAACACTATGAAAGTATAAAAATAAACCTTTATAGAAATATATACATAAAAATAGAATTTTATAGAAAAATAGACTTTTTTGAAGAACAATATTAACAACACATTTAAAAAAAAATATTATTGCCATAACACATTTTTGAAGGAAAAATGCAACGTCAATACTCATCTATTAACCACTTGACTCTAGTTCTTTCCCCACCCCGTATATCCTTTCCTTTCTCTCCACCTTTGAAACTGTCATCACACCTGCATTCTCATCTTTCTATTGCTCCTTTCTAACTAGTTCGTCTTCCTCTTCACTCCCTTCTAATTAATCTTTTTACACTTATGCAGCCCCCTGCACATCAGTGGCATTAACGCCTTGCACGGGGTGAAACGATTAAACAAAAAAAATATTCTCAGCAAAACAGTTTTGAATACAAAATTAGAAGACATTTTTAGTTTTTTTCAAAATAAAAAAGAATAAAAACAGAAAATTTTCATTAAAATCTGACTAAATCAACCTTCTCACTATAACTAAACATTTAAAAAAATACCTTTAAACCCCACCTTTTTGGCATTAAATAACCTACAGAGGTTTATATGCCATTAAACAAAACTCAAACTAAAAACTCAAACTCCACTTACGCTCATAAAACTACCTCATGCAGTAACTCTTTCAATATAAAGAGACTCTTAACCTCTTTAAATCTAACGTTAACCGTTATCCTTCCTACATATCTTTATAAAGTGCACCTCTTACCACCCTCTCTTACACTCATGCAAGAACCCTGTACAGTAAAACTCTATCTTGAGTGGCTCTAAACATCTTCAAATCTCGGGTTAAACGTTACCTTTTCGAAATATCCTCATAAATTTGGCTTATTGCAGCCGCCTCTTGAGATAATACGACTTTATTCAGTAACCTCCTACATTGAGTGGCTCACCTGCCTTGTACTGGCAAAATATTATTAAAATAAATACATGTCGTCTATATAGACTATATAACAATGCTTCGTAAAGGAAATCTTTTTTATTTGAGTTTTTGTTTTGTTTTTGAATATTTGAACATTTTGTTTTGTTTTTCTTTTTGTATTTATTCTTATTTATTCAACCATCAAGAAGGAGAAAGATAAAAAAAGGAAGAGGATAACGAAAGAGAGAGAGATAGAAAGAGGTAGGAAGTGAGAGAAGGAAAAAGGAGGGAGAAAGGAGAATGAGAGAGGAAAGTGAACAATACAGAGAAGAGAAAGACAGAGAGAGGAGTAACAGAGAAAAGAGAAAGATAGACCATTAGAGAAAGGGAGAGGGGAAAAGGGAGAGAAAGATAGAGATAAGACAAGAGAGGAGGAAAGGAGAGAGAGAGAGAGAGAGTGAAGAGAAAGATACTGAGAAAAATACAGAGAGAGGAGAAAGAGAGGACAAGAGCGAGGGATATGATAGAGGGAATAAATAAAGAGACGGATAGGAAGAGAGAAAGAGAGAGGGAGACAAAGAGAAGGAAGAAAGAACAATGAGAAAGAGAGACAGAGAGACAGAGGTAAAGAAGGAGGAAGAGAAAAAGTGAAAGAGAGTAAGAAATAATGTGAGAAACAGAGAGAGAGGGGGGGAAATGATTAGAGAAAAGTGAGAGAAAGAGAGAGAGAGAGAGAGAGAGAGAAAAGAAAGGGATAAAAAGGTAGAAGAGAAAAGTAGAGGATGAATAGAGAGAGCGGTAAATTTTCGTTTTAGGTCTCGAAGGCTTTTTCCCCTTCAAATTTATCCAAAATAGCATTATATCTGTGCAAATGTATATGCTGAACTCAAGTCAACAATTAGTTATTGAAGAAAACTACCTTTTTTGTTCTGAATGTCCATAAAAAGCAAACTACATCTCGCACTTTTTGTCTCCCGTAACTCTCATGAAGTCATGTAATTAACTGCAGAATGACCTTCTGCGTAGGCAACAAATTTCGGCCGATTTACTTCCTTTACTGAAACTTCCGCCTATTTAATTCCTGCATTGAAAGTAATACGCGTAGAAATACAATCGCGTATTATTTTCATTGCATGAAGGAAATAGGCGAAAGTTTCAGTAAAGTAAGTAAATCGGCCAAAAATAGACCGAAATTTGTTGTCCTACGCGGAAAGTCGTTCAGCAGTTAAGTACACGACTGCGTTAGAGTTACGGGAGACAAAATGTAGTTCGATTTTTTTCTGGTCGTTAAGATCAAAAGAGGTAAATTTCTTCAATAACTAATTGTTGATTTGAGTTCAGCAGATACATTTGCACAGAAATAATGCTATTTTGGATAAATTTGAAGGGGGAAACCCAGAAAAGCCTTCGGGACCTAAAACGAAAATTTACCGAGAGAGAATGAGGGAGAAGATAAATATTGGACAGAGAGGGAGAAGATAGAGAGAAGGAAAGAGAAAAGTGGATTTTAGTCTTTACAGTTACTTCGTTGTCTAGATAACTTGGGTTATTTTCGGGCTTCTAGTTGTAGGTACAAAAATTTAAATACCTGGGAAGGATTCTAACAGAAGACGGAAAGTGTGACACAGTGATCCGAAGGCGAATTGGCATGGCGAAGGACGCATTCCAAAAGTTGAGTAAAGTATTAAGAAACAGGACAATTTCATTAGAAACAAAAAAGAGAGTACTGGATTGCTATGTGATGTAAAATTCTTTAATATGACAGTGAATGTTGGACAATATCTATAAAGATGAAGGGAAAACTTGAAGCAGCTGAAATGTGGCTCTACAGAAGCATACTGTATACAAAGTGGGGGATCAATTCCATATTACAATCAATATATAAACTGACCCCTCACTTTGTGGCCACAGCGGTTTCTATACATTTATATTCCTGAGATCCAAAAGCACTAGTAAGCATTCCAGAAGTTGAGTAAAGTATTAAGAAACAGGACAATTTCACTAGAAACAAAAAGAGAGTACTGGATTGCTATGTGATGTCAGTTCTTCAATATGGCAGTGAATGCTGGACAATATCATCAAAGATGAAGAAAAAACTTGAAGCAACTGAAATGTGGTTCAACTGAAGGATACAGCGAATATCATGGATCGAGCATGTGAGCAATGATGAGGTTTTGGAAATGATAGAACGAAAAGGAAATTAGTACTGAGCATCAGGAAAAGACAATTGAAGTTCCTAGGACATGCAATGAGGAAAGAACGATTGGAGAACCTGATACGAACAGGCCAGATAGAGGGGAAAAGAGACAGGGGAAAGCAGCGGATAACATATTTGAAGTACCTAATCAGGTGAATGAAGGAACAAGGGTTGCATGGTGTAACAGGAGAAGGCGTGCTAAGAGCCACTAGGGATAGGGAGACTTGGAAAGCCATGGTCGCCTATGTCCTGAAAGAACAGGGTACACAGAAGAATAAGTTGTCTCCATCTATCCGCTAGTCTCTCGGAGATTGTGCCCAGTGCTTTACATACAACCGGTACTACTATCCAGTTACTTGGTTCCTTATAATTTTACTTTGTTTTCTACCGGAACAGTGAATTCTTTCATCTCGGCCGCTTCCTCATTTGTATTCTCAACTAGCAGTATAGCCCGGCGTTGCTCGGGTGTAATGAAAGCTTTAAAACTAATCCATGGTCCTGGAGCTCAGACTCTTTGGACGTTGGCACGAAAGACTAAAAAGCAATAGTTGTTTTCAGTTAAAGCGAAACCGTAGACTGAAAGAAAATTGAATGGATGTAAGTCAAATTTTCATTTCCTGGTATCGATATCAAATAAGTTTTTTTCGTCGTATACTGAATTTTGAAGGCTAAATAAGTCCTCTGAGTAAATGGTATCATGGCTGAGACTAAGAACTACAAGGATACCTTCTTAGAGCCAAACCCGAAGCAAAAACTAAAATAAAAGGGCTGAAAAAAAAAATACAGACATACAAGCAGATAAACAAACACACACACAAACATCTTGCCTTTTATATATATATATATATATATTATCGATTTTCTGCACTATTGTAAGAACTGCAACCTTGAAATTCTGAATATCGTTTCTTATGTCTTTGTCTATGAGTGTATGAAATTTGATTAAAATCGGACCACTCCTTCAATAACCCGATTTTTTCGATTATCGATTTTCGATATTTATCGGGGGTACCTCGACACAAAAACCTGAGAACACTCGCAGACGCTTGTAGTACAACTTTGTAAATTTTCAAGAAAATCGGTTCAGCCGTTTTGGAGTCTATAGGTAACGGACACACACACACAGACACCCAGACACACATACAGACACAGTTCCATTTATAAATAACTTTAGATGATTAGATCTGGTCGCCGAGTTTGGATTGATCAAAGCGTTTGAATATCAATGTCTTAGAGTGTTTCCATTCTCTTTAAATGGCCTACCAGGATTCATTTTCGGCTGCCAGAATCTTAACAGTATAAGATATGCAGATGAGAGAGTGTTGATAGCAGACACGGAAAACAAACTACAAAACCTTCTACAAAAGATAGCGAAGTTCAGCATGAAAAAAAAAAAAAGAAAAAAAAAGAAATAAAAGAAAAAAAAGAAAGAAAGAAAACTGAATATTTGGTTGATAAATTCTAAAGTGAAAAATTATTTTGTACCAGACAGTGAACCATTGTTCTTAGCTGTTAACATGACAATGGATTCGATAGCTTCTTACCACTTTATGTCAGCTAATAATACAGTCAATCAAGTGACATACGTGATATACGCTTTGGGCGATCATGTCTCGAAAGAGATATGACTGACTGGGCAGAAGATTTTCTATCCTGCTATTTAAAGTATAGCTGAAGGAAGAAGAGACGGATTGTATTAATAGTCAGTAATTAGTGGGTGATTAGTTTATTACTTCTTAACAATAAAAACCCGATCCCCCAATTTATGCCCAGTAGAAGCTTTTCTTTATGTTTCCATGTAGAATCTTCATTCAGTCAGTTAAGTGCCATACGTGATACACGCTTTAGGTGATCATGTCTCGAAAGAGACATGACTGACTGGGCAGAAGATTTTCTATCTTGCTCTTATTATAATATAGCTGAAGAGAGAAGAGACGGATTGTGTTAATAATTAGTAATTAGTGGGGGATTAGTTGATTACTTATTAACAATAAAAAACCGATCCCCCAATTTATTCCCAGTAGAAGCTTTTCTTATGTTTCCAACTATTATCTTCATTCAGTCAGTTAAGTGTCATACGTGATACGCGTTTGGGCTATCATGTCTCTTTATAAGACATGACTGACTGGGCAGAAGATTTTCTATCCTGCTATTTAAGGTATAGCTGAAGGGAGAAATGATGGTTTGTATTAATAATTAATAATTAGTGGGGGATCAGTTTATTACTTCATAGCAATAGAAAACCGATTCCCCATTTTATGCCCAGTAGAAGCTTTACTTATGTTTCCAACTATTATCTCCATTCAGTCAGTCAAGTGACATATGTGATACACGCTTTAGGAGATCATGTCTCGAAAGAGACGTGACTGACCGGGCAAAAGATTATCTCGCAGTAGGTTGCCAATGCTTTCTGTGGTAGACTGTGGTAGACTGGTTGCCAGCCAAGGCTATAGAACCCAATCTGTCCTGTTATTTAACCCATAGCTGGAGGGAAGAAACGGATTAATACCTTTCCCAAGGGTATTTGTGCGTAAGTGAATGAAAAGAATTCAACTGGAATTTGAACTCGGCTCCCCGATTTCTCTTTCCGAGCCGGTATCAACTGCACTTGGAAACTTTCGAGACATGATAGCCCAAAGCGTGTATCACGTATGGCACTTAACTGACTGACAGTATCTCAGTCTGTTCCTATCTATCTAGCTAGCTAGCTAGCTCGTTAGCTATATCTTTCACTGCAAATAGTTCGATTTGTCTGTTTATGCATCTGCATATATTTCAATATACTTCCCTTTTGACCTTCCTCTCTGTATATTGCAAACTAGATAGAATTTGATTCTAATTCTTTTTATATATGAAGATCGATAGATATTTAATTATCTCAGTCTGTTCTTATCTATCTATCTATCTATCTATCTATCTATCTATCTATCTCAGTCTGTTCATTATCTATCTATCTATCTATCTGAATCTGTTCATATCTATCTATCTATCTATCTATCTATCTGAATCTGTTCATATCTATCTATCTATCTATCTATCTATCTATCTATCTGAATCTGTTCATATCTATCTATCTATCTATCTATCTATCTATCTATCTATCTATCTATCTGAATCTGTTCATATCTATCTATCTATCTATCTATCTATCTATCTATCTATCTATCTATCTATCAACGTAGTGATACCAATCTAATATCTCTGATCATATTTCTTTCTCTCCATTAATTCGATATTTCGCCTGCCACTACACTCACAAGGACTCTCCCTCTCTCTCTCTTTCTCTCTCTCTACCTCTGTCCGTCTCTCTACTTATTACCCCCCACCTCTGTTATGTATTTGCCATCCTTTACCCAAATTCTGAATATGAACATGGCTCTGCGCCAGAAATGCGGACTTTTTCTCCTCTCCAACCTGGACCTAAATTCCAATATTCTGCCGAGCTTTGAACAAATTTATTCAGCGAACTACTTTCCTTCGAGCAACAGGTTGAGAAAAAGAGGCAAAAGATGATAACGTAGATGGCTGTGTGGAGCTGTGACCGACATCAAGTAACACTGCAACCAACAGGAGGCGCTGTGTTCGTGTGTCTGGCTCAGTTTTGCCGAAGAGACGGATTGACAGGAACGCACTTAGAGAAAAGCTGGTAGGGAACAAAAGAACTTAAAAGCATCCTGAGAACAGTAGCAAAATTATTTTACACTGATCATTATGCTTAACCCGACGCAAGTTAAAAAAGCAAAGACAAAAATATAAAAAACATCTATCTATCTATCTATCTATCTATCTATCTATCTATCTATCTATCTATCTATCTATCTATCTATCTATCTCAGTCTGTTCATTATCTATCTATCTATCTATCTATCTATCTATCTATCTATCTCAGTTTGTTCATTATCTATCTATCTATCTATCTATCTATCTATCTATCTATCTATCTATCTATCTATCTTTTTTTCTATATCTATCTATCTATCTATCTATCTATCTATCTATCTATCTATCTCAGTTTGTTCATCTTTATCTATCTATCTATCTATCTATCTATCTATCTATCTATCTATCTATCTATCTCAGTTTGTTCATTATCTATCTATCTATCTATCTATCTATCTATCTATCTATCTATCTATCTATCTATCTATCTATCTCAGTCTATCTATCTATCTATCTATCTATCTATCTATCTCAGCCTGTTCATATCTATCTATCTATCTATCTATCTATCTATCTATCTATCTATCTATCTATCTCAGCCTGTTCATATCTATCTATCTATCTATCTATCTATCTATCTATCTATCTCATCTTTATTCATATCTATCTATCTAGTTTTCTATCTATCTATCTATCTATCTATCTATCTATCTATCTATCTATCTCATTTCTTCATTATCGTTTATCATATCTATCTATCTATCTATCTATCTATCTATCTATCTATCTATCTATCTCAGCCTGTTCATATCTATCTATCTATCTATCTATCTATCTATCTATCTATCTATCTATCTATCTATCTATCTATCTCAGTTTGTTCATTATCTATCTATCTATCTATCTATCTATCTATCTATCTATCTATCTCAGCCTGTTCATATCTATCTATCTATCTATCTATCTATCTATCTATCTATCTATCTATCTATCTCAGTCTGTTCATTATCTATTCTATCTATCTATCTATCTATCTATCTATCTATCTATCTATCTATCTATCTATCTCAGTCTGTTCATTATCTATATCTATCTATCTATCTATCTATCTATCTATCTATCTATCTATATCAGTTTGTTCATTATCTATCTATCTATCTATCTATCTATCTATCTATCTATCTTGGTTTTTCTATATCTATCTATCTATCTATCTATCTATCTATCTATCTATCTATCTATCTATCTATCTATCTATCTACATCTGATTCTTTCTGTCCATCGAGTACGCTCCTGTTTTGACCTTTTTGTTTATAATTAGAAGAATCTGAATAATATATACGCGTATAATGCAGAATGAAATCAACAGTAAAAATTGTCATTGCAATGGCTGAATCAGTGGAGATGTTATTTTAGAAATAGTCCCAACCGTTTAATACACACACACACACACACACACACACACACACACACACACACACACACACACACACACACACAATCCATTAAGCAAGATTTTCAATAAAAATAATCATAAATTAAGTTTTAGTCGTACGAATAATCTATAAAAAATTATAAAAATCATCCTAATAATATTTTGAATAAAAATTTAATGCTAATTGAAAATAAGAATAATACAATAACCGAAATCAATAATTTGAACAATAATAAATGTAAGTGTACAAACTCTATAAAGTGTCCTTTGGAAAACTGGTGTCTTACAGAATCCATTGTTTATCAATGTACTATTTCATTTATGGAAAACCCTAGTAGTGTAAATATTTATATGGGTAGTACTAAGAACTCTTTGAAAAAAAAAACGATTTTATCAACATACGTCTTCATTTAATAATATTAAGTACAAAAATAGAACATCCCTATCGAAATATTATTTGTATATATATATGGGATACGGTACATAAAAGAAAACGCTTGCATAAAAATTGACTAATAAACCAGAATCGGTATTTATGTATAGAAACAAAATTCAACTTATATCAGTCAAAATAAATAAATAAATTTCAGCAAAAAATGGCCAAAGAGTGCGCAATCAGAACGTAGTGTTTTTTTTTATACAGTTCGTCAAATAAATATCCAAAACATAGGAAATGTTTATTATTTCAAAACGTAAATGCTTGTAAAATTATAGCAGCAGTCTTCCTATAAGAGATTTCAAATTTTAACAAGTCGATAAAATAATTGGTCAAAACACATAAAGGGTTTTGAATATTTCTCGTATTCTTTGTTTTAAATTTAGAGTACCATGGAATTGTATATATTATTTATAGAAAAAAAAACAATTAATTAAAATTAATTTTGATATAAAATGAATTAATTAAAAGTATCCTTTAAAGATTTTAAAGAAATTAATTCAGTCAGTTAAGTGCCATACGTGATACACGCTTTGGGCGATCATGTCCCGAAACAGACATGACTAACTGGGCAGAAGATTATCTCACAGTAGGTTGCCATTGCTTTCTGCGGTAAACTGGTTGCCAGCCAAGGCTACAGAACCCAATCTGTCTTTATTATTTAACTGGAGGGAAGAAACGGATTAATACTTTTTCCAAGAGTATTTGTGCGTAAGTGAATGCAAGAATTCAACTGTAATTCGAACTCGGCTTCCCGATTTGTCATTCCGAGTCGATATCCACTGCACCACAACGCACATTCAAACACACATAACAAATCAATAATAACACAAGAATAATAATGATTCCAAACACATGAACGTTTCATATTGGATTATCAGTCTGGGATGCGTTTTGCAATTTCCTACGCGACGTCCCTTGGGAAAAAGTGCTCAGTCTCTCAGTTGAGGACTGCGCTTCTGAGGTATCTTCCTGGATGAAAGGTGGCATGGATGCCTTCATACCGATCAGGAAGTTCCGTCCAAAACATAGTTCGCCCCTGGTTCTCTCCAGCCTGTTCGGCCACCATGGCCTACAGGAACCACTACTTCCAGCTATTTTGGAGTTATGCCCTCTGACCTCAATAGGCGGCTATTTGCCTCTTCTCGTAATGAGTGTAAGAGGATCCTGAACGACGCTAAGCTATTTTTTGCGGAGACAATGAAGCAGCGCATAGCTACCTGCAAATTCAGCTCCAAGGACTATTGGTGGCTCTGCAAACGTGTGCTGAACAACAGCAAATCCCCTATCCTTTCCTTAATCAATAAATTCGAGGTTTTCACGGTATCTGTGGAAACTCCCGAGTGCTTTGCTCGCAGACTCTCATCGAACTCCTAATTCTCTTCGCATCCGACTTCTCTCTTAGAACTGAGGCTCAACTGGAAGATATTTACATAACCCCATCTCTGGTATCTAAGATAATATCAAAGCTTGACCTCCATAAGGCGAGCGAAGGTGAAGGAATCCCGGTCATTGTCCTGAAGAAATGTGCCTCTGAACTCTCCTCTGTCCTTTCTAAACTCTATAATTACTACCTTTCTGCTTCCTTTTTTCTTGCCTGCTGGAAATCCTTCTCTGTCGTTCCTGTATTTAAGAACTCAGGGGAACCCTCGGAGCCATCCAATTATCGGCCTAGCAGCCTCCTACTAATTTTCGGAAAAGTGTTCGAGGCTATTATTAATACTGAAATAGTTCAACATCATACTGTCCTTTAACTATTCTCAGACAGACAGTATGGATTCTGCTTTGCCTGGTCTATTGCCGATATATTAACGACCATCACGGAGTGCATATAGCAGACCCTCGATAAGTCCGGCGAAGCTCGAGCCGTTGCCCTGGATATCTCCAAAGCTTTTGATAGGTTTTGGCACGCTGGCCTTCTGCGCAGGCTAAAGGGTTATGGTATCACTGGACGCTTGCTTGATCTGATCGAATCTTTTCTATCTAACCTCATAATGATACCGTCTTGAATTGACATACCTCCACATCCTACCGCACGAACGCTGTTATCCCCCAGGGCTCTATCCTAGGCTCGACACTCTCTTTCTGATCTTCATAAATGATTTCCTTGACGTGATCAAATCCCAAGTAGGCATCTACGCTGATGACACTACAATTTACTCCCGTATCAGTATGAAATCTGGTGAGGCGGACAAACATAACCTGGCTGATGATCTTGAGGATAACCTTCACGCTGTGGTAGACTGGGATAAGAAAGGGCTTGTAAATTTCAATTCTTCTAAAACGAAGCTGCTGTCAACCATCACAGGCAGTCTCTCATGGACCCCATAAGCATGGACAAAGCAATATACTGCGCCTGCTCGGCCTCACTCTATCTTCCGACTTCAGGTGGAATCACTACAGTGAATCAATAGCTAAATCCACTGCTAGGAAGGTTGGGTCAGGACAGGAAGTTTTTTTCCGCTTGAATCCATCTTACACATATACAAATCAACCATCCGACCGTACATAGAATACTGTTGTCATATCTGGTCAGTCAACCCTGCTGTTCATTTCAGTGTTCTCGACAGGCTCCAAAGGCGAATCTATAATGTGATTGGTCCCGACCTGGCAGCTCGACAGGCTCCAAAGGCGAATCTGTAATGTGATTGGTCCCGACCTGGTAGCTCGACAGGCTCCAAAGGCGAATCTGTAATATGATTGGTCCCGACCTGGCAGCTCGACAGGCTCCAAAGGCGAATCTGTAATGTGACCTGGCAGCTTGACTCCAGTCACATTCTTACCGGCGCGATGTGACTTCCTTCTGTCTACAAATATTTTCATGGCCTCTGCTCCAATGAATTTAGGTCACTGGTGCCGCCATCACAAGAATTTACTTGTGCAACCAGACTGACAACAAGGTCCCACCTTTCTACAGTTAAACCTACTAAATGCAGCTGAAAATTCTTCTCCATCAGCTTCTTTTCTAGCACTTCCCGCTTGTGAAACTCCTTTTCGTATACTTGCTTTCCAGACGGCTACAACCTCCAGGAAGTTAAATGCAATGTCAATTCCCATCTCTTATTCACTTGACTTCAGTCCTTCCCTCGTCCTTTCTACATCACTCCGTGTATCTTGTTCTTTTCCTTTCTCTCTAACTTCGCAAATGTCATCACACCTTCGTCTCCATCTTTCTCTTGCCCTTTCTCTGACAACCCCTCTAACTGGTTCGTCTTTCTCCTCACTCTCCTCCTGCCTTTTACTTTCTTATGTAGCCCCCTGCGCATCAGTAGCGGCACCACCTTGCTTGCGGTGAAATGATTAAAAAAAAAAGGAAAGATATCCACGCTCTTACTCAAACAGAATACGGCACAGGTTTAAAGAGCTAAAAAGATAGTCCAGACAGCTGGTTATTACCCTTTTGGGGATATTTTAAATGTCATGGATTAAACATCACCCACGCCCTCATGGAATTGGATTTTATTAATTCACACTTCAAAGACAGATGCAGAGGACGACAAATTTGCAATTGAGCCAACAAAATGGCGTAGCAGTTTGTAATTTGACACGTAACAAATTTCAAATGGTAACAAATCGAAAAGTAACACAGTTCATTCATTGTACAGGGAAGATTAAAACGTATAAAAGCTGTTTCAATATTTCCTTTATTTGTTGGTTTCAAATTTACAGTACCATACCATCATAAATAACGTTAATGGAATTTTTTAGAAAATTATTTAAAAATTAAGGCGGACATGTACGACATTACCACCACCTGTAAATTTGTTGATTATCATTTTTTAAAACTTTTTTCTTATCGATTTGACCCTAAACTTTCCGATTATCAAAAATAATTTTGAAAAAATTCATTATTTAAGATTTTTAGGGGATGCTCAGTTTCTCATAAAACCTTATAGTAAATCGATTCTCCATTTTGTAAACACTCGCTGAGACCATGTATAGCGAAGCTTACAATTTGAACAAATCCATGGAAAATCTTTAATTATCCCTACTTCATATCAATGGAAAATAAGTTATTTGAAACATTAAAAAAAGTTTTGGAAAGAGTTTCTTTAAAATAATTCCTGTTGTAAAAGAATTTGGAATGAAAAATATGACATGAAAAACATTAAGAAAAATAATTTGACAGAAAATCTTTAAAATAATTCCTATTCTAAAAAAAAAAAAAGAAAAAAAAGGGAAACAACACGAAGCGAGAATTTCCGAAATGGTGGATCGATTTACTATAACGTTGTATGAGAAAGTGAGCACCCACTAAAGATTTCTAAATATTAATTTTTTTTCCAAAATTTAAAAAAAAAAAATCGGAAACTTCATGTACTAATCGTTAAGAATACACAAAATAACTAAAAAATATGATAACCAATAATTTTACAGGTGGTGGTAATATCGTACAGGCCCGCCAAAATTAATTGTAATCTTAATTAAATAAATTAAATTTTTTTTCAAAATTCATATTATTTCAAGTCTTTCGTTCCACCCTATGAATGCAAAAATATACAAAATGAGTTTTTTTTTAATCATATCAGGCCGAACAAGGCGATAACGCCACTGATGCGCTGGGGTGGGGAGCTACGTAAGAGTAAAAAGATTGGAAAAGAGAAAGCCGGAAACCACATCCTGAACAGGAAACAAGGGATGAGCCACTACACCTGTTCAATAGACGTGGGTGGAGTGTGAACCGGGCGATAGTTTAGTCTATCTACTCCAATTGAAAAAAAAAGAAAAAAAGAAAAGAGTGAAAAGATTGGAAAAGAGAAAACCGGAAACCGCATTCTAAACAGGAAACAAGGGATGAGCCTCTTCACCTGTTCAATAGATGTGGGTGGAGTGTGAACCGGGCGATAGTTTAGTCTATCTACTCCAATTGAAAACATTTTTTTGAAATTATTATTTTAAAAAAAATCTTGATAAAAATATTCTTTCACATCTTGTGATCTCTCTCGATGTAAATTCTTCAAATTTTAAAAAATTATATATTATCCATTTTTTTATTATTAGTTAAAAGCAATAATCATTTTTTCAAGCAGTTGGCCGTGTTTCCGAAAATCTGCTCCAAGTAGTAAAATAAAAATGCAATAAAACTATTACATAATAGAACTAAATAAGCTTTTAATTGGTTTATATATATATATATATTTTTTTTTTTTCTTTTAAAGATATTATTATCTGAAGAAAACCGACATTTGATAAATAATCAATTTTTAAAATAACTGCTTTCATTTTTCCATCAATTAATTATAATAATCTACAATATTTTATTTCTTATAAATAATTCTACAAAGGATTGTTGCGGTTAGGTTATTAAGTTATTAAGTGAAGACTAGTTTTACTAATCGAAAATTGAAATGTTTAATACGAATCATCGAGTCAATAGATTTTTATGAATATTTGTTGATTTTGTTGTGCATAGAAAGATGTTTTTTATGTGTTATTTTCTATGTTATATTAAAAAGTCACTTATTTAACGGTTTCTTCACCTTACAGGAAAAATTTGAACAATTATGTCAATTCTAGTCAACCACACTGAGCTGTCACTTGACATCTGGCTGTCATCCATCATTCGCACCTTGCTCAGTTCGCGCCTCGGTGATTAAGAAATACATTTATTTTAAATTTCATGCCATAAACTTGTAATACCTGTGTCAATCAGATTAGTTTCATTTCAAATTTGTTAATTTTTGAAAAAAATATCGCATCACAACTGTATATTTTATTTTTTCAATATTTTTAAAACCGGGAATTCACTTTTGTTTACAAATGTGTCGATCGCTCAAAAATGGCCAAAAAAATTTAATTTTCTTCTTTTTAATATTGAAAGATTTTAGATTGCAATCAATATAAATTCTATTCAAAATACACCGAGGACATTGCTTACTGGAAATAGTAAATTTAATCATTCAGCTTTAAATTAAAACTAAAAGTTTCAAGAAAAGGATTATATATATATATAATCAACAATGTGTCGACGATTCAGAGCGTTGTGTGAAATTGTTTCAACTCAACAGTAAGGGGTTTTTGAGTAAATATGAATAAATAGATGAAACATGAATACACCACTTCACTTCGGAGTCAAATCGGCAGTCAGATGTAGACAGCAGCAGATGAAAGCCGTCCAAATCAGCAGGCAAGATTTTGGCATTCGTATTTTGGGATTCGCAAACTATTTTTTCATCGATTACCTTGAGAAGGGAAGGACCATCAATATCGAATATTATATAGCATTATTCGTGCCTTTTAAGAAATAAATCGTCAAAACATTGCCACAAATGAAGAGGAAAAACGCGATATTACACCAAAACAACGCAGCGTGTCACATGTCGATCGCAACGATGGCAAAACTACATGAACTGCACTTCGAATTGCTTCCGCGTCCACCCTATTATCCAGATCAGGTCCCCAAAGACTACTGGCTGATTGCAAACCTCAAAAGAATGGTCCAGGGGAAGAGATTTTGCACCAATGAAGAAGTGATATCAGAAACTGAGGCGTATTTTGAGGCCAAAGAAAAATCGTTCTGGAGAAATGGTTGGTTGGTTGGTTGGTTGGTTGGTTGGTTGGTTGGTTGGTTTATGGCATGTCAACCTCGGCGGGTCATTCATTGCCAACTAAATTTTTATTTATTTATTGCTGGTAATACCTTTTTCTTTCAATAATTTATTCTTGTTTTTTTTTTATATATAATTTCGTGTCTACTAATACTTTTTTCTAGTAGCAAGATTCATTGGGATTAGTTTTTAAGGGCAGGGTCCCCAAGTCCTACCCTGTTATTTAACCCATAACTGGATGAAAGGGACGGATTAATACCTTTCCCAAGGGTACTAGTGCTTAAGTGAATGAAGGGTATTCAACTGGAATTCGAACTCGGCTCACCGATTTCTCTTTCCGAGCCGATATCCACTGCACCACAACACACATCCGTCACTAAACGCTTACAGCACCCGGTACTCCCAAGCGGTCACCCATCTAAGTATTGACAAGGCTCAACGTTGCTTAACTTCGGTGATCGAGCGAGAACCGGTGTATTCAACGTGACATGGCCGTAAGCCCCAATAAAAATGGCATAGAAGTGCTAGAGAAGCGATGAAATCAGTGTATCACCCTAGAAGGAGACTATGTTGATGAATAAAGTCGAATTTTGACTAAAAGTTGTTGTTTTATGAGTTAGGCCCGGGATTTATTGAGTGATGTGTTAGAAAACAATCTGTGCTGCTATTCGACCCAGAGCCGGGGAGAGAAGAGATGGATTAACAATACCTTTCCCAGTGGTGTTTGCGCGAAAGTGAATGCAATGAATTCAACTGGAACTCGAACTCAATTCTTCATTCCGGTCCGATTACCAATTCATCACAAGAATCGGCTTTTCATTCACCCAATTGGAAACCCAATCGTATATTGGAAACAAGTGAAAAACTGATTCTTTGAAAAAAAAAAAAATGGTTCACACATCTTCGTACATTTTTGAACAGGATTAAAAATTTATCACTTGCTTCCTGTATTTGTTTATACTTCTGAGATGACTCAGTAGTTACATTATCTATATCATTCGGACTGTTATCCTCATCTTTACTGCCATGTTTACGACGATTCGATCTGGCCACAACACTGGTGAACAAATAACTTATAGATTTGTGTTCAAGGAAGATAATTATATGTCATCCAGAAGTGGCATTGCACATGGAACGAGAACAATCTATCTCAGTTATCGAAATAAAGGGTTCGGTTCACAATTCTTATCACCTGAAGAAGGTCGGAGCTTACAACTGCCGAAACGTCGTAAACATGGTAATAAAGAAAATAAAAATGGGGACAACAGACCAAACAATTCCTATTTTGGATTGAGTTTCCGGTTCCTTTAACTGTATTTCTGATATCTCTGTATGTAATCTTATGATATACAAGTGTATTTGCTCCCAGTAGAAGCAGATAGAGTCGTCCGGTTAACAATCCTCTCCGCTCTATTGAAAAATTACTAGTTTATCCGTTAAGTTTCCGGTTATTGAAGTCTACTTCTACTCTATATTTCTGACGCCCCTTGCAGAACAGTAGAATTTTTCACTCTATGACCTTACTTTTGTTAATACAACCCCACACAGTAATCCCTGTACCTTGGAAGGCTCACGAGTCTGTATAGTCTATTTTAACTCTATTCTTCTAAAGCTCTTGCTAGAACAGAGAAATTTCTTTACTACTTTAATTTAATTCTTGCCCTTTCTTCCGCTAAAACAATTGCACATAGTAACTTCCTACTTTGGGTGGCTCTCGAGGTTGTGTAGTCTATTTCAACTCTATTCTTCTAAAGCACTTGCTAGAACACTGAGTTTTTTTACTACTTCACTTCTTCCGCTGATACAACTACTCGTAGTAAACCACTGCCTTGAGTGGCTCTCGTGTCTCTATAGTCAGTTTCAACTCAATTCTTCTAAACCCCTTGCTAGACTACTGAAAGTTTTTCTCTTCTTCACTTCTTACTCTTTCTTACGGTAATACAACTCCACACAGTAACCCCCTACTTTGAGTGACTCTCGAGTCTCTATAGTCTACGTCAACTCTATTCTTTTAAAGCCCTTGCTAGAACATTGAAATTATTCCACTACTTCACTTTTTGCCCTTTCTAATATAACTATACATAGTAACCCTCTAACTTGAATGACAACTATAAACCCTGTGAGTGTTATTTTCTCCAAGCTCCCTTCCTTATGATGTTTCCAAGAAATTTCACCAGTCTCGCTATGGTTCTGTTTTCTTTTTTGTCGCCATTTTCTTTAAGCCTTCGAAATTGCTTACTCACTCCGTCCACGAAACTCCCAGTATCATTCTATAGAACCACATTTCTGCAGCTTTTAGTTTTATCTTCATCTGTCGTGTGATTTTCTAAAATTCACCGCAATACAAGAGAATTAATATCACATAGCAGTTCAGTACACTTGTCTTTGTGTCTACTCATTTAATTTAAATGAGTAGACACACAAACCCTAACCTAAATTTAGAGGTAGAATCAATGAACGGAAAATGTCTTTCAACTAACGGTATCGTAATACATCAGAAAAGATTAAAACTTTCGTTATGTCTGTAAAAGCAGGTGTCGATTTCCTGGTGAAAATTAATAGAGAAACCAAGACAAGATTGCCTTTATCGCCCGCTGTGGTAAACTTGTCTTGTTCCTACTATTTGCTTCCGTCTGGTTTTTTGTTTTCTAGCAGACACGTTCCCAAAATTTCGTTCTTTTCATCGAGGTCTCCCATGAGAATTTGTTCACAAAACGGAAGGATAAAGTGTTTACTAACCGACGGGCGGAGTGACAATAAGATGATAACTGACGAGAGACATGATAAAAAAAAAAATACGTATTACTGTTTTGGCTTTGAAGACGAATAAATGAAAGCAAAATAAACTCGACAAATGAAAAAAAAGAAAAGAAAAGTGTGCAGGATGCCACGTATTGTTGTTTATTTTACAAAAGCCGGAATGTGTAGAGACAGAAAAGAGCAAAGAACGAAACGAAGAGTAAAAATAAAAACATGTCCGCCAGAATTCATCATGGCGACTAGGGAACAATCAAACAAAGCAATATAAACATCCTTATTTTTTTAAAAATATCTTTATTACTTTATTTATTTGATCCTTTTTGGTTGATATTCAATAATTTTAATTCGAGCCAAGTGAGAATTCTCGCCTAGTTTGGTACGTTTATTTTCGCACAAATGAATAACCATGGGAATTAATCAGAGTCAATGTTGCTTTCTCCGAGCTATGACTTGAGAGGTAGCCAGTCTAGTATGAGGGCAACTCTGGATTTAATAACCGTGAAAAAGGCTAAATATTTCATTGTCTTTCTGAAGCGATAGTGGCAAATGACAAGTATTAAAAGAAAAGAATATCAGGAGAGCCGTGATCAGTTATGTCAAGAAGGTATCAGTCAGTTAAGTACCATACGTGATACCCGCTTTGGGCGATCATGTCTCAAAAAAGACATGACTGACTAGGCAGAAGATTTTTTATCCTACTTTTTAAAGTATAGCTGAAAGGAGAAGAGACGGATTGTATTAATAGTTAGTAATAAGTGGGGATCAGTGTATTACATCGTAACAATAGAAAAACGATCCCTCACTTTATGCCCAGTAGAAGTTTCACTTATGTTTCCAACTATTATCTTCATTCAGTCAGTTAAGTGCCATACGTGATACACGCTTCGGGTGATCATGTCTCGAAAGAGACATAACTGACTGGGCCGAAGATTATCCCGCAGTAGGTTGTCATTGCTTTCTGCGGTAGACTGGTTGCCAGCCAAGGCTATAGAACCCAATCTGTCCTACTATTTAACCCATAATTGAAGGGAAGGGACGGATTAATACCGTTCCCAAGGATATTTGTAAGTGAATGCAAGGAATTCAACTGGAATTCGAAATCGGCTCCCCGAATTCTCGTTCCGAGTCGATATCCACTGCACCACAACGCACATCCATAAATATATCCAAGAAGGTATATGCTATTTAAAATTATTCTCGCTCTCCATTGATTGATGCGATGTGGCTTCCCTCTGTCTTTTCTACAAGTATTTTTATGGCAACTGCTATAGCGAGCTTTTTTCCTGGTTCCCCGACCACATATAATTCCGAGTATTACTAGATTGGCATGTAGGTCCCATCCTTTTATCGTTGAAATAATTAATTGTAACCTCTTCTTTTACTCTACTAGTTTCGTTTCTCACACTTTACTCCTGTAGACCTCTTTACTTTTTAGTTGCTCTCCTGCTGGCTACAACCTCCAAAAGTTTAAATGCAATGTCAATTGCCAACTGCTGTCTTCTTGATTCTCACCTTTCTGTTATTCTTTTTTCGAGTACCTTGTTTTTTCTCTCACTGGTATCTCCTGCGCACCAGTGGCATTCCTATCTTGTTTGGGGTGAAATGATTACATAAAGATAAACAACAACCGTCAGCAACCGTCTTTCTGTTTGGGAGATTGAATGTTTTAAGAAGCTTGAGAACAACATCATAATTGCTAATAATCGAGGTTGAATGCTATTTTACGTGTAACAAAATATATGTGGTGTCATGCATAATCCTTGAAAATGGTTAAAAGTATATCCGAAAGCGCTCGGATAAACAAAACATTTGGACAATTTTGATATAATTTATGTCCTAAAAAAAAAAAAAAAAAATAAAAGAAATCATAAGATTACATAAAAATTTACACAACAAAAAATTAAGCATCACACCTTGTCATTTTTAATATATATATATATATATATATATATATATATATAGGCTTTAAAAAGAACATACGTCATATTATTTAAACCCGAGGAACCTTTCGGCTAACTCAAGGGTTCTCGTTGGCTTTAATTTTAAGGGAAAATATATATATAATTTTAAGGGATATATATATATATATATATATATATATATATATATATATATATATGGCTTTAAAAAGAACATACGTCATATTATTTAAACCCGAGGAACCTTTCGGCCAACTCAAGGGTTCTCGTTGGCTTTAATTATAAGGGAAAATATATATATAATTTTAAGGGATACATATATATATATATATATATATATATATATATATAGACAGCTTTAATTTTAGGGGATATATATATATATATATATATATATATAATATAGACAGCTTTAATTTTAGGGATATATATATATATATATATATATATATATATATATATATAAGAAAGAGAGAGAATAGTAACCCATGAAGACGGTAAGGATAATCCAAAAGGTTTTATCTAATTAATATAAATTATCAATTAGTCAAATATATATATATATATATATATATATATATATATATATATGGCTTTAAAAAGAACAGACGTCATATTATTTAAACCCGAGGAACCTTTCGGCCAACTCAAGGGTTCTCGTTGGCTTTAATTATAAGGGAAAATATATATATAATTTTAAGGGATACATATATATATATATATATATATATATATATATATAGACAGCTTTAATTTTAGGGGATATATATATATATATATATATATATATATATATATATATATAATATAGACAGCTTTAATTTTAAGGGATATATATATATATATATATATATATATATATAAGAAAGAGAGAGAATAGTAACCCATGAAGACGGTAAGGATAATCCAAAAGGTTTTATCTAATTAATATAAATTATCAATTAGTCAAATATATATATATATATATATATATATATATATATATATATATATATATATATACTGATTTATGTGTTCAGTTTTCGTCTTAATATATTTGCTCTGAATAATATCCATTGAGCTCTCTATTTCTGACTAATTGATAATTTATATTAATTAGATAAAACCTTTTGGATTGTCCTCACCGTTTTCATGGGTTACCATTCTCTTTTATATATATATAATTATATCTGCCGTACCACTACTAAACTCACTTGAAGACTCACGCTACATCTCTCTTAACGGAGCTCACAAGAATTAATCAACATGTATCTTCGAAAATACGATTAGGCAAAATAGGTAGCATGCGTTTTCTTCCTTCTACCAATTTGCTCCCCAAATATCTATCTATCTCCGCTCTTTCTCTCTCTCTCTCTCTCTCTCTCTATCTATCTATCTATCTCCTCTTTCTTTCTCGCTATCTATGTATCTCTCGCTATCTATCTATCTATCTATCTATCTATCTATCTATCTATCTATCTATCTATCTCCTGTTTCTTTCTTTCTATATATCTATCTCCTCTTTCTATATATATATCTTCTCTTTCTCTATATCTATCTCATCTTTCTTTCTCTCTTTCTATATATCTATCTCCTCTTTTTTCCTCTCTCTATATATCTATCTCTTCTCTCTTTCTCTCCCTATATATATCTATTTCTTCCCTCTTTCTCTTTCCCTCTTTCTCTCTCTCTCTCTCGCTCTCTCTCTCTCTCTCTCTCTATATATATATATATATACACAAGTGTCAGTATTTACAAATTTTCGATTTAAACCACTTCCTCAAATCTGACTAAAAAATTGTTTGTTTTGAAAATTAGTTTGTTTTGAAAATATTTCCTCATCTTAGAACCACATAACACTAAAACATTGGTTCCCGTTCAATGAACGTGGTTAAGCAATGTTGCGCCTGATTAGATCGTAGATGGGTGTCTGCTCTATGTGTTGCAAACTTGTTAATCGGAGAATTGAATTCTAATTCCATTTGGGTTTCTTATATTCAATTAAGTGCAAATACTCTTTAGAAAGGTATGAATCAATCTTTTATCCCCCTACCTATTGGTTAAATTGTAGGACTTGAATTTCTAAAAAAAACATTATCTAAAAAACAAATGAAAGTCGGTTCTCTGTGCAGGGCCCGGAATTTTTTTTCTCCGTCTGAATCTATCCTGCACATATATAAATCTACCATCCGCCGGTGCATTGAATACTGCTGCCACATCTGGTCGGGTTCCCCTGCTATTCTCCTCGGGGTTTTTGACAAAATACAACGGAGAATCTGTAATGTGATCGATACCGACTTAGCAGACCGACTGCAGTCTCTCTCTCACTGGCGTGATGTGGTTTCCCTGTACATCTTCTATAAATGCTTTCACGGCTTTTGCTCCGATGAACTTAGATCACTGGTGCCCCCTAGGTACGAATTTGCACGAGATACTAGATTAGCAACTAGGTTCCACCCTTTTACAGTGAAACCGATAAAATGTAACCGCAATTTCTACTCCAACAGCTTCTTTTCTCGCACTTCCCGATTGTGGAGTTCGCTTCCACATGATTGCTTCCCCGACAGCTACAATCTCCAGGAGTTTAAATGTAAGGTTAATAGACACCTCCCAACACACTAACTCTCTCAAACACTCTTCCCATCTGCCCAACCCTCAGCTTCGGTATCCGTACCCGTCTATCACCCTCCTTCTGACATTTCCTATATCTAACCACTCTTTCTCTTTACCTTCCCCTCTGTAACCCCTTGCGCAATAGTAGCAGTGGAATGCCTTGTTATGGTTAAATTGTTGCAAAACAAAATCGCGTCCAAAATATTTAGCTTTCGGTATTAACTAACGCATAGAAATGCCGCTAGAGAAAGACAAGCAACCAACAGAAGCGCTTCTAGGACGGATCTAAAAACTTTAGGCATTTTCTTGTAAAGTATAACCCGGATATAAGAGACCCGGATATAAGATATATTTTCTCTGGTCCCAAATTAGAGCCTGTGGTCAGTCAAATGCCATACTTGAAACACGCTTGGGCGATCATGTCTCGAAAGAGACATGACTGACTGGGCAGAAGATTATCCCGCAGTAGGTTGACATTGCTTTCTGCGGTAGACTGGTTGCCAGCCAAGGCTATAGAACCCAATCTGTCCTGTTATTTAACCCATAACTGGAAGGAAGAGACGGATTAATACCTTTCCCAAGGGTATTTGCGCGTAAGTGAATGCAATGAATTCAACTGGAATTTGAACTCGGCTCCCCGATCTGTCGTTCCGAGTCGATATCCACTGCATCACAACGCACATTCTGTGGTAATGTATATAAAATAGACCAAACCCGGATATAAGAGAAACACGTATATAAGAGAAGTTTTATCCGGTCCCAACAACTCTCTTATATACATTGTACATAAATATTTAATCGGCATCTCAATTGATGTAACGATGTCTATGCACGCATGAAATGGTACCAGAAACTATTTCTGTCTATTTATTCTTGCACGAAGGGGGGCATCTGCAGATGCAATGTATGCTCGAATAATTCGGTTTATTCTACTGCATGCGTGCGTGCTCATACGTCCCTCTTGTGCAAGTGTGTCCCATTTATCGTCTGCATGGTTAGTGCGCATGCCTAAATTTGCTGGAGGGTTTAAAAATGCTGAACACTGAAATCTAATCAGAGTAGCGGTTTACATGCATAAAATCACAACAACGTGCCCGAGCTCACAGACACACAGGCACGGACATGCGCACACAAAAAGAGAAGTGCACAGGTTACGAGTTATTCTATTCTGTCAACAAACAACTGATTGCTTTTTTTTTTTTTATATCTCTGCGCATAAAAAGAGACGAATACGCTAAATATGCAACATATTCGTGTCTTTGTGTGAGCGTAATTCGACTTACATTATATAGGAGACGAGCATGTGCGATTGTCCGACTCCGACCCTCTTTTACTTAGAAGAAAAATTTTTCAAAATACTTATTCTCATTCATTATTTGCATATATATATATATATATATATATATATATATATATATATATATATATATAAGTGTCGGTATTTACAAATTTTCGATCTAAACAAATTCCTCAAATCTGACTGAAACAATGTTAGGTCATTTTACGAGAGTTACTGCTACCATATAAAACATTTGAGATTCAAACCACTTCCCAAAACTCTGAAACCATAACAGGCTTTTTTGATGAATTTTAAAAACAAAACCTGTCAAAGTATGGTTGAAACATTTTGTAGAGACAAAGGTTCTTTTCGTATAATCAGGTACACTGAGATTCATAGCTATGGATAAAGCCAATGTCTAAGTATTTTGGCTATCGTTTACCTTTACCAAAGTGCTTTTGTGTTTGTGATGTCATCGGGTTCATTTCTCAATATGAATCTGACATCAAGAAAATTATGCGAAACATCTAACAATAGATTTTTTTAAAAATAGATGGTTCTTCAGAAGGATGCTGCGGATATCGTGGACTGAGCACGCAAGCAACGATGAGGTGTTGGAAAGAATGGCAACCAAAAGGAAATTAATACTGAGCATCAGGAAGAGACAAATGGAGTTCCTGAGACATGCAACGAGGAAGGATGGCTTGGAGAATTTGATACTGACAGGCCAGATCGAGAGAAAAAAGCGACAGAGAAAGGCAGCGGATAACATATTTGCAGGGCCTGATCAGGTGGATGATAGAACGGGGGTTGCGAGGTGTAACAGGAGCAAACATACTAAGAGCCACAAGGGATAGGGAGACGTGGAGAATCATGATCGCCTACGTCCTGAAGGGACAGGGCACATAGAAGAAAAAGAAGAGTTAAATGTAATCTAGCCGTGGTTTAAAAAGCGCTTCGCACCGCAGTCGAACAACGGTCCAGAACGCGTCAAGTTGGATTTGGTCGAGATCAAAACAACAAGCAAACAAAATTCGCGCCACATCACAATCTAATATGCGCAACGGAGATATTCGTGTGGTCATCTATAACGTATTGTCCTTCCTTCACGAGCGCGTTAATAACGGCAAACGCATTCAGGAAATTTCATTGCCGATACAAACTGCAAAGAGGAACGATCGTTTTATTTACTTCTTTATGAGAATATGCAAGAGGGACAATCAACAAGTTTATCCTCATATCCTGCCTGGTGGCAAACGCTGCCAGGGGTGGCGGTCCCGACATAGCCACCGACACCGTGACATCACCCCTGGTCGGCGGCTGTATGTTACAAATAGACTCTTGGCGTTAATGTTGAAGGCTTGAAACTGTTGCTGGTGATAGATATCGTTGGAGAAGGTTTTAGAATGCTGCAACAATTTTTTAGCAAAAGATAATTCCAACAAAAACACTGTTAAGAAGGAATAAGTACAATCCGTTCATAGTTATATTTAGACACCAACACACTTGGAATATTTGTAGAAGGGTCACCCCTTCGGCGGCTGCTTTAGCAAGTTAAAAGTAATCTTACTAGAGAGGACATGTGCCAACTCATATGAATGCAACCCTACCAAAAAAAAAAAAAAATACGGGTAGGTTACTTTTTGAGTTTTGTGAAAATGTTCGCAAGTCTGCGGGAATTAAACCTCGCATGATTTTATTTAGGGGAATTCAAGTTCCCAGTCGAGGTAATACAGACAAACTTTATGTTTGCGATGTGTGTAATATGGGTGGTAAAAGTGATGCTGGAAGTAAGAATGGCTCACGGGCCCATAATAGAGCGTTAGCTTTGGTAAAATTGATGGAAACAATAGAATTCGGAATAAAACAAAAAACAAAAAATGCCAAGTTACCAAGTAAAGAAATTATATTTTGTAAAAAAAAAAATTAGCAATAATCTTATATATATATATATATATATATATATATATATATATGCCAACATACTACAGGCCATAATTATTAGGCAACCCCAGTTTTTTTTTCAAGAAATTATGTATTTCATACTATTTTTAAGTGGATAATTCTAAATGAAAACAGAATGGTTCTTTTGTTATTACTTTGCAAAATTTTACAAGGCATAGAAGCAAATATGAACTCGTCCTAATTACCCTACATTTTCTTCATTGTTTCATTGAAGAAACTGTAATACAGGTAATTGTTATATATTTATAAATTGGTTTAATGCATATGCTATTGTGCAGTATTAAAAAAGAACCATTTTATTTTCATTTACAATTATTCACTTGGCAATAAATACTAAAAATAGTATGAAATATACCATTTTTTAAGAACATTAGGGTGGCCTAATAATTATGACCGGTAGTGTATATTCATTTATATATATATATATATATATATATATATATATAGTACTGTGCAAAGTATTAGGACAAGAACTATTTTAGTTTTTATGAGACATCAAAATAAAGTTTCAAATTACCCCTGTCCTAACATTTTTGTGCAGTACCGGTAGTGTGCAAAAGTATTAGGACAGGGGTAATTTTCCTAAAAACCTAACTGAAATTCAAATACTAAGTGAAAAACCAAACCCTTGCAAAAATTATTTAACTAAAAAGAAAGAGGAAGGAAGGCTTCCGAATTTCAATTGGTCCCTACAAAGACCTGATCTCAAATTTATCCTATTGAGCATTTATGGGATATTTTGGATAAAAAAATTGACAAATCTAATGTTACTTCGCATAACAAACTTTGGGAACAAATACCAGCTGCTTGGCAGGAGATACCATTAGATACATTGAAGAAGCTTGTGATTGTCAATGCCTGACAGAATAAAGGCTGTGATCAAAGCAAAAGTCTCTTATAATAAATATTAAATTTATTTTGTAACAAGTATGTTTTTCTTGTTAAAGCATTTGTTGAGTAAATCAAATAAAATTACTTTAATTAAATTGTTTATTTTCTGTCAATATGCCTAATATAAAATAAAATAGTTCTTGTCCTAATACTTTTGCACAGTACTATATATATATATATATGAATAAGGACGAAGAATAAAATTGCAAAGTCCAAAACATTAATTTAAAATAGTACTCAATGTAAAAATAGAGCAATCAATATTTATTGTTAATTATTAAATGTTGTGGAGTAGTTTTTGCACTGAAGGTTATAATCGTGCTATGTCGGTTGCTAATCGACTTAACGCACCCAAAATGTTAGGAACTTGGTAATCTTCCACTGAAAGCTGACTCCTTAGTATTCGGCTAACTGCTGACTAATACCAACTGCCTAGTAGTTCTACTGAACTCCAAATAACTCTAAAGAACTCCTATGAACTTTCCAAGAATACCTCAGAACTTCTCAATCTTTATTGTATGAAAAGTACAATTATGGCACAAGGCCGATTTGGGAGGGGGGCAAAAAAGTCAGGTCGGATTTCAGTATCTATCCTATACCTAACTTATCCGACTCACGACCCAAACATACTAAATAATTTTCTCATCCACCACAAGAACGTGTCCATCATCATTCAATCCTTCATACACCAAAATACCTCAAACATATCAGGGACCTAAAAAAAACCCAAAGATTATAAAAATTTTATTGTGAATAATAGATACAAAAATATATTTAAAATTATATCATGAATAATATATATAGGAGGGAGAGTCCATAATCTGAGGAATAGGTGTGTTTCCCCCCATAACATTAATATAGGAGGGAGAGTTCATTATCTGAGGAATAGGTGTGTTTCCTCATAACATTAATATAGGAGGGAGAGTTCATTATCTGAGGAATAGGTGTGTTCCCCCATAACATTAATATAGGAGGGAGAGTTCATTATCTGAGGAATAGGTGTGTTTCTCACATAACATTAATATAGGACGGAGAGTCCATTATCTGAGGAATAGGTGTGTTTCTCCCATAACATTAATATAGGAGGGAGAGTTCATTATCTGAGGAATAGGTGTGTTTCTCCCATAACAGTAATATAAAAGGGAGAGTCCATTATCTGAGGAATAGGTGTGTTTCTCCCATAACATTAATATAGGAGGGAGAGTCCATTATCTGAGGGATAGGTGTATTTCCCCGATAACATTAATATAGGAGGGAGAGTTCATTATCTGAGGAATAGGTGTGTTTCTCACATAACATTAATATAGGAGGGAGAGTCCATTATCTGAGGAATAGGTGTGTTCCCCCATAACATTAATATAGGAGGGAGAGTTCATTATCTGAGGAATAGGTGTGTTTCCCCATAACATTAATATAGGAGGGAGAGTTCATTACCTGAGGAATAGGTGTGTTTCTCCCATAACATTAATATAGGAGGGAGAGTTCATTATCTGAGGAATAGGTGTGTTTCTCCCATAACATTAATATAGGAGGGAGAGTTCATTATCTGAGGAATAGGTGTGTTTCTCCCATAACATTAATATAGGAGGGAGAGTCCATTATCTGAGGAATAAGTGTGTTTCTCCCATAACATTAATATAGGAGGGAGAGTCCATTATCTGAGGAATAAGTGTGTTTCTCACATAACATTAATATAGGAGGGAGAGTTCATTATCTGAGGAATATGTGTGTTTCTCCCATAACATTAATATAGGAGGGAGAGTCCATTATCTGAGGAATAGGTGTGTTTCTCCCATAACATTAATATAGGAGGGAGAGTTCATTATCTGAGGAATTGGTGTATTTCCCCATAACATTAATATAGGAGGGAGAGTCCATTATCTGAGGAATAGGTGTGTTTCCCCATAACATTAATATAGGAGGGAGAGTTCATTATCTGAGGAATAGGTGTGTTTCCCCCATAACATTAATATAGGAGGGAGAATTCATTATCTGAGGAATAGGTGTGTTTCTCCTATAACATTAATATAGGAGGGAGAGTCCATTATCTGAGGAATAGGTGTGTTCCCCCATAACATTAATATAGGAGGGAGAGTTCATTATCTGAGGAATAGGTGTGTTTCCCCATAACATTAATATAGGAGAAAGAGTTTATTACCTGAGGAATAGGTGTGTTTCTCCCATAACATTAATATAGGAGGGAGAGTTCATTATCTGAGGAATAGGTGTGTTTCTCCTATAACATTAATATAAGAGGGAGAGTCCATTATCTGAGGAATAGGTGTGTTTCCTCATAACATTAATATAGGAGGGAGAGTTCATTATCTGAGGAATAGGTGAACAATGTCTCATCAGGTAATTAACAATGATGGAAATAATGATGTTAATAATCATTAATTAATGCCAAACAGTACAGTATCCTGTCTCCAAATTTCTGGCGTGAAGTTTATTGCGTCGGGGTTCAATTTGTCTCATCTGACGGTTTCCGATTGAACCTATTATACTGTACAGTCGATAAATTAAAAAAAAAAACCACGCCCATGCGTTATAATTTCGAATATAAAATGGCGAAACTTTGCCCATCGCACCCTATACGAATGTAGAAGAACATTCTTTGTCGCTACACTCCGATCAGATTACAAAACGTAACACAGTAAAAAGAAAAGATCCACTTACCACTCAACCATTAACGAAACCTGCTGCATCTCTGCCTACCAGTGTTTTTTCACTCGATAAACGCGAGTTTCCCCCACACTGTTTCTTAATTTTCAGTACCAACTAATTACCATTTGGTAAATAATTATCAGTCATTTATTAGTCGTACTAGCAGTATAGCCCGGTGTTGCTCGGGTGTAATGAAAACTTTAAAACTAATCCATGGTCCTGGAGCTCAGACTCTTTAGACGTTGGCACGAAAGACTAAAACGCAATAGTTTTTTCCAGTTACAGCGAAACCGTAGACTGAAAGAAAAATGAATAGATGTCAAATTTTGATTTCCTGGTATCGATATCAAATAAGTTTTTTTCGACGTAAACAGAATTTTGAAGGCTAAATAAGTCCTCTGAGTAAATGGTATCATTGCTGAGAGTAAGAACTGCAATTATACCTACTTAGAGCCAAACACGAAGCAAAAACTAAAATAAAAGGGCTGAAAAAAGTACAGACATACAGGCAGGTAAACAGACACACACCAACATCTTGCCTTTTATATATATATATATATATATATATATATATATATATATATATATATATATTATCGATTTTCTGCACTATTGTAAGAACTGCAACTTTGAAATTTCTGAATATTGTTTCTTATGTCTTTGTCTATGAGTGTATCAAATTTGATTAAAATCGGACCACTCCTTTTATAATCCGATTTTTTCGATTATCGATTTTCGATATTTATCTGGGGTACCTCGACACAAAACCTAGCTAAGAACACTCGCAGACGCTTATAGTACAACTGTGTAAATTTTCAAGAAAATCGGTTCAGCTGTTTCGGTGTCCATAGGTAACGGACACACACACGGACACACACACGCACACACACACACACACAGACAAAGTTCCGTTTATAAAATAATTTTAGATTATTTAATTAATAATTACTTGTTCGGCATTGTTATCATAAATCCCGTGACAGGGTGTGGTCATATAGTTGCGGCGCATATGAATACCTGCCCAGTGCTCCCGACACATCTGGATTAAAAGCGTAGTGTTCCTTCTGCAAATTAACCTGGCGGAGTCCATCACCTTCCAGATCAGATCACAGCCGATATCCATCAGCTTGAAAGCTCGCCTTAGTTACTGACACGCGGGCTTTGAATCTCGCCTTGGCCGTTGGCCTCAGGATCGTAAGGCATCTGTTCAGCGGCCCAGTTACTAGTTAGTGGCATTGGCTAACATCGATAAATGTGCTCGCCAAAAATAACGAGGTTAGTTAAGAAACCACATACTTGGATGATACAGTTTTCTATTTTTGTATCTTTACCGAATATATTTTTCTATCCATATGCAGGCTGTTTTCCCCATGTATAAATTGTGGATTGTTTTAATCAGTTACTTAAGTGCCATACGTGATACACACTTTGAGCGATCATGTCTCGAAAGAGTCATAACTGACTGGATAAAAATTTTTCTATCCTGCTATTTAACGTATAGCTTAAGGGAGAAGAGACGGATTGTATTAATAATTAGTGGGGGATCAGTGTATTACTTCATAACAATAGAAAACCGATCCTCCACTTTATGCCCAGTAGAAGGTTTGCTTATGTTTCCAATATTATATTCATTCAGTCAGTTAAGTGTCATATGTGATACACGCTTTGGGCGATCATGTCTCGAAAGAGACATGACTGACTGGGCAGAAGATTATCCCGCAGTAGGTTGCCATTGCTTTCTGCGGTAGACTGGTTGCCGACCAAGGCTATAGAACCAAATCTGTCCTGTTATTTAACACATAACTGGAAGAAAGAGATGGATCAATACCTTTCCCAAGGGTATTTGCGCGTAAGTGAATGCAATGAATTCAACTGGAATTCGAACTCGGCTCCCCGAATTCTCGTCCGGAGCCGATATCCACTGCACCACAACGCACATCCTCCTAAAATAGACGCTTACTGCACCTGGTATTCCCAAGCCGTCACCTATCTAAGTACTGACCAGGCTAGATGTTGCTTAACTTCGGTGATCGGACGAGAACCGGTGTATTCAACATGATATGGCCGTAAGCTTACCTGGTAGTCTAAACAGCTCTTTTTGACATGATTTATCCGAGACTTTTGCATAATCTATAAAGCATAGATATATATTCTTTAGCAATTTTGTATTGCTCTTTCTCATATCATTCTGAACATATGTTGGATGTTTGCTGTGGGCATTAACAATTTAGGCTTCAGTCAATCGTAGACTTGTACTTTCATGCCTGCAAGAAAACAAAAAACAAAAAAAAACAAAAAGAGAATGTCAAAGGATGTTTTTTTTTTTATTCCATTGACACCGTTATCATTTTAACTACCTTCACTCGTTGGCAATAATAATTATTTTAAAAAAGGAATGATTAGAATTGTAATAAAACGTAAACATTGTATTGAATTTGTAAATTTTCTTTATTTTGAAGGCAGCAGACTTTTATAAATTTTCGTCCTTCAGAGACATTCTTGTATTTGCTTATATTTCTGAGGTGAGGAGGTATTTACAGTATTTACATTATTCGGACTATTGTCCTCATCTTTGTTGCCATTCGTACGACATTTCAGCCGTTGTACGCTCCAGCCTTCTTCAAGTGCTCAGAATTTCAAACCGAACCCCTTATTACAATCACTGGGGTATATAAACTTCATTCCTTGTGTAGTAGTTCCTCTTTTGATAGTCATGAGTTATCTTCATCTAACTCTGTAAGTTACATATACCCCAGTGATTGTAATAAAGTGTTCGGTTCTAAATTTATAGCATCTGAAGAAGGCCGGAGCGTATAACGGCCGAAACGCCGAACAAATGGCAACAAAGATGAGAACAATAGTCCAAATAATGTGAATACTGTAAGAGGCATCCTTAGTTTAATAAATCGAGCCATTGGAAATTGCTTGGCGTTCCACGTGTGGCACGCGTGCCGTAGGTCATCGACCCCTGGATTGAAGATAATTGAATTAAACATAGGATTGGCTTTAGCTACAGGTAGTATCCGTCAACACCCGAAGCTGCTACAAAAGCAAATAATTAAACTGAAAGCTCTGGAGATTCTTTATGACAGATCCATATTAGAGTTTAGTTTACTTTAGTTGTTTGTTTGACCAGCATATCTACCCTTTTGGGTCATTTAATGCTGAAGAATTTGTTTGGTTTTTGTTTACTGCTTGTTGATCTTTTGGGAGTCTATTGCTGTCGAGATATAAGTAGATGTGTCGCGATTTGATGTGTGAAGGTTACATGCTATCTTCTTTTGCAACTCTATTTAGTTTTTTGTTTTTTTGTTAGTTTTTTTTTTTTAATCATTTCACCCCGAGCAAGGCGGAAACGCCACTGATGTACAGGGGGTTACATAAATGTAAAAAGATTAATTAGAAAAGAGTGAGGAGTACAAACTAGTTAGAAAGGAACAACAGAATGCTGAGAAAGCAGGTGCGATGACAGATACATAGGTGGAGAGAAAGGGAAGGTTATACAAGGGAGGGGAGAGAGCTAGAGTCCAGTGGTTAGTAGCTGAGTATTGACTTTGCATTTAAATTTCTGGAGGTTGTAGCCGTCAGGAAAGCAAGAATACGGGAGCGAGTTCCACAGGCGGGAAGTGCGAGAGAGGAAGCTGCAGGAGTAGGGTTGTTATATAGTTTTGTTGCTTTTAGAAATTCTGAAAGGTCATTTGAGTCAGCTTTGTTGAAGATGTCTTTCAGATTGTTTTCTTGATAGTATCTTAATCGCATTAGTTCAAGATCCATGCAGCTTGTTAGTATATGTTTCACTGTGTAGAGCTCCTGACATGGAATGCAAATTGGTGCCTCCTCACCTTTTAGTAGGTGTGAATAGGTGACAGCGGTGTGGCCTATCTGAAGTCTAGTCATTACGACTATTTCTCTTCTTAATATTTTCCTATTGGAAGTTTTAACTTCTATCTATTCTTTGAGGATGGCTTTAATATTTGTAAAGTTTGTTGTTTTTTCAGGAGTTCCACAACACTTGCCATTTGGTCGTAATAAAGTTTTTGATTAGGGGTTATCTGTGTGAGGTACTTTTATATCACTAATGTTGATGTTTAATGATCTTTTAGCAGCTATGTCTACTTTTTCGTTTCCTCTGAGACTAATGTGGCTGGGAATCCAGCATAAAATAATGTTTTTGTTTTGGGTGATGAGGTTGATGCTTTGTAGGAGATTAATGACCAGAGGATTATTTAGATTTTTTTGTTTTTTAGTGCCATTAGCACTGATAATGAGTCTGAAAATATATATTTGTTGAGGTTAAGTTCGAGGATGAGGTCTAAAGCTAAGTTTATGGCTGTAGCTTCAACGCTGATGGATTTTATACAAGGCGTTATACAAGGCGTTATACACTCTTGGACATATTAAAAGTCAGCTGGAAACAACCAATGATAAAATGGCTTCGAGTAAATAAAACCTGTAGGTCTCAGCGAGGACTATAAACTTTCGAACCTTATTGAGTAGCACCACAGAATCACAAGGAACTGTTCGAAAAAACATCCTATAATTCGATTATATTCTCAGAATAATTGTTAAAAATGACTTCAAGCGAGTGAATCATGTAGGTTTCAGCGAGGACCATCCTTCTATGAAGTTCGGGGATTATTGATACAGAAACACAAACAAAGAATTTTATCAAATAACACGAACCAGATAACTTGATATAATTCTATTATATTCTCAGATTAATGGCCAAAAAAGGATTCTAGTGAAGCAAGTAGGTCTTAGTGAGGACCATCCTTCTATGAATCTTGGGTGGCGGGGCTACAGAATAACAAAGAGCTGTAACAAATAACAGAAACCGAATCACACGAAGAATTTCAACAGAAGCAACAAATAAAATGATCAGCACTACTTCAAGCAAAGAAGGAACCCCATAATCTAAACAGGAAACCATTCTTTCTTTTATGTTTATTTCAATCCCCGCCAAAAACTTATGGAACGGCTCTTATTACACTTGCCTTTTTGTGGTGAATCTTCGTCGCCAATGTGTTGTGTAGTTGTGGCAAAACTGCGCCGCAAAGTTGTAGTGACCGTTTTGTGCCGGAAGTAAGACACGGAACAAGAAGGTAGGTTCAAAACTGTGTTTTTTTTTAAATCGTATCACCCCGAGCAAGGCGGTAACACCACTGATGTGCAGGGGCTACGTAATAGTGAAAAGATTTGAAAAGAGAAAGCCGGAAACCACATCCTAAACAGGGAACAAGGGATGAGCCTCTTAACCTGTTCAATAGACGTGGGTGGAGTGTGAACCGGGCGATAGATCTATCTACTCCAATGTATTAGTATAACAAGATATTCAAAAGAAGTGTTAACAATAAGTAATATAGAAATAAGTAAGTCCGACGGTATTATTACGCTGCCTGACCAGTAGCTGTCGTTAACTGCTGTACTTGACTGCTCTATTAACTACTCTCCAGAAAGTTACGCAGGGAATTTATATATAGCAAGAGGAAGAGCGCAAAATAACAATATTAAAGATAAGAACTCACAGGTACCAGCTGTACGTTCATGGCGTAAAGAAAAAAGTACTTGGATTAACATTGACCTCTTGTTGAGTAAATAACAAATATTTCCTTATGAGGAAATGAATAATACGCCTCTTAACCTTAGAGATGTGAACAACAGATATTGTAATTTGATACCAGCTATAAGGTCTGGGAGAAAAAAAGCGAAATTTGAGTAGAATTGACAGCGTGATCAAAGAATAGTGAATGTTTCCTGATAAGGAAACAGGTATTATTACGTTTGCCATTATAGGTGAGGAAAGATATTGTAATTTGATACCAGCTATACGGTCACAGAGTAAAGAAAAGCGAAATTTGTGTAGAATTCGTCAAAGAATAGCGAATGTTTCCATATAAGGAAACAAGTAATATTACGCTTGTCATTATAGGCGAGGATATATTGTAATTTGATACCAGCTATACGGTCACGGAGTAAAGAAAAGCGAAATTTGAGTAGATTTCGTCAAAGAATAGCAAATGTTTCCTGATAAGGAAACAGGTATTATTACGCTTGCCATCATAGTCGAGGACAGTAGATATTGTAATTTGATACCAGCTATACGGTCACAGAGTAAAGAAAACCGTATTTTGAGTTATCACTGCCTTCTTGGTTAATAAATTATGTTTCTTTATAAAGAGACTGCTAGTATTACACTTACCGTTAGAGATTCGGACAACAGATACTGCAATTTCATTCCAGTTATACGGTCATGGAGAAAAAAAAGCGAAATTTGAGCAGCATTAACCGCTTGGTCAATGAATTGCGAATTTTTCCTTATAGGGTAACAGCTGGTATTACACTTATCACTATAGACGAGGACAGCAGATACTGCACTTTGATCCCAGCTGTAGGCTCACGGCTTAAAGAAAAACGAATTTAGAGTTACACTGATCGCTTGGTCAATGAATAGAGAATGTTACTTTATAGTAAAACGGCTAATACTACGCTTACCATCAGATATATGGAAACCCTAACGGAAGGGACTCTTTACTCGACCTTTGTTTTACCTCCATCCCAGACTCCTGCACTACCAGGCAACTCTGCCCCTTTGGAAACTCTGACCACGCCGTAGTCTCCGTAAACATATCAATCCGCACTAACTCTACCCAAGAAAACCAGACCAGCAGAATATCATACTGCTACCAAAGAGCCGACTGGGACTCGTTCAGGGACTTCCTCTGCGACGTCCCCTGGAACAACGTCTTTGATCTTCCTGTCGAAGACTGTGCCTCCGAAGTCTCCTCTTGGGTTAAGGCTGGCATCGATGCTTTTATCCCTGCCAGAAAATTCCAACTAAAACCTAATTCGTCCCCCTGGTTCTCACCCGCTTGCTCGGCCGCTATTGCCCACCGGAACCATTTCTTCCGGCTCTATCGAAGCTGCTCGTCGAACCAAAACAGGCGCCTTTTCACCTCAGCACGGAACAAGTGTAAAAAAGTACAGAACGAATCCAAGAGGGCGTTTGCTACCAGTATTAGGCAACGCAAAGCATCCTCTAAGTTTGGCTCCAAAGATTACTGGCGTCTCTGCAAAAGCGTGCTCAGCAGGAACAAGACTTCAATATCCCCACTAATCAATGAATTTGAAGTTCTCACCTCCCCAGCCGACAAGGCTGAATGCTTTGCCCGTAGATTCTCAACCAATTCGACACTGGACTCGTTAGGAATACCTACACCAGACTTCCCACCCAGAATTAAGGCTCAACTAAATAACGTCCACATTTCACCCTCGCTTGTCGCCAAGATAATTGCGCAACTTGACCCACACATAGCGAGCGGCGGTGACGGAATCCCAGTCATAGTACTGAAGAAATGTGTCCCAGAACTCTCCTCTGTCCTCTCTAAACTCTATAACCTCTGCCTATCTGCTTCCTGCTTTCCTGCCTGTTGGAAGTCCTCCTGCGTAGTACCTATATTTAAGAATTCTGGCGAACCCTCAGACCCCGCCAATTACCGTCCTATTAGTCTCCTTCCAATCTTTGGCAAAGTTTTCGAAGCCATTATCAACGCCGAGGTGATTCAGCACCTTATGACCAACGGGCTTCTCTCTGACAAACAGTATGGGTTTCGCTTCACCAGGTCTACTGCTGATATGCTAACGACCATTACCGAGTACATATACCAGGCACTCGACAAGAATGGTGAAGCCCGAACCGTTGCCTTGGATATCTCCAAAGCATTCGACAGGGTCTGGCATGCTGGCCTCTTGTGCAAACTGCGGAGCTATGGGATAACTGGACATCTGTTTGACCTCATCCAGTCCTTCCTCTCTAACCGCACATTAAAGGTGGTATTAAATGGGCATGCCTCCCAAAACTACCAGACGAACGCGGGCGTCCCTCAAGGTTCTATCCTAGGTCCCACGCTCTTTCTGATCTACATTAATGATCTCCCCGACACCATTAGATCCCAAGTTGGCATTTATGCCGACGACACAACAATCTACTCCCGCATCGATCAGAAACCAGGTCTGGACGACAAAGTGAACCTCGCTGCCGCACTTGAAAGGGACCTCCAATCCGTAGTGACCTGGGGGAGGAAATGGTTGGTAAATTTCAATGCCTCCAAAACAAACCTGTTATCAACTAACCACCATAGACAATCGCATCTACCTCCCATTAGCATGGGACAGGCTAGCCTCCCAGAGAGTAAAATACTACGCCTCCTTGGCCTTACACTCTCGGTGGACCTCAAATGGAATGGCTATATTGAATCCATTGCCAAATCTGCTGCTATGAAAGTGGGCTCCCTGTGCAGGGCCCGGAAATTTTTCCCACCTGAAACTATTCTGCACATATACAAATCTACCATCCGCCCGTGTATTGAATATTGCTGCCATATCTGGTCGGGTGCCCCTGCTTCTCTCCTTGGGCTTCTTGACAAAATACAAAGGAGGATCTGTAACGTGGTTGATACTGACTTGGCAGACCGGCTGCAGCCGCTCTCACACCGGCGTGATGTAGCTTCCCTGTGCCTCTTCTACAAGTACTTTCATGGCTTCTGCTCCGATGAGCTTAGATCACTGGTGCCGCCTAAGCACGAATTTACACGAGATACTAGATTAGCAACTAGGTCCCACCCTTTTACAGTTAAAGAAATAAGATGTAACCCTAAATTCTACTCCAACAGCTTCTTTTCTCGCGCTTCCCGCCTGTGGAACTCCCTTCCACAAGTCTGCTTTCCCGACAGTTACAATCTCCAGGTGTTTAAATGTAGGGTCAATAGACACCTCCTATCACACTAACTCCCAACTATTCTCACAACACTCTCATCTACCCAACCCTCATTCTCGGTATCCTCACCCGCCTATCACCCACCCTCTGTTATTTCCTATATTTAATCAGCCTTTCTCCACTCTACGTAGCCCCCTGCACAGTAGTGGCAGTGACATGCCTTGCTCGGGGTGAAACGCTTATAAAAAAAAAAATAAAAATAAATAAATATTGCAATTTCATGGCAGATGTAAAGTCATATCATAAAAAATTGTAATTCTAGTTAGACTGTTTTCTTGGTTAATGAATATCGACTGTTGCCTTATATGGAGATGGTTAATATTAGCCTTACCATTAGAGATGTGAACAGCAGATACGGCAATTTGATGTCATTCGTACTGGCAAGGAATAAAGAAAAACATAATTCGAGTAGCAATGTTCACTTGGTCAATGAATATCGTGGTTTTTGCCAAAAACTTAACTGGAATCAGTGAAGTTCATTCTGTTAAAAGTTCTTTTTTTTTTCTGTTGCGATATATTCGTCTTCAAGTTGAAGAGGGAACTCGTTTTCTGGTGCTGTGCCGCAACTGTTGGTCCATCCTCGAACCTATGTTGTCTTCTTGGCCGCTCCATTTTCGAACACCACGCGGCTGCTGGTTGAGTTTCTCGGAGTTAGAATGACTCCTTGTTGACTCGGCGAAGGAAGGAAGAGCTAAGGCGCTATCAACCCAAATAAGGGTCCGGTAAGCACGATCTCCTACAAAGGGAGACAATTCATTTGTCTATAAAATGTTTGAACAAATTTTAATGTGTATTCTTAGTGATTGTTTCTTATTTATTTATTTTTTTAATCATTTCACCCCAAACAAGACATTCCACTGCCACTATTACGCTTGGGTCTACATAGGGGGAGGTAAATAGGAAGAGTGGTTAGATATGGGAAATGTCAGAAGGGGGGTGATAGATAGTTGGGAGTGTGGGAAGAGTGTTTGAATGAATGGAAGTTAGTGTGTTAGGAGGTGTCTATTGACCTTATATTTAAACTCCTAGAGATTGTAGCCGGCGGGAAGCAGTCATGTGGAAGAGAATTCCACAGTCTGGAAGTGCGAGAAAAGAAACTGTTGGAGTAGAAGTTGCGGTTGCATTTTATCGGTTTCACTGTAAAAGGGTGGGATCTATACATTTCCTATGGTTGACTAAATTAAACAACGCCAAACCATATCTGATCTAAACTTATTTATAAATGGAACTTTGTGTGTGTCTGTGTGTGTGTGTGTGTCTGTTACCTATAGACTCCGAAACGGCTGAACCGATTTTCTTGTAAGTTTGCACAATTGTACTATAAGAGTCTGCAAGTGTTCTTAGCTAAGTTTTGTGTCGAGGTACCCCCGATAAATATCGAAAATCGATAATCGAAAAAATCGGGTTATAGAAGGAGTGTTCCGATTTTAATAAAATTTGATACACTCATAGACAAGACATAAGAAACGATATTCAGAAGTTTCAAGGTTGCAGTTCTTACAATAGTGCAGAAAATCGATTTTATATATATATATATATATATATATATATATAAAAGGCAAATGTTTGTGTGTGTGTCTGTTTATCTGTTTGTCTGTATGTCTGTATTTTTTTCAGCCCTTTTATTTTAGTTTTTGTTTCGGGTTTGGCTCTAAGTAGGTATAATTGTAGTTCTTAGTCTCTGCTAATATACCATTTACTCAGAGGACTTATTTAGCCTTCATCCATTGATTTTTCTTTCAGTCTACGGTTTCGCTTTAACTGGAAACAACTATTGCATTTTAGTCTTTCGTGCCAACGTCCAAAGTGTCTGAGCTCCAGGACCATGGATTAGTTTTAAAGCTTTCATTACACCCGAGCAACGCCGGGCTATACTGCTAGTATATATATATATATATATATATATATATATATATATATATATATATACACATTAGCTGCGATTGGTAAATTGTTGCAATTATTTTATTATTTGAAATATTCTTTAGGCTGAGTCTGAGCTCCAGGACCATGGATTAGTATTAAAGCTTTCATTACACCCGAGCAACGCCGGGCTATACTGCTAGTAACTAATTAAGGAAGACGACTTTCAGTGAAAAAATGGTATATCCCGAGGAAAATGAAGACAATGCATCATATTTTCTCCCTTTCATTTGTGAAGTGGCATTTTAGCGGCAAGTCTTTCTTAAAATATTCTAATGATTTTGATCCTATTCACTAGTGATTAACCTCTAAAAAAAGGATCTCAAAAAGGTTTCTTGATGGAAGCAGCTGAAGTATAATTGAAAATGAACGCTATGAATTATTTATAATGTCGGCAGAAAATATAATTAAAGACGTCACTTGATTGGTTGTCCCATGAAAGACGTTGGTTCGATGACAGACTCTGCAAATAGATAACGAGGTCCGGCAAGAATAAAAAAAAATCGGCAGGGTGCTGATGTTTTTATCTAAATTAATTATGTAATCTAGTCTGTTCTTAAATAATTAAAAAAAAATTAATTAACTTAATTAGATCTTTCTTTACCTGAAAAAACTTATCAAAATCGAAAAATATTAAATGTTTTCAAAAATTTTAAATCGAGGTCCTCAAAGTGTCGATGATCTCATAGTGTAAATTCAGTCACTGAACTCATAAAAAGTTATCTGTACTTTTTATCAACACATCAAGTTTGAGACACTGCTTAAAAGCATCAGTTGGATTTTGTCATGAATAAGGTAGGCACAGTCTCTTTTTCCACCAGTATCTCTAATGTTAACCTCCAGGATCTAACACGTTGCTCCCTTTAGGGCTAACATTCTCGGCTAACATGTCGAAATCGATACTGAACCCATTGCTAAGTCTGCTGCTAAGGAATTTGGTTCACTGTGTCGTGTTAGTCAATTCTTTCTCTACAGAACCTTGCATATATGTAAGACTACAAATCAACCATTCGACCGTGCATGGAATATTGTTGTAATTTACTTAAAATTTGTATGTCAATTTACAGCAGGCTATCAATGCTAAATACCCAGGAAATCTTATGAATGAGGTCTTGTTTCATCAAGACAAAGCTCCAGCCCATACATCCTTGATTTCAGTCACTGCTGTTTGTGAACGTGGCTTTGAACTGGCTTATCAGCCTCCCTATTCTCCTGACTTGACTATCATCAATTCCTAAACCTAAAAAATAAAAAATAAAAACACTTGAACAGGCTTTGAACTGGCTTATCAGCCTCCCTATTTTCCTATATATCATCAGTTCACAAATCTCAAAAACAAAAAATAAAAACACTTGGACTGGCTTTGAACTGGTTGATCAGCCTCCCTATTCTCCTGACTTGACTACCATCAGTACACAAACCTAAAAAAATAAAAACACTTGAACTGACTTTGAACTAGTTGATCAACCTCCCTATTCTACTGACTTGACTATCATCAGTTCACAAACCTCAAAAACAAAAAATAAAAACACTTGAACTGGCTTTGAACTGGTTAATCAGCCTCCCTATTCTCCTGACTTGACTATCATAAGTTCACAAGCCTCAAAAACAAAAAAATAAAAACACTTGAACTGGCTTTGAACTGGTTGATCAGCCTCCCTATTCTCCTGACTTGACTATCATCAGTTCACAAACCTCAAAAACAAAAAAATAAAAACACTTGAACTGGCTTTGAACTGGTTGATCAGCCTCCCTATTCTCCTGACTTGACTATCATCAGTTCACAAACCTCAAAAACAAAAAAAATAAAAATACTTGAACTGGCTTTGAACTGGTTGATCAGCCTCCCTATTCTCCTGACTTGACTATCATAAGTTCACAAGCCTCAAAAACAAAAAAATAAAAACACTTGAACTGGCTTTGAACTGGTTGATCAGCCTCCCTATTCTCCTGAATTGACTATCATCAGTTCACAAACCTAAAAAATAAAAAATAAAAACACTTGAACTGGCTTTGAACTGGTTGATCAGCCTCCCTATTCTCCTGACTTGACTATCATCAGTTCACAAACCTAAAAAACAAAAAATAAAAACACTTGAACTGGCTTTGAACTGGTTGATCAGCCTCCCTATTCTCCTGACTTGACTATCATAAGTTCACAAGCCTCAAAAACAAAAAATAAAAACACTTGAACTGGCTTTGAACTGGTTGATCAGCCTCCCTATTCTCCTGACTTGACTATCATAAGTTCACAAGCCTCAAAAACAAAAAAATAAAAACACTTGAACTGGCTTTGAACTGGTTGATCAGCCTCCCTATTCTCCTGACTTGACTATCATCAGTTCACAAACCTCAAAAACAAAAAATAAAAACACTTGAACTGGCTTTGAACTGGTTGATCAGCCTCCCTATTCTCCTGACTTGACTATCATCAGTTCACAAACCTCAAAAACAAAAAAATAAAAACACTTGAACTGGCTTTGAACTGGTTGATCAGCCTCCCTATTCTCCTGACTTGACTATCATCAGTTCACAAACCTCAAAAACAAAAAATAAAAACACTTGAACTGGCTTTGAACTGGTTGATCAGCCTCCCTATTCTCCTGACTTGACTATCATAAGTTCACAAGCCTCAAAAACAAAAAAATAAAAACACTTGAACTGGCTTTTAACTGGTTGATCAGCCTCCCTATTCTCCTGACTTGACTATCATAAGTTCACAAGCCTCAAAAACAAAAAAATGAAAACACTTGAACTGGCTTTGAACTGGTTGATCAGCCTCCCTATTCTCCTGACTTGACTATCATCAGTTCACAAACCTAAAAAATAAAAAATAAAAACACTTGAACTGGCTTTGAACTGGTTGATCAGCCTCCCTATTCTCCTGACTTGACTATCATCAGTTCACAAACCTAAAAAATAAAAAATAAAAACACTTGAACTGGCTTTGAACTGGTTGATCAGCCTCCCTATTCTCCTGACTTGACTATCATCAGTTCACAAACCTAAAAAACAAAAAAATAAAAACACTTGAACTGGCTTTGAACTGGTTGATCAGCCTCCCTATTCTCCTGACTTGACTATCATAAGTTCACAAGCCTCAAAAACAAAAAATAAAAACACTTGAACTGGCTTTGAACTGGTTGATCAGCCTCCCTATTTTCCTGACTTGACTATCATAAGTTCACAAGCCTCAAAAACAAAAAAATAAAAACACTTGAACTGACTTTGAACTTGTTGATCAACCTCCCTATTCTCCTGACTTGACTATCATCAGTTCACAAACCTCAAAAACAAAAAATAAAAACACTTGAACTGGCTTTGAACTGGTTGATCAGCCTCCCTATTTTCCTGACTTGACTATCATAAGTTCACAAGCCTCAAAAACAAAAAAATAAAAACACTTGAACTGGCTTTGAACTGGTTGATCAGCCTCCCTATTCTCCTGACTTGACTATCATCAGTTCACAAACCTCAAAAACAAAAAAATAAAAACACTTGAACTGGCTTTGAACTGGTTGATCAGCCTCCCTATTCTCCTGACTTGACTATCATAAGTTCACAAGCCTCAAAAACAAAAAAATAAAAACACTTGAACTGGCTTTGAACTGGTTGATCAGCCTCCCTATTCTCCTGACTTGACTATCATCAGTTCACAAACCTAAAAAATAAAAAATAAAAACACTTGAACTGGCTTTGAACTGGTTGATCAGCCTCCCTATTCTCCTGACTTGACTATCATAAGTTCACAAGCCTCAAAAACAAAAAAATAAAAACACTTGAACTGGCTTTGAACTGGTTGATCAGCCTCCCTATTCTCCTGACTTGACTATCATCAGTTCACAAACCTAAAAAATAAAAAATAAAAACACTTGAACTGGCTTTGAACTGGTTGATCAGCCTCCCTATTCTCCTGACTTGACTATCATAAGTTCACAAGCCTCAAAAACAAAAAAATAAAAACACTTGAACTGGCTTTGAACTGGTTGATCAGCCTCCCTATTCTCCTGACTTGACTATCATCAGTTCACAAACCTAAAAAATAAAAAATAAAAACACTTGAACTGGCTTTGAACTGGTTGATCAGCCTCCCTATTCTCCTGACTTGACTATCATAAGTTCACAAGCCTCAAAAATAAAAAAAATAAAAACACTTGAACTGGCTTTGAACTGGTTGATCAGCCTCCCTATTCTTCTCACTTGACTATCATCAGTTCCCGAACATGAAAAAAAAAACGCAAAAAGAAAAAAACAAAAAGGCAATAAACAAAAACAAAAAGGCAAAAAAAAAAAAAATGAATACTTGGCTGGGAATGATTACCGCAATGATGATGATTTCATATTTGCTGTTGATGATACTTTTGTTCAGCAGACTGAACAGTCTTCTTTGAAAAATCAGATATAAGTTTACCTGAAAAGAAACAATGCAGTTATTAATAAGAAGCGTTTTAAATTAACGCCTGGACAATTTCACAGCTCTAGCATAACTCTTTCATTGTCATCTTATAAGATCTTTAGTCTACCCTTGTATAGAAGAGGAAAACGTTTTCTTTGGTTTCTATATATTGACCGTAAACGAGAATACCTGAAAGTAATTTACCTGACACCTATTTGCAAAATGTGGTTACTTTCATCATGAAATTATACCCTGGAAAACCTAAATTTTATCGAATGGCAAAAATATATTGTTTTGCAAATGTGAATAGAGTTTTTATTTTTATACTTTATTCAGTGTTTTTTTTTTTTCATTTTTTGGGGTAGGGGTTCTTTGTTTGGGTTCATAGATACTTAAAAATATTTTTTAACCTTTAAGGTGCCAGGGGATGTCAAACACGTGCAGTTTCTTAATTGGAAAAAAACCAGAATGTCTTAAAAACAATTGACATTCAGCTCAATTCTACGACTTATTTTTAATACTTTTTTTTCTCTTAAAAAGTAAATATTTTGGCGATAGGGAAAAAGAATAATTAACTAAGGTCCTGATATTTTATCATTCATCTGTATTTATTTATTTGTATTGTTCAACCAGTACAAAGCCAAAAAGCAACTCATTGCAGAGGATTACTAAATGGTGTTATTGAAAGTAGATAATGGATGAACTGAGACTTAAGAGTATACATTAATAGATTAACACTGTAGTGATTAGGGAAGCATCCAGACTTTGGTCAATAAATAGTGGTTGGGCAGCTTCTTCCCAAGGTCTCCGAACGGATATTCCTTCTTATAAACTGAATACAAGGAATGGGGATGATTTTGGTCTGTGTATGTTGCCGAACATTAAAAAAATGTCTTAAAACCCTACCTTTTTGGCATTACAAAAACCATAGAGTTTGGTATCCCATTAAACAAAACTCAAAACTCAACTTCGGCTAGGAAACGTCAAAGTAAACCAGCCGAATCTCCCTCAGACAATGTCAGATTTTCTCGTGGTTTGGTGAGCATGATGTGCTTTGTTCAGCTACCGAGCAGAAACCTTCATCATGCAAAGTTCATTATCCAGATTATTCTCAACTCTTTTCACAGGACATGCTAACAACATTGGCTGTTTGATTTATTGTAAATCGCCTGTCACCCTTACCATGTGGTGAACAGAATCAATGTTTTCTCAGTTGTGGTAATTTCAGTACGTCCAGACCTTGAATCATCTTCAAGTCTCTCTCTTCCTCTTCTAAATTGAGGAGCATAAATTGCATTGTTGGTAAAGCCAGAGCGTCATCTTCTATTCTAGTAACGATGCCGGCATGAATTCCCTTGGGGACTAAACCCTTTTTTCTGCAACTACTTGATAACAACAACACCATCTTATCTTTGTCTATTTTCAAGAGAAGTTGTTACTACTTACTTCCATAAGTCTTTAAACAGTCAGATGTCAGTTAACCTGGATAGAAACAATGTAGTTATTAATGAGACGCGTTGAATTTAATTTGAATTTAAACATGCGAATTACAAATTGGTGATCTAAACTTATTTATAAATGGAACTTTGTCTGTGTGTGTGTGTGTGTGTGTGTGTGTATCCGTTACCTATAGACTCCGAAACGGCTGAACCGATTTTCTTGAAAATTTACACAGTTGTACTATAAGCGTCTGCGAGTGTTCTTAGCTAGGTTTTGTGTTGAGGTATTCCCGATAAATATCGAAAATCGATAATCAAAAAAATCATGTTATAGAAGGAGTGGTCCGATTTTAATCACATTTGATACACTCATAGACAAAGACATAAGAAACGATATTCAGAAGTTTCAAGGTTGCAGTTCTTATAATAGTGCAGAAAATCGATAATATATATATATATATATATATATATATATATATATATATATATAAGGCAAGATGTTTGTGTGTGTGTGTCTGTTTATCTGCCTGTATGTCCTTCATACAAATCCACAATTTTTATCCGATTCTCACCAAACTTCACACACATATTCTTTAGGCGGAGTCTGAGCTCTGGGACTCTGGATTGGTTTTAAAGCTTTCTTTACACCCGAGCAACGCCGGGCTACACTGCTAGTTCCCAAATAAAGCAAGTACAACAATTTATATACTTAGGAAATATTTTAACAGAGGATAGAAAGTGCTAAAGTGAAATCCGAAGTTGCATCAGGATAGTGAAAGATGTCTTCCAAAAGCTAAGCAAAGCATTAAGGAAATGAAAAAAATTCATTAGGAAAAAATAAAAGAGTACTGAACTGTTACGTGAAATTCATCCTCCTTTATGCGAGATGATTTCATCACAGATGAAGAAAAAGATTTGAAACAACAAAAATGCGATTCTACAGAAGGATGCTGAGAATAACATGGACTGAATATGGGAACAATAGAAGTTTTAGAGAAAATAAAAAATAAATAGGACACTTAACATCAGGAAGAGAAAGTTGAAATCTCTCCTGCATATACTGACGAAAGTGGGCTTAGAAAATTTGACACTGTCAGGATATATTGAAGGTAAGAGGAATAGATGTAAGCACCGAAAAACCTATCTAATCAGCTTCTATAAATGGTTCGTACAACAGAGACAAGGCGAGATGGCGAAAAGGCAAAATACAGGAAATTGTGGAGAGCCTTGATCATTCTCGTCCTAAAGCACAAAGAAAAAGAAACAGAAGAAAAATTGTTAATACACTTTAGTTATATCGAATTATTGTTCTCTTCTCGGCTGCTATCAATGTCATTAGACATATAGTTTCGGTCATGTACACTCTGGCCTTCATCAGTTTTTCATTGTTTGGCAGATTTCGGATATTTTTTATTTTAATTACTTCACCCGAAACAAGATAATAAATGATAATTTGCAAGATAATAATAGAAGGTGGATAAGACTTTAGGAAGGTGTATTGGATTTTAGGGGGCTGGATGGGGTTTTGGGAGGTGGATGGGGTTTTAGGGAGGTGGATGGAATTTTAGGGAGATAATAGATGCCAGCTGACGTTGCATTTAAACTTTTGAAGATGGTAGGAAAGCGGAAGAGAGTTTCACAGGCGGGAAGTGCGAGATAAGAAACTGTGAGGGGAAGCGGCGGTTACATTTGTCTATTTTGATGGTAAACGGGTGGGACCTTCAAACCAATCTAGTAGCACGAGTAAGTTCATGTGTCGGGGCACTAAGGAGAGAAACTCGTCAGAGTAAAATCCGTAAAAAAAGACAGAAAGAAGCCACATCTCGGCGGTGAGAAAGTGACTGCATTCGATCTGGTAAATCAGTTTCGATATTTTCGAGACCCTCAAGATGAATAGAAGTAGCACCCGGATAGATATTCGATGCCCGGACGAATAGTAGATTTATCTCTAAATTGTTTTTTTTATCGTTTCACCCAAAGCCAGGAGGTATTGCCACTGATGCGCAGGGGGTTACATAAGAGAGTAAAAGTTTAGATGAGAGGAGAGTAAAGAGAAACACGAACCAGTTACAGGGGGTATCAGAGAAAGGGCAAAAAAGGATGGGAACACAGGTGTAAAGACAGTTGCGAAAGTAGAGAGAAAGGAAAAGAACAAGATACACGAAGTGATGTAGAAAGAACTGGAGTCAAGTAGATAAGAGATGGGTATTGACATTGCATTTAAATTTCTGGAGGTTGTAGCCGTCAGGAAAGCAAGAATATGGAAGAGAGTTCTATTGGCGGGAAGTGCGAGAAAAGAAGCTGATGGAGTAGAATTGTCGGCTGCATTTGGTTGATCTAACTTAAGTTCGTCGGAACAGAAGCCATAAAAATATTTATAGAATAGAGAGAGGGACGCCACATCCCGCTGGTGAGAAATTGGCTGCAGTCGAGCTGCCAAGTCGGAACCTATCACATTACAGATTCTCCTTTAGAGACGGTCGAGAACACTGAGATGAACAGCAGGGGCGCCTGACCATATACTGTCAGCAGTATTTTATGCACGGACGGATGGTTGATTTGTATATGTGCAAGATGAATTCAGGTGGAAAAAACTTCCTGGCCCGACACAGTGACCCAACCTTCCTAGCAGTGGATTTAACTATTTACTCAATGTAATGATTCCACTTGAGGTCCGAAGAGGCGCAGTATATTGCTTTGAGGGAGATTCGCTTGGTCCATTCTTATGTTGGGCAGTTAAGAGGTTGCCTGTGATGGTTGACAGATAACAGTTTCGTTTTAGAAGCATTTAAATTTACGGTGAGAATATGGCTGGAGTTGAGTCGCCAAGTCGTTACATATCACATTACAGATTCTTCTTTGATTGCCATTTGAGAGATATAAAGCGCTGGATATCATTTTTAAAACTACCTTCTCAACGCATGTTTAAGAATGTGACTATGAGGCTAATGATGAGTTTTCACTCTTGACTTTTTTCCAGATCTGATACGGTTCACCTTTTAAAGCCAATTATTCCTCGGGTAAGACGTAGCAATTGAATACTGAAATACTCGCCTCGGACCAATTGAAAAGATTTCAACGCCAGGAACTCACCCAATCGATCCAGCTGCTTGCTCATAAGTGTCCAACTCTATTGATTTTTCTCTAATGTCGGAAATGTAGTGTAAAGTCAGGTGTTGGCATTAATTCTGACCAAAATTGCGAACAGACAATTCAATGCAAAAGATGATAATATAACCAGTTCTTGTGGGCAAATATAAAATCTGGAATTACAGCCTCTCCAGAAAAATGGAATTTTACAGATCTTATCTCTGTATAATTTATGATTTATTGTTTTATATTTCATACCATCAAACTTCACTGAATGGATCCATTATAATAAATTAACTAGAGGAGATAAAGAAATTAAACACAGAATAGGCTACGCTGGGCGTAATTTGCCCAAAAAAAGAGGATTACACTAAAGACGCAAGTCATAAGAAATAACCTCGTCAGATAGGAACTTTCATAATGATATTACGCATACGTAAAACTCATATATATATCTATATCCAAGTATGGGTGGAATAATATTCCCCATCCAAAGAAACACTATTTTTAAAAAAGTGCTCAATACAAAGTAGAGCTAATAATAATAATAATAATATTTATTAATAAATTATAACATTGATATGTTATAATATCACTACAAAAGTAGCTATTTTGTTTCGACACTTTTTGTGTCTTTTCAAGTGATGTTGTTAACCATTCATTTCGAAATAACAACATCACTTGAAAAGACACAAAAAGTGTCGAAACAAAATAGCTACTTTTGTAGTGATATTATAACATATCAATGTTATAATTTATTAATAAATATTATTATTATATACATATATATATATATATATATATATATATATATATATTAACCGTCACCGGTTAATATATATATATATATATATATATATATATATATATATATATATATTAACCTTGTTAATATATATATATATATATATATATATTAACCGTCACCGGGAGCACGACTCAGAATTTCATGCACAACGCGATCCTCATGTGCTGGGTAGAGACTGGCCGTTAACTAATTTTCAATTCCAAGAAAAATATCTGATTAACACAATGCTTGTACAATTACGGTGATTACGGTTCTTTTATCCTAAAAATATATACTGCATTCCAAATAGACGGAACTTTTTTTATTATATATTTAAAATAACTGGGATTAATGCTATTTATTATTTAAAGAATATATGATAATAGACAAACCTAAAACTATATGAAAAAAATAATTATTTCATTTAAAGTAAAAAAAAAAAAAAATTATATTAAACCTAAAGGAGGATTACTGTTTATTGTTTTGTTGAATTTTTCATTAAAACAAATGGAAGTATTTGTGGTCGCATTTTTTGTAGTTTAAGTTCTGGGATATATGGCGAAGAAGAAATCATTGCCCTTAAAACGGTAAGCCAGTGCTAGTCAATATGATCAGATATGGCAGAAAGGCGACATCCCTCGAAATAAAGCAGTTCTCATAGAATGAGACTGAGTTTGCGAATACAAAAAGTTGAAAAATGCAGTACGGTGCAAAATTATTAGTGTAACACTGCACGGACGGCTGCCCTTAGGCCAGATACTGGTCGAAACGGCACCAGATGCGACGCCTCAGGCCGGGTTGGTCGTCTGTCTAATGTGACGCTTGTTCTCGCCGACGGTCGGGACGTTCCCAGTTGTGACACTGCCATCCGGTTTTACGGTTGGTTTGGTCGCTGTTGCTGGTCGTAACGATCCCGCCCGATGATGTCGCCACAAAAGCTGGATTACAGGACATCTGTTGCAACAACGGGCCACTGTTCCACGTTGTGATTAGATCCCAGAGGTCTCGTTCGTCTTGCAATCTTAATAGTCGTTCCTTTTAGCCAGTCCGGACACTGGTGTACACTTGTGGTTTGAAAAAAATAAACACGGCACAAAAAAAAAAAAATTATAAAATAAATGAACAAGGTTGGACACGCCTGGAAAGTTACGAAGAATGTCTTTATATAAAAAAAACAACAACAATGTCTTTCTTTTCCCAAGAATAGAGTGATGATAAATAATATTTACCACGGAGAGAGAAAGTTCGCCAAAAGCATCATAGCTTCTAATCTTCAAGTAAAATGTCTAAGTTTCGTTAGCGTTGAAATAAACAGATCTCTTCAAATTTTTGCCAAAGTCTCTTCACGTATTTCATTAAAGTCTTTTCATTAATTCTCTATAATCAGGTTTGTCAATTTTCTATGTAACTTTTAAAACAGCAAAGTTCTTTCGGGTTCTTGACGGAATCTGACGGAATGTGCCGAATCGGAAGCGGCCAGTGATGGTGTTGACGGCAGTGGCTCTCTACCCGAAATCTCTACAAACTTCGACGCAAACTGTCACCCAACTGAACTTTTCGTGTCGAGCATCTATTTTTATAACCAATTTCGATCCTCTCTGGGGATCCGAACGGCTCACAGTCTTCGGCCAATGAAATCGGTCTCCACCCACTCGATTTGCGAAATGTTTTAGCCCGACCAATGAGATTATGCCAACTCACATCGTACCTCGGGTTATTACGGACTGCTGTGTTCACCAGCGGCCTTGGCCTTGGGGTGACCTTATCACTCTGACACTTGTTTTGTCTACGCGTTTTCAGATTAGCGGAATCGACATTTCAACTCCAAAAGAAGGGAAATTTATATGAACATGAAAGGAGCGAAATTTATGCAAACAAGAAAGACGAGAAATGTATAATTTCCAAAATAACTTTATGCTCCCGGCTTTTAGAAGTACTTGAAAAATAACAAAATTATTTTTTTTTCTAAGCTCACATCGCGTAACGCAATAGAACTCTAATAAATTGCCAGTATCGATTTCTCTCTCCGCTGTTTTTAAACCAACCAAAGGAAAGTATCCCCGCGGGAGAAGGGAAAGTATCGCCGCGGGAGATAGTGTCACATTAGGACAAGAACTATTTTGTCTTTTATGAGGCATCAAAATAAAGTTTAAATTCACCTAACACTTTTGCAAAAGTATTAGGACAGGGGTGATTTTCCTAAAAACCTCACTGAAATTCAAATATAGGGTGAAAAGCCAAACCTTTGTAAGAATTATTTAACTAAAAAAGAAGAGGAAGAAAGGCTTTGGAATTTGAATTAGCCCCCACAAAGCCCTGATCAATATCCTACTGAACATCTATGAGATATTTTGGATAAAAAAATTGATAAATCTAATGTTACTTCGCAAGAAACACTTTGGGAACAAATACAAGCTGCTTAGCAGGAGATATCATTAGATACATTGAAGAAGCTTGTGATGTCAATGACTGACAGAATGAAGGCTGTGATCAAAGCAAAAGGCTATTACGCTAAATATTAAATTTATTTTGTAACAAGTATTTTTTCTTGTTAAAGCATTTGTTGAGAAAATCAAATAAAATTACTTTAATCAAATTGTTTATTTTCTGTCAATGTGCCTCATAAAAGATAAAATAGTTCTTGTCTTAATACTTTTGCACATTATACACACACACACACACACACACACACACACACACACACACATATATATATATACATATTAGGTGCGATTGGTAAATTATAGCAGTTATTTTATTATTTCAAAGCAAAAGGCTATTATACAAAATATTAAATTTATTTTGTAACAAGTATTTTTCTTGTTAAAGCATTTGTTGAGTAAATCAAATAAAATTACTTTAATTAAATTGTTTATTTTCTGTCAAGATGCCTCATAAAAGATAAAATAGTTCTTGTCCTAATACCTTTGCACGGTACTATATATATATATATATATATATATATATATACATACAAGGTGCGATTGGTAAATTGTCGCAATTATCTTGATGCCTCATAAAAGATAAAATAGTTCTTGTCCTAATACTTTTGCACAGTACTGCATATCAGTAAAAAAGTAACAAAAAGAAAGGGTTAATAAAAACGTATAAAATTAGAATCTGTAAACAAATTTAATGCTTCCAAGAAGCTGTTATCCTTTTACTATCATAGAGAATCTCCTCTACCCCCATCAATATGGATCAGGCTCGTCTCCTTGAAAGCAACACACTGCGCCTCCTCGGCCTCACTCTCTTAGCCGACCTAAAGTGGAACAATTACATTGAAACATTAAATAAATATACTGCTATGTACTCTCAATAATTTTTCTCTTGGTATCTCATCCAAGCCCTGCACTGCAATCCATTTTCTCAAGCACATAAATCTAGAATATAAATGGATAGAAAGTAGCATGGTCACAAAGTGAGGGATCATTTTATATATTGATTATATAAAGGAATTGATCCGCCACTTTATATCCACATTATAATTTCTGTTTTGTTTATCAAATTCTGAATAGGTATGAATCCACCTCTTCTCATTACTGATTAGCTACACAGGAATGACTTTAGTTTTATTTCTTCATGTGCCGTGTTCCTTCAGGACGTAGGTAATCATGGACTTCCACCTGGCTCTATCTCATGTCGCTCTCAATAATTTAAACTTATCACTATTCTTCATGATATTCATCTTCTTCTTCATGTGCCGTGTCCCTTCAAAACGTAGGCGATCATGGACTTCCACCTGGCTCTATCTCATGTCGCTCTCAATAATTTAAACTTATCACTATTCTTCATGATATTCATCTTCTTCTTCATGTGCCGTGTCCCTTCAAAACGTAGGCGATCATGGACTTCCACCTGGCTCTATCTCATGTCGCTCTCAATAATTTAAACTTATCACTATTCTTCATGATATTCATCTTCTTCTTCATGTGCCGTGTCCCTTCAAAACGTAGGCGATCATGGACTTCCACCTGGTTCTTGTCGCTCTTAGAAATTTTTCTCTTGGCATCTCTCTCAGACCCTGCTCTGCAATCCATTTTCTCAAGCCCATAAATCTAGAACATAAATAGATAGAAAGTAGCATGGACACAAAGTGAGGGACCACTTTATATATTGATTATAATAGAGAATTGATCCCTCACTTTATATCCACATTATAATTTCTGTTTTGTTTATCAAATTCTGAATAGGTATGAATCCACAACTTCTCATTACTGATTAGCTACACAAGAATGCTTTTAGTTTTATTTCTTCTTCTTTCATGTGCCGTGTCCCTTCAAACGTAGGCGATCATGGACTTCCACCTGGCTCTATCTCATGTCGCTCTCAATAATTTAAACTTATCACTATTCTTCATGATATTCATCTTCTTCTTCATGTGCCGTGTCCTCAAAAAACGTAGGCGATCATCGACTTCCACCTGGCTCTATCTCATGTCGCTCTCAATAATTTAAACTTATCACTATTCTTCATGATATTCATCTTCTTCTTCATGTGCCGTGTCCTTCAAAACGTAGGCGATCATGGACTTCCACCTGGCTTTATCTCATGTCGCTCTCAATAATTTAAACTTATCACTATTCTTCATGATATTCATCTTCTTCTTCATGTGCCGTGTCCAAAACGTAGGCGATCATGTAAATTTCCACCTGGCTCTATCTCATGTCGCTCTCAATAATTTAAACTTATCACTATTCTTCATGATATTCTATCTTCTTCTTCATGTGCCGTGTCCCTTCAAAACGTAGGCGATCATGGATCTCCACCTGGCTCTATCTCATGTCGCTCTCAATAATTTAAACTTATCACTATTCTTCATGATATTCATCTTCTTCTTCATGTGCCGTCCTTCAAAACGTAGGCGATCATCGACTTCCACCTGGCTCTATCTCATGTCGCTCTCAATAATTTAAACTTATCACTATTCTTCATGATATTCATCTTCTTCTTCATGTGTGCCGTGTCCTTCAAAACGTAGGCGATCATGGACTTCCACCTGGCTTTATCTCATGTCGCTCAATAATTTAAACTTATCACTATTCTTCATGATATTCATCTTCTTCTTCATGTGCCGTGTCCCTTCAAAACGTAGGCGATCATGGACTTCCGAATCTGGCTCTATCTCATGTCGCTCTCAATAATTCTAAACTTATCACTATTCTTCATGATATTCATCTTCTTCTTCATGTGCCGTGTCCCTTCAAAACGTAGGCGATCATGGACTTCCACCTGGCTCTATCTCATGTCGCTCTCAATAATTTAAACTCATTTCACTATTCTTCATGATATTCATCTTCTTCTTCATGTGCCGTGTCCCTTCAAAACGTAGGCGATCATGGACTTCCACCTGGCCTCTATCTCATGTCGTTCTCAATAATTTAAACTTATCACTATTCTTCATGATATCTTCATCTTCTTCTTCATGTGCCGTGTCCCTTCAAAACGTAGGCGATCATGGACTTCACCTGGCTCTATCTCTGCTGCTCTCAATAATTTAAACTTATCACTATTCTTCATGATATTCATCTTTCTTCATGTGCCGTGTCCCTTCAAAACGTAGGCGATCATGGACTTCCACCTGGCTCTATCTCATGTCGCTCTCAATAATTTAAACTTATCACTATTCTTCATGATATTCATCTTCTTCTTCATGTGCCGTGTCCCTTCAAAACGTAGGCGATCATCGACTTCCACCTGGCTCTATCTCATGTCGCTCTCAATAATTTAAACTTATCACTATTCTTCATGATATTCATCTTCTTCTTCATGTGCCGTGTCCTCTTCAAAACGTAGGACTTCCACCTGGCTCTATCTCATGTCGCTCTCAATAATTTAAACTTATCACTATTCTTCATGATATTCATCTTCTTCTTCATGTGCCGTGTCCCTTCAAAACGTAGGCGATCATGGACTTCCACCTGGCTCTATCTCATGTCGCTCTCACAATTTAAACTTATCACTATTCTTCATGATATTCATCTTCTTCTTCATGTGCCGTGTCCTCTAAAACGTAGGCGATCATGGACTTCCACCTGGCTCTATCTCATGTCGCTCTCAATAATTTAAACTTATCACTATTCTTCATGATATTCATCTTCTTCATGCTGTCCCTTCTCAAAACGTAGGCGATCATGGACTTCCACCTGGCTTTATCTCATGTCGCTCTCAATAATTTAAACTTATCACTATTCTTCATGATATTCATCTTCTTCTTCATGTGCCGTGTCCCTTCAAAACGTAGGCGATCATAGACTTCCACCTGGCTTTATCTCATGTCGCTCTCAATAATTTAAACTTATCACTATTCTTCATGATATTCATCTTCTTCTTCATGTGCCGTGTCCCTTCAAAACGTAGGTGATCATGGACTTCCACCTGGCTCTATCTCATGTCGCTCTCAATAATTTAAACTTATCACTATTCTTCTTGATATTCATCTTCTTCTTCATGTGCCGTGTCCCTTCAAAACGTAGGCGATCATGGACTTCCACCTGGCTCTATCTCATGTCGCTCTCGTAATTTAAACTTATCACTATTCTTCATGATATTCATCTTCTTCTTCATATTGCGTGTCCCTTAAAGCATGGGAAATCATGGACTCCCACCTGGCTCTATCTCATGTCGCTCTCAATAATTTAAACTTATCACTATTCTTCATGATATTCATCTTCTTCTTCATGTGCCGTGTCCCTTCAAAACGTAGGCGATCATCGACTTCCACCTGGCTCTATCTCATGTCGCTCTCAATAATTTAAACTTATCACTATTCTTCATGATATTCATCTTCTTCTTCGCCGTGTCCCCTTCAAAACGTAGGCGATCATGGACTTCCACACGGCTTTATCTCATGTCGCTCTCAATAATTTAAACTAGCCACTATTCTTCATGATATTCATCTTCTTCTTCATGTGCCGTGTCCCTTCAAAACGTAGGCGATCATGGACTTCCACCTGGCTCTATCTCATGTCGCTCTCAATAATTTAAACTTATCACTATTCTTCATGATATTCATCTTCTTCTTCATGTGCCGTGTCCCTTCAAAACGTAGGCGATCATGGACTTCCACCTGGCTCTATCTCATGTCGCTCTCAATAATTAATATCACTATTCTTCATGATATTCATCTTCTTCTTCATGTGCCGTGTCCCTTCAAAACGTAGGCGATCATCGACTTCCGCCTGGCTCTATCTCATGTCGCTCTCAATAATTTTAAACTTATCACTATTCTTCATGATATTCATCTTCTTCTTCATGTGCCGTGTCCTTCAAAACGTAGGCGATCATCGACTTCCACCTGGCTTTATCTCATGTGTCGCTCTCAATAATTTAAACTTATCACTATTCTTCATGATATTCATCTTCTTCTTCATGTGCGTGTCCCTTCAAAACGTAGGCGGTCATGGACTTCCCGCAGCTTTATCTCATGTCGCTCTCAATAATTTAAACTTATCACTATTCTTCATGATATTCATCTTCTTCTTCATGTGCCGTGTCCTTCAAAACGTAGGCGATCATGGACTTCCACCTGGCTCTATCTCATGTCGCTCTCAATAATTTGGCTTTTATCACTATTCTTCATGATATTCATCTTCTTCTTCATGTGCCGTGTCCCCTTCAAAACGTAGGCGATCATGGACTTCCACCTGGCTCTATCTCATGTCGCTCTCAATAATTTAAACTTATCACTATTCTTCATGATATTCATCTTCTTCTTCATGTGCCGTGTCCCCTTCAGAAACGTAGGCGATCATGGACTTCCACCTGGCTCTATCTCATGTCGCTCTCAATAATTTAAATAACATCACTATTCTTCATGATATTCATCTTCTTCTTCATGTGCCGTGTCCCTTCAAAACGTAGGCGATCATGGACTTCCACCTGGCTCTATCTCATGTCGCTCTCAATAATTTAAACTTATCACTATTCTTCCTTTAGTATTCATCTTCTTCTTCATGTACCGTGTCCCTTCAAAACGTAGGCGATGTGGACTTCCACCTGGCTCTATCTCATGTCGCTCTCAATAATTTAAACTTATCACTATTCTTCATGATATTCATCTTCTTCTTCTGTGCCGTGTCCTTCAAAACGTAGGCGATCATGGACTTCCACCTAGCTCTATCTCCATGTCGCTCTCAATAATTTAAACTTATCACTATTCTTCATGATATTCATCTTCTTCTTCATGTACCGTGTCCCTTCAAAACGTAGGCGATCATGGACTTCCACCTGGCTCTATCTCATGTCGCTCTCAATAATTTAAACTTATCACTATTCTTCATGATATTCATCTTCTTCTTCATGTACCGTGTCCTTCAAACGTAGGCGATCATGGACTTCCACCTAGCTCTATCTCATCGTCGCTCTCAATAATTTAAACTTATCACTATTCTTCGCAGTATTCATCTTCTTCTTCATGTGCCGTGTCCCTTCAAAACGTAGGCGATCATCGACTTCCACCTGGCTCTATCTCATGTCGCTCTCAATAATTTAAACTTATCACTATTCTTCATGATATTCATCTTCTTCTTCATGTGCCGGTATTCCCCTTCAAAACGTAGGCGATCATGGACTTTACCTGGCTTTATCTCATGTCGCTCTCAATAATTTAAACTTATCACTATTCTTCATGATATTCATCTTCTTCTTCATGTGCCGTGTCCCTTCAAAACGTAGGCGATCATGGACTTCCACCTGGCTCTATCTCATGTCGCTCTCAATAATTTCAAACTTATCACTATTCTTCACTTGATATTCATCTTCTTCTTCATGTGCCGTGTCCCTTCAAAACGTAGGCGATCATCGACTTCCACCTGGCTCTATCTCATGTCGCTCTCAATAATTTAAACTTATCACTATTCTTCATGATATTCATCTTCTTCTTCATGTGCCGTGTCCCTTCAAAACGTAGGCGATCATGGACTTCCACCTGGCTCTATCTCATGTCGCTCTCAATAATTTAAACTTATCACTATTCTTCATGATGTCCATCTTCTTCTTCATGTGCCGTGTCCCTTCAAAACGTAGGCGATCATGGACTTCCACCTGGCTCTATCTCATGTCACTCTCAATAATTTAAACTTATCACTATTCTTCATGATATTCATCTTCTTCTTCATGTGCCGTGTCCCTTCAAAACGTAGGCGATCATGGACTTCCACCTGGCTCTATCTCATGTCGCTCTCAATAATTTAAATATCACTATTCTTCATGATATTCATCTTCTTCTTCATGTGCCGTGTCCCTTCAAAACGTAGGCGATCGCGGACTTCCCACCTGGCTCTATCTCATGTCGCTCTCAATATTTAAACTTATCACTATTCTTCATGATATTCATCTTCTTCTTCATGTGCCGTGTCCCTTCAAAACGTAGGTGATCATGGACTTCCACCTGGCTCTATCTCATGTCTCAATAATTTAAACTTATCACTATTCTTCATGATATTCATCTTCTTCTTCATGTGCCGTGTCCCTTCAAAACGTAGGCAGTCATGGACTTCCACCTGGCTCTATCTCATGTCGCTCTCAATAATTTAAACTTATCACTATTCTTCATGATATTCATCTTCTTCTTCATGTGCCGTGTCCCTTCAAAACGTAGGCGATCATGGACTTCCACCTGGTTCTTGTCGCTCTTAGAAATTTTTCTCTTGGCATCTCTCTCAGACCTTGTTCTGCAATCCATTTTCTCAAGCCCATAAATCTAGAACATAAATAGATAGAAAGTAGCATGGACACAAAGTGAGGGACCACTTTATATATTGATTATAATAGAGAATTGATCCCTCACTTTATATCCACATTATAATTTCTGTTTTGTTTATCAAATTCTGAATAGGTATGAATCCACAACTTCTCATTACTGATTAGCTACACAAGAATGCTTTTAGTTTTATTTCTTCTTCTTCATGTGCCGTGTCCCTTCAGGACGTAGGCGATCATCGACTTTTACTTGGATCTGTCTCTTGTCGCTCTCAGTATTTTTTCTCTTGGTATCTCTCCCAAATCCATTTTCTTAAGTCCATAAATCTAGAATATAAATGGATAGAAAGTAACATGGCCACAAAGTGAGGGATCACTGTCTATATTAGTTGATATAGAGATTTGATCCCCCACTTTATATCTACATTATAATTTCTGTTTTGTTTATCAAATTCTGAATAGGTATGGAACCACCTCTTCTCATTACTGATTAGCTACACAGGAATGCCTTTAGTTTGATTTCTTCTTCTTCTTCATGTGACACGGCACATAAAGAAGAAAATACGGACAATTGTTTGTGTTATGGGGTAATAGTTGTAAGTAATACGTTGGGCTAAAATAAGTAACCAAGTAAAAAAACTCTTCCTTACACCCAATGGTGTGTAGGGCAGCGTTTTTACCCCCAAACCCCACACCCGGAGGAAGGTGATTTTCTAATCGCTGCTTAGGCGTGACACACAGCCGATGATGGAACTCACTACTCAGTTATAATGATTCTAGCGAGACGAGCTTGCTAATCCTTATACCTCGCTGAGGGGCCCAAGTAACCAATTAAGCGATTTAAATTCTCTGAATATTCTCGCCTTCATCATTATGTTTTCTTTTTATTTATTCATGAGATTATTTTTTCGCAAACGCACAATCAACCCACCTTCCACACTTACGTTCACACAAACATGCACACAGCTACGCAACCCCGAAAATAATATTTGCGTTATTTACCAAGCCTACCGTAAAAATAAAACACTTGTGAAATTAATTGCATCCATGCAGGAAATCTTAGGCATTTATTGACGGAAGAATTAGCATCAAGTAAAAATTTATAAAATGTTTCTATTTAAACAGTTTTCTCGGAAAAAAGGTTTCTCAAGTCTACTAACTTTTATAGCCTTTTCTAGTACCGAGGTGAGTTTTCTATGGAGCTTTTATTAAGGTAGTGTTGACTCAATAGCTAAATCCACTTTTAGGAAGTTTGGGTCACTGTGTCAGGCCTGGAAGTTTTTTCCGCATGAATCCATTTTGCACATATACAAATAAACCATCCGACTCAGCATGAAATACTGTTGCCATATCTAGTCAGGCGCCCCTGCTGTTCATCTCAGTGTTTTCGACAGGCTCCAAAGGAGAATCTGTAATGTGATTGGTCCCGACCTGGCAGCTCGACTCTAGCCACTTTCTCATTCACTCTGTCTCTTCTATAAATATTTTCATGGCTTCTGCTCTGACGATCTTGGGTCACTGATACCCCCTCCACAAGATTTTACTCGGGCAAGCAGACTGGCAACAACGTCTCACCCTTTTACAGTTAGATCAGTCAAATGCAGGCGACGATTTTCTTCTTTTCTCTCGCTTCCCGCCTGTGGGATTCCCTTTCATATACTTGCTTTCCTGGCGGCTATAACCTCCAGGAATTTAAATGCAATGTCAATTCCCATCTCTTATCCACTTAAATCCAGCCCTTTCTACATCACCCTGTGTATCTTGTCCTTTTTCTTTCTCTCTATATTCGCAACTGTCTTCATTCCTGTGTTCACATTCTTCTCTTGTCCTTTCTCTTTCACCCTCTGTAGCTGGTTCGTCTTTGTCTTTACTCTCCTCCTGCCTAATACTTTAACTCTCTTATGTAACACTCTGCACATCAGTGGCGTTAAGGCCTTGCTTGGGGTGAAATCATAAAAAAAGTCAACGTATTTATTATATTAATTTTCCTTTCAGTTATATGTATTGTCCATTTTAGTTTTTTTTTTTTTTTTTACTGTATCTTTAAGTGATAACACGTACACAGGATCAGACCATCATTTCCTACATATAACATTGAAAAGAAGATATTCCACGTAGACATCTTCTTCTACAGAACTATTATTCCAAGAAAGTTATGGGGGAATATGCCTTCTCGATCATTACGGACATAATATCTTTAAGCCTACGGTCAGCCGTTATCTATCCTACATATCCTCATAATATACACTACCGGCCATAATTGTTAAGCCACCCCAGATTTTTTAAAATGATGTATTTCATACTATTTTTTAGTATTTATTGCCAAGTGAATAATCGAACTGTTCTGTTGTCCAGTTTTTGTGCTCTCTTCCCCATGCAAGTCTCTTCTTCTCATTGGCTGGCCGAAGCAAAGGTTTTCTGGCTGCTTTTAAAATTTTTTTTCAATTGCACATAAAGGAAAACAATTTGTAGACAAATGCACAACACCTACATTCGCGCAACCAGATGCACGTACCTGCGTGCGTGAGTTTACACGTGCGTGATCGTCCGTTTGTTTGTATACACGCATGATACAATACGAGGTATTCTTGACTAAGACTAAGATTATATACCAATAAATCACTACTCATATCCAAGTTACAAAGAGACAAACTATTACTCCTCCTCCCTCCTCTCTTTATATATATATATATATATATATATATATATACGCTACCAGCCATAATTATTAGGCAACCCCAGTGTTTTAAAAAATAATGTATTTCTATTTCATACTATTTTTTAGTATTTATTGCCAAGTGAATAATTGTAAATGAAAATGGAATGGTTTTTCGTTAATACTGAACAATAACATGTGCATTAAATGAATTTATAAATATTTAATAATTACCTATATTGCAGTTTCATCAATGAAGGAATGAAGAAAATTTAAGGTGATTCGGACGAGTTCATCTTTGCTTCCTTGCCTTGTAAAATTTTGCAAAGTAATAATAACAAAAGAACCATTCTATTTTCATTTGGCAATAAATACAAAAAATAGTATGAAATACATCATGTCTTTTTAAAAAACTGGGGTGTTCTAATAATAAGTATATTAAGTGTATGTAATATTTCTCAATTAGTGTAAATATATTTCCCATATCTAATTTATTCTCATTAAACATATCATCGCCATTATGGTGTGAGTTTATTTTTTGAGTTTTGTGAGTAATGCTTTAGTAAATGAGCGTCCACGAAGCAAATTTAAGGTGATTAGGACGAGTTCATCTTTGCTTCCTTGCCTTGTAAAATATTGCAACGTAATAATAACAAAAGAACCATTCTATTTTCATTTGGCACTAAATACTAAAAATAGTATGAAATGCATACCTTTTTTTTTAAACTGGTGTTGCCTAATAATTATGGCGGGTAGTGTACACTTACGTTTGACATTTCCACTTTTATAATTATCTCAGTTACTAATTCACTACCTTGAGTGGCTTGCATTAAGTAAAAATTAATATAAAAATCCTTCTTTGGATATTTATTACGTTTAAACGTTGAGTCCCAATCAAAACTAACCTTCTCAGCATTCTTCTATGACATGCGCAAATAGAGACGGAAGTGTGAATGCGTTCATCTGCATACCCAGAAGATCTTGAATAACAATAAATTTTGACGGTTTCTGTTTGCTAGTATGGTGACAGAAATAAAATGATTATTCCAATATTCTTGTCTGTTTTTAAATCATCGGAATCTGTAGATAGACACACAGCAATGAAGGCTGAATAACAATTGGAATTCGCTAAATCAGAATTAACTCTGAACATTTGCCTCAACTGAATTTTTTCCTCTTAATTAACAACAACTTGATAGCAAATCGCTATGGATTCAGTGTCCACACGCTAATCATAAGTCATTGAGATTTTGTGAAGGACACTAACCTCTATTCTATATAAAACTTAATAAAGCTTGTACAAAAATGGAATGAAGCACTTTTATTTTTTATTTTTTATATGCGTTTCACCCCGAGCAAGGCATGTCACTGCCACTACTGCGCAGGGGGCTACGTAGAGTGGAGAAAGGATGATTAAATATAGGAAATGTCAGAGGGTGGGTGATAGGCGGGTAAGGATACCGAGAATGAGGGTTGGGTAGATGAGAGTGTTCTGAGAATAATTGGGAGTTAGTGTGATAGGAGGTGTCTATTGACCCTACATTTAAACACCTGGAGATTGTAACTGTCGGGAAAGCAGAGTTGTGGAAGGGAGTTCCACAGGCGGGAAGCGCGAGAAAAGAAGCTGTTGGACTTACTGCAATTACAATAATTTCCATATATATATATATATATATATATATATATATATATAGTGTATCGAGGCAGAAAGTAATTTTCTAAACATATGCTGTTAAATATAAGAGACAATGAATGTCTGTTATCTTTAATCATGAGCCGTTCTAAACGTCGTATTTTTGCTTTAATTTCAGTTGAAAATAAAGAAAAATTCTCCAACATTTGGATAATTATTTATTGATTTTCATCTAAGCTTTCGGCTCACATCTTCAGAGAGGTTGTTTAAACTGAAATATGATAACATCCACCATCACCGACGATTTTATTTTTTGTTGACATAAAACTCCGCTTGGCAACGGCAATAGTTACCAAAAATAATAAACGCAGTTCTTAAAATTTGCGATATCCAGGTAAAGAGAAACAACAGTTTTAGAATTCTGAGTTCTCCGGCATTTTCTTTTTAAAAAACGTGCTCAATACAATATATATCTGAGAGCATAATATAATTATAATTAAGTATGTTTCTTATTTAAAATTAATTTAATTTACATTTAATTTAAATGTTCGCATATTTTAGGTTTTGTTTAAAAAAATCTAGCATATGTAAGTAATTAAACGACCCATGTTCCTTGTATCTATATCAGCGATTCCCAAACTGGGAGAAAATGTGAATTTGAAGCTACCAGAGGGTTAGTAATTACACTACCTACTAAAAGACAAATCTCATGTCTGGGAGAAAGAGAGAGAGAGAGAGAGAGTGTGTGTGTGTGTGTGTGTGTGAGAGAGAGAGAGAGAGAGAGAGAGAGAGAGAGAGTGAGAAGCAGTATCATCCTTCTCACTAATTTAATTCTGAAGTAGAAGAGCAAACAAAAGCCCTTTTATTTGTTACAAACCGCTCTCTATGGCTATGCTTAGTTGTTACTAACTGTTCTCTATCCACTTTACTCTGTAACTATAAGTTTATCAGTATATTTGTATATTAGACAAATAAATTAGTAGATAGTCTCAGTGTGTTTTAACTGCTCCTTCTCTCATATACACGAAGGGGGAAATCTGGATGGTTGGACTGGGTGTAGGGGTAATGACAGAAAAAAATTTGGGAACCACTGTTCTAGAATATATACACGCTCTCCCGAACGTGTAACCAGAAATAAAGTAGAACGTAAATATGACATTTATAGACAAATATGAACAGTTTCTGTTTTTGACAATTCGTCTTTTTGACAATTTAATGTTAGATTATTTGTCCTAAAACAAGCTACTGACACTTCAAATATGCAAATTTTTAAATAAATTCCTGATCTTCTTTCGTTAAAAATAACACGTGTGTTTCTTCATCATTATCTTTACATATTTCAGATGTTTTGCCGATCACTACATTCTTGACCTCTTCGAGGTTAGTTCCTACATAACCACGTGAAGTGTACTTCGGGTCTTTTCTGACTCTCATACAATAACAGATAGTTGCTCGCCGCATTGCGCGGTTCGTAGGCCTTCTATTGGGTGAATTTAAAAAAAATACACCATCAGACATGAGATCAGTTCTACTGGATGAATGACCATCTCAGAAATATAGTCATATTATGAGTGTTATTTTTTTATCACAACGTTCTAGAATAAATACGCGCCCTCCAAAACGTGTAACCAGAAATAAAGTAGAACGTAAATATGACATTTGAACTGGCATATCACTTTTTATTTGTATCATTATGTTGTTGAAGTGGTATTATTTTTTGTATCAATTCTGTTTTCGTTTATCATGCACTCTCATCTTCTCGGGTGATTTTCTGAAAAGAAATTGGTTGCCCGAAAAATCAAAATTTTGAGTAGTGCAGGTAGGTATCTTTTTCTTTATCATTTCACCCAAAGCAAGGTGAGGCCACCCCTTGGGCAGGAAGGGTTACATTGAGAAAAAAGATTGGGTAAGGGCGGTATTGAAAAAAGGATACACGATTCAAGAATATAAAAGATGTTGACTTACGTTGCATTTAAATTTTTGGAGAATGTAGCGATCAGGGAAGCAAGTAAACGGAAGGGAATTCCACAGACGGAAAGTGCGAGAAAAGAAACTATTAGAGTAGAAGAGATTATATATATATATATATATATATATATATATATATATATATATATTTCAGATGTTTTGCCGATCACTACATTCTTGACCTCTTCGAGGTTAGTTCCTACATAACCACGTGAAGTGTACTTCGGGTCTTTTCTGACTCTCATACAATAACAGATAGTTGCTCGCCGCATTGCGCGGTTCGTAGGCCTTCTATTGGGTGAATTTAAAAAAAATACACCATCAGACATGAGATCAGTTCTACTGGATGAATGACCATCTCAGAAATATAGTCATATTATGAGTGTTATTTTTTTATCACAACGTTCTAGAATAAATACGCGCCCTCCAAAACGTGTAACCAGAAATAAAGTAGAACGTAAATATGACATTTGAACTGGCATATCACTTTTTATTTGTATCATTATGTTGTTGAAGTGGTATTATTTTTTGTATCAATTCTGTTTTCGTTTATCATGCACTCTCATCTTCTCGGGTGATTTTCTGAAAAGAAATTGGTTGCCCGAAAAATCAAAATTTTGAGTAGTGCAGGTAGGTATCTTTTTCTTTATCATTTCACCCAAAGCAAGGTGAGGCCACCCCTTGGGCAGGAAGGGTTACATTGAGAAAAAAGATTGGGTAAGGGCGGTATTGAAAAAAAGGATACACGATTCAAGAATATAAAAGATGTTGACTTACGTTGCATTTAAATTTTTGGAGAATGTAGCGATCAGGGAAGCAAGTAAACGGAAGGGAATTCCACAGACGGAAAGTGCGAGAAAAGAAACTATTAGAGTAGAAGAGATTATATATATATATATATATATATATATATATATATTTCAGATGTTTTGCCGATCACTACATTCTTGACCTCTTCGAGGTTAGTTCCTACATAACCACGTGAAGTGTACTTCGGGTCTTTTCTGACTCTCATACAATAACAGATAGTTGCTCGCCGCATTGCGCGGTTCGTAGGCCTTCTATTGGGTGAATTTAAAAAAAATACACCATCAGACATGAGATCAGTTCTACTGGATGAATGACCATCTCAGAAATATAGTCATATTATGAGTGTTATTTTTTTATCACAACGTTCTAGAATAAATACGCGCCCTCCAAAACGTGTAACCAGAAATAAAGTAGAACGTAAATATGACATTTGAACTGGCATATCACTTTTTATTTGTATCATTATGTTGTTGAAGTGGTATTATTTTTTGTATCAATTCTGTTTTCGTTTATCATGCACTCTCATCTTCTCGGGTGATTTTCTGAAAAGAAATTGGTTGCCCGAAAAATCAAAATTTTGAGTAGTGCAGGTAGGTATCTTTTTCTTTATCATTTCACCCAAAGCAAGGTGAGGCCACCCCTTGGGCAGGAAGGGTTACATTGAGAAAAAAGATTGGGTAAGGGCGGTATTGAAAAAAAGGATACACGATTCAAGAATATAAAAGATGTTGACTTACGTTGCATTTAAATTTTTGGAGAATGTAGCGATCAGGGAAGCAAGTAAACGGAAGGGAATTCCACAGACGGAAAGTGCGAGAAAAGAAACTATTAGAGTAGAAGAGATTATATATATATATATATATATATATATATATATATATATATATATTTCAGATGTTTTGCCGATCACTACATTCTTGACCTCTTCGAGGTTAGTTCCTACATAACCACGTGAAGTGTACTTCGGGTCTTTTCTGACTCTCATACAATAACAGATAGTTGCTCGCCGCATTGCGCGGTTCGTAGGCCTTCTATTGGGTGAATTTAAAAAAAATACACCATCAGACATGAGATCAGTTCTACTGGATGAATGACCATCTCAGGAAATATAGTCATATTATGAGTGTTATTTTTTTATCACAACGTTCTAGAATAAATACGCGCCCTCCAAAACGTGTAACCAGAAATAAAGTAGAACGTAAATATGACATTTGAACTGGCATATCACTTTTTATTTGTATCATTATGTTGTTGAAGTGGTATTATTTTTTGTATCAATTCTGTTTTCGTTTATCATGCACTCTCATCTTCTCGGGTGATTTTCTGAAAAGAAATTGGTTGCCCGAAAAATCAAAATTTTGAGTAGTGCAGGTAGGTATCTATTTCTTTATCATTTCACCCAAAGCAAGGTGAGGCCACCACTAGGGTGAAAGTGGTTAATAACTTAATATCAAATTATCCAAATGTTGGAGAATTTTTGTCTATATTTTCAACTGAAAGTAAAGCCAAAATACGACGTTTAGAACGTCTCACGATTAAACATAATAGACATTCGTTGTCTCTTATATTTAACAGTATAGGTTTAGAAAATTATTTGCTGCCTCGATACGCTAAATTTAAATCATGTATATATATATATATATATATATATATATATATATATATATATATATATATATATATATTTTTAATCATATCACCCCAAGCAAGGCGAAAACGCCACTGATGTGCAGGGGTCTACGTGAGAGTGAAAAGATTGGGAAAGAGAAAAACCGGAAACCACATCCTAAACAGGAAACAAGAGATGAGCCTTATCACCTGTTCAATAGACGTGGGTGGAGTGTGAACCGGGCGATAGTTTAGTCTATCTACTTCAATTGAAAAAAAGAAAAAAGAAAAAAGAGTGATATATCTAAACTTATTTATAAATGAAAATTTGTTTGTGTGTGTGTCTGTTTATGTGTGTCTGTTGGTGTGTGCCCGTTACCTATAGACTCCGAAACGGCTGAACCGATTTTCTTGAAAATTTACACAATTGTACTATAAGCATCTCCAAGTGTTCTTAGCTAGATTTTGTATCGAGGTACCCCGATAAATATCGAAAATTGATAATCGAAAAAAATCGGGTTATAAAAGGAGTGGTCGGATTTTAATCAAATTTGATACAATCATAGACAAAGACATAAGAAACGATATTCAGAAGTTTCAAGGTTGCGTTTCTTACAATAGTGCAGAAAATCGATAATATATATATATATATATATATATATATATATATATATATATAAGTTAAGATGTTTGTGTGTGTGTGTCTGTTTATCTGCCTGTATGCCTGTATTTTTTCAGTCCTTTTATTTTAGTTTTTGCTTCGGGTTTGTCTCTAAGCAGGTATAATTGTAGGTCTTAGTCTCAGTCATGATACCATTGACTCGGAGGACTTATTTAGCCTTCAAAATTCAATTTACGACGAAAAAAACATATTTGATATCGATACCAGAAAATCAAATTTTAACTTATATCCATTCATTTTTCTTTCAGTCTACGGTTTCGCTTTAACTGTAAACAACTTTTTAGTCTTTCGTGCCAACGTCCAAAGAGTCTGAGCTCCAGGACCATGGATTAATTTTAAAGCTTTCATGAAACTTGAGCAACGCATCTCTCATTCATTGAAATGAATTAGAGCGCTCTAGCTATTAGGCGCGTATAATGATATGCGCTAAAAGTCTGCCTACTTCCACCGATAGCGCAGGGGTAGAGTCGCCGACTGACGCCCTTTCGGTCGGGTTTCAATCCCGGGTAAGAAAGCGATCGGTGTCTAACCGTACTGATGAATTGTGAAACGGCAAAACAGATCTGTCTGCGGATGGCTATACATATATATATATATATATATATATATATATTAATAATAAATAATAAAATCGACTCTGTACGTATTCAAATCTTGAAATGTTACACCAGTAATTTTTAAAGACCACGAATAACCAGCAGAATCTAACTCCATTATTGCCCTCGGCTATAAAGCTTTGGGCAATGAGGGGAAAAAAAAGAAAGCTGCGTAGCATCGACAATACATACAGTTCTTCACAGCAAAGAAAAAAACCCTCCAACGGAACGAACCGCAAAGAAAGAAAAGTGCTCGATACAAAACTAACCAAAAAGGATTAACAAAGAGGCAGTTACGCAGAGCAAAAACACACGAAAAAAATCGCAAGATCGCCAAGACCTACCGCGGTTTTCAGCACAACGGCTCGTCAAAATTCGATGCAGCCGTTGTGCGAAACCGCGGTAGGTCTTGGCGATCTTGCGATTTTTTTCGTATATAAATATATATATATATATATATATATATATATATATGTAAGTTTGATGAAGTTTGATGTCTTCCACAAAAATTGCCTTAGAACAATTTGTGGTTTCACCCTAAACAAACGGATGTCTATTCACGCGCTGCGGAATTGAGAGCTTTTTGATGCAATCACAGCTGCGTTGGGCAGGACATGTCTTACGTATGGAAGATGACCGGATACCAAAGCAAGTGTTGTACGGCGAGCTTAGCAATTCGACGGCGGAATGTGGGTAGATCTCTGCTTCGCTTTAAGGATAAGCTGAAAATGAATTTGACATGTACAAGTATTCCTCACCCTGATTTTGAACGAATTCCCTATCAACGAATTGAATGGAGATCTGCCTGCCAGAGGGGCATCAAGCAGTTCTTTGAGACTGAGATTGACCAACTGCGCGTAAGACGTGAGAGAACCAAAGCATCTGCAACTGTCCCAGCCGATCATTCGTGCAATCTCCCTTCTTGCCTCCATTGTGGACTTGTTTGTAAATCTCTTGCAGGACTCAAATGCCATTTACGATTGAGTAAGTAATATATATATATATATATATTATGGACTCTCCCGTCGATTTCGACGTATGAGGTCTAGACAACCGTTTAATTCGATGTAGCATGCCTGCACTTACTCAATCGTATATATATATATATATATATATAACAAATTTACAGCGCCCATTCTTATTTCCGTCAAGTTTTAGACCAAAATTACAACCCTATTCAGTCAATCGAGCTCAAGATACAAATGTTGGATGTTCATTACATAAAAAGAAAGAAATCTAAAATTATTAACAAATTTATGTCATCTTCGAAGTTTTGGGAGTACACCGTTTCGCTGTTTTCACCTAACTTATTTGCACTAAAATTAACAACTATGTATCTCTACTCCGATATCGAGCACTTTACGACAAAACAAAACGGTGGCCAAAATACCCTTTACAAGTAAAATTACTGAAAAAACAATTGTTAAAAGATTTTTTTTTACCGTTAGAAGCCCCCCCCCCCCACACACACAAACACCACCACCACCACCAAATCATCTATACATAGAAAAATAAAATGGGGTGATATTAATAATTTTTGAATGTAAAAAAGTACGAAGGGAAAAGCAGACAGATAATTGCTACATTTTATTTTCCTGTGTATGGATGATATTATGGGGGGACTTCTACCGGTAAAAAATCTTTTTAGCACATATGAATTTGAATAAATAAAAACAGTATGGGTTTTAGCCGTTGCTGAAGAAGCGAGGAATTCCTCGTAGATTTAAATACCGACATTTTTGTTATATATATATATATACATATACATATATATATATATATATATATATATATATATATATATATATATATATATCGTTATCAAAAATATTTAATTATTATTATCGGAGCGCATGTGTTAAAATTTTTGACTACCACTAAACTCAGTAGAATTACAGTCGCATCTACCCTGGTTTTTTTTTTTGGGGGGGGGGGTTATACGTGGATGAGTTTTGACATCCTTAGGGCGTTCCGATCAGTGCCGTTTAATCGTTTCTGAAGATTGACGGTTTAATTATTATGTAAAGCAATTAAAGTTAAAAGAAAAACAGCCAGAAATCGATAATATTTAATCATGTAAAAGTAAAAGAGACCTATTAGCAAATCGAAGGACAGGAAAAAAAAACTGGAAGTGTTAGTGATTGATAGAAGTATAATCGTCTTTTTATATCAGACCGGAAAGATCCCGTGAGGGTGGCCACTTGCTTTCCCGCCAAAGAAAGTCTGTCGGTGTTGCATAAGCTTCGTCACGGTGAATAACAGAAAAAGGCAACCAGGAAAAAAGAACGAACAAGAATCATAAGAAAAGTTAAAAAAAAAAAAAATGAAGCAGAAAAAGAAGCAGTATTTAAAAATTATGAATTCTATCGAGGAGGAGAAAGATTGGTAAAACCTCTCCAGCGAATAATTGCCCCGATGTCTTCAACAGAACTTGTTATTTGTGGCGGCTAGCCAAATTTTTAGATTAACAAACCCGATTTGTTGACTGCATTCAAATGCGTTACACTAACAAAACATTTTGACAAGCAGATGTTGGGCCCCAAAGGGAATATAATTCACACACACACACACACACACACACACACACACACACACACACACACACACACATATATATATATATATAAGAAAAAAAGACACGAAAACTTATCTTAGCAGACGAGTTTTGGCCTCCGATGTTCTTTCAGCTATGATCAGTTTTCCTTTTGTCTTATCTTATATTGTAACTTGACTCATATATTGTAGAATTTGCACGTACACATACGCATATACAGACATACACGCAAGAAATATATATATATATATATATATATATATATATATATATATATATACATATGTTTGTCTGATGATAACAGGAGCGTGAAACCCAGGGTCACAAATTATGTTAGCTCTATCACTGATATTGAGCACTTTCAAATAAGTACCGCGCATATATAATATATAAATAATAGAAAATATAAAACAAATTATATATATATAATATATAATCAGTTTAAAACAAATTATATATGTATATTAATCAGTTTGTCTAACGATGCCAAAATCATATATATAAAGCTTTCATTACACCCGGCGTTGTTCGGGTGTAATGAAAGCTTTAAAACTAATCCATGGTCCTGGAGCTCAGACTCTTTGGACGTTGGCACGAAAGACAAAAAGCAATAGTTGTTTACAGTTAAAGCGAAACCGTAGACTGAAAGAAAAATGAATGGATGTAAGTCAAATTTTGGTTTCCTGGTATCGATATCAAATAAGTTTTTTCGTCGTATATTGAATTTTGAAGGTTAAATAAGTCCTCTGAGTAAATGGTATCATGGCTGAGACTAAGAACTACAATAATGCCTACTTAGAGCCAAACCTGTAGCAAAAACTAAAATAAAAGGGCTGAAAAAAACACAGACATACAGGCAGATAAACAGACACACACACACACAAACATCTTGACTTTTATATATATATATATTATCGATTTTCTGCACTATTGTAAGAACTGCAACCTTGAAACTTCTGATTATCGTTTCTTATGTCTTTGTTTATGAGTGTATGAAATTTGATTAAAATCGGACAGCTCCTTCTATAACCCGATTTTTTCGATTATCGATTTTTGATATTTATCGAGGGTACCTCAACACAAAACCTAGCTAAGAACACTTGCAGACGCTTATAGTACAACTGTGTAAATTTTCAAGAAAATCGGTTCAGCCGTTTCGGAGTCTATAGGTAACTGAAACACACAGACACAGACACAGACACAGACACAGACACAGACACAGACACACACACGCACACACACAAAGTTCCATTTATAAATATAAATAAGTTTATATATATATAAATATATATATATGTGTGTATGTGTGTGTGTTCAGTTAGATTGGTGTGAGACAAACTGATTAAAGTTTTTAAAATATTGGATATATAGGGGGTTGCGTATATTGGTGTATTTTTGTGGAAGTGGGAGCAAATTTAGGAAGATTTGTCGTTGTCACGTCTCTCATACAAACGCAGACATAGATATACACATGTACACCCACTGACGTACGCAGACACACACACAATTTTATATCCAATATTTAGAAAAAAATAATCACGTTGTCTGAAGGCCGCAAAAGCGTGTAACAGAGTTACAAACTCACACGAATCTAACTGAATATATCAGCTCAATCACTGATATTTAGCGCTTTCAAATAAGTACCGCGCATGTATAAAATAAAAACAATATATTATATATAACAAATTGAATACATGAGAAATATTAAGGCAGACTGGTTATTTCAATGTAAATCGCAGGTATGGGCTTATTTTCAGGCAAACTATCATCAGCTTCCGTCTTTATTGTACAAACGATTTTACACGAATCCTTTGTACAATAAAGACGGAAGCTGATGATGGTTCGCCTGAAATAGGCCATACTTCCGATTTACCATGAAATAAACTGTCTGCCTTAAATTTTCTTATATTTGCTCTACATATATTTATATACATATATATTTCGAGCTCTCTTAGAGAATTATCCTACCACTGTCTGTACAGGATACTCCTTTGGATTCTTCTATATCTACACCACATGCTTATATATATATATATATATATATATATATATATATATATATACACACACATTTTATATATATATATATATATATATATGCATTTTATATATATATATATATTTTATATATATATATTATATATATATATTAGATTGTTGATTGAGGGATTGTATATGTTTAACGTTATATCAATTTCTTATGGGCCATTTTATGCTGAAATTTTATTTTCTTGGGAGTTTTAGGATTTTTTAAAAATATGTATTTTTGGTATTTTTTACTATGGAATTCTATTTCTGTTAATTGTAATATAAAAATCTATTTATACACCTTCCTAATGTTTTGACTCAAGTTTGGTGGCGGGGTGATCACTTTGGCCATAGCAATTTTTAATATGATGTTAAAATAAGAAGTAACTATCTTGATCTGTCGGTAATTCATTTAAATCTAATGATACGAATGCATAATTATTTTGGTAATTATCAAGGAACCCAGGGAGTAAATAGTTTCCTTGAAAATAGTCTTAGTGAACAGGGAAATAATAAGAATGTTTTTGAAAGAAAAATGTCTTGTAAACCTGAATACCTCCATTTACACTAAACTCCCCCTTTATCTTTCTAGTTTCCTCTTTATACGTATTTCTGTTTGCGCATGCTCGTAATTATCTCTATTGGACCGTGCTGAAGATTGTGCCTGTTTTTTTTTAATTAGAAAAATACGACAAATGAGTTTTGAAATATGTGTATCTTTTAAACTAAGATCATTATTCAGCAAAATTGAACAGTCAAGGCAAGGCGAACGCTCGTGACACGGTTTTACACACTTTTTTGCGACTTTGCTTAATCTATATATATAAAAGGTAATCTGTTAGTCTGTGTGCGACTGTTCCCTATGCACGCCTACATTTCTTTAAGCTACACCATTCAAACTTTCTAGGGACACATATCTACAGGGAAGCCAGGTGGACACATACCTTTTGAGTTCAAGTTCAGCAATTTTCCCTTTCGCACTTTTTGACCAATGGAATCGATTGTTTACATTTTCTCCGTAAAACATCTAAGATCTAAGATGGTTGCTAAATTAAGTCACAGAAATCAAACCACACGTGTCAAACGCGACTAAAATATTTTTTATTAAAAAAAAAAAAATCCTTTATTTCTAATTTCAGTAAAACAACATAAATATTTTTTATTTTTTTGTTAAATACATTTAGAGAACAAAAAATGTAAATATTTTCCTCGGTAATTTTGAAACAAAAACAAACGCGATGTTGTTTACAATGTCACACAAAACTTCAAATCACGTTTATGCAAACAAAAGAAAATAGATTTTTTAATAGTGTTTTTTAACAATTTTGAAACAACAAGTTTTTATATAACTATTTTTTATATAACCAAGTTCCAAAGGAATTTATCCATTTAATACTATAAACATTATTGCATCACGAGATTTGATGTTTGTGTGAGTATTGTAAACATTGCGTTCCAAGTAATTTAGCAACCATCTTCGATTAAAGTAACAGGCACTCACACTAGTTGTGCTCAATTTTTGTAGATGTTTTCACATGCCTCCTAAAAAAAGAGCTCGGTTAGGGCGTATGATCGCTAAAGCTGGAGGAGTCAAGGCAACAAGGGCAATTGCTGCATCCAGCATCAATATTGAGGCGGCGACTATAAGTGTTCAGAAATCAGCACACTACTTCTCCTACTACTAAAATGTTCTGAGTTGCACGGGCAACGCGGGGCTATGATGCTAGTCTATGAATAAAAATAAATTGATTAAGGCTTAGCATTGGGATTTCCATTTTTTTATTACGATTAAAAATGTATAGGGAAGAACAGTGAGAACTGAACACTTCGAAATTATTAACCCCTTCTGAGAACATTTTTCTAACTTTACCCTTACTTGTGTTTTCTCTTCATCCACAGGATGACGCAGTGACAAGGCGTGTCTCGTTTCCCTGCTCCCCCGGGAATTTAATCCCCAGGCACAACACAAATAGCATGGCGAACAACTATTTTCTTTTTCTTTTTGTGTGATTTATTTTTGTCTCTATATCAGTTTCTACACCCTGTTTCATCCGCCATCTTAAATCTATTCAAACACTTCACAGTGGTTGTAACCTTGTGGGATTATTCCAACTTGTCAGACTTAACTTAACGCCCACTAAGTGGCATTGATAAAGCAGTATAAATGGAAAATGGAATATATATATATATATATATAAGCGATAAAATTCCGGAAGGGATTGGTAAAATCTGGGATAAGGTGGGTAAATGATCCAGAAAGATTCTAGTAATATTGTTAAAATATTAAAACATGATCCAATAGAGAGCTTAATGCAAACCAATTCAATATACAGAGTAGATATTACTTTATTTATTTGTAAATTCAGATAAAACTTAGCGAGGAAATAGCCATTTTCAGCACGTCGTTTTAATGCATGTATTCTTCGACCCCTTATAAACAGAAAAGGAGGAAAAAATTTTAAGCCAAGAGGTGTCTCTGTCAAAGAATGCATGCCTTAAAATGACATGTTGAAAATTGTCTATTTCCCCAATAAGTTTTATCTGAATTTACACACACACACACACACACACACACACACACACACACACACACATATATATATATATATATATATATATATATATATATACTAGCAGTTTAGCCCGGCGTTTCTCGGGTGTAATGAAAGCTTTAAAACTAATCCATGGTCCTGGAGCTCAGACTCTTTGGACGTTGGCACGAAAGACTAAAAAGTAATAGTTGTTTACAGTTAAAGCGAAACCGTAGACTGAAAGAAAAATGAATGGTTGTAAGCCAAGTTTTGATTTCCTGGTATCGATATCAAAAAGTTTTTTTCGTCGTAAACAGAATTTTGAAGGCTAAATAAGTCCTCTGAGTAAATGGTATCATGGCTGAGACTAAGAACTACAATAATGCCTACTTAGAGCCAAACCCGAAGCAAAAACTAAAATAAAAGGGCTGAAACGGTAACGGACACACGCACACAGACACACACATACACAGACAAAGTTCCATTTATAAATAAGTTTATATATATATATATATATATATATATATATATATATATATATAAAACGTAAGTTTTTGTGTAGATATCACAATTTCTATATGTAGGATGCGATGGATAAATTGTTGCCATTTGATATTCTTAATTTCCAGTAATCGAGTCATTGTTTTTTTTTTTTTTTGTCATTTTGTCAACTACACAGTGTAGTAGGGTCAATCAGACATCGTCTGTAAGGAAAAGAGCATCATAAAAAAATTAAATCTGCCAGAAATTTGGAAACGGGCTTACGGCCATATCATGTAGAATACACCGGTTCTCGCTCGATCACCGAAGTTAAGCAACGTTGAACCTGGTCAGTACTTAAATGGGTGACCACTTGGGAATACCAGGTGCTGTAAGCATTTAGTGACGGATGTGCGTTGTGGTGCAGTGGATATCGGCCCGGAAAGAGAAATCCGTGAGCCGAGTTCGAATTCCAGTTGAATACCCTGCATTCACTTAAGCACTGGTACCCTTGGGAAAGGTATTAATCCGTCCCTTTCCTCCAGATATGGGTTAAATAACAGGATAGGGCTTGAGGACTCTGTCCTTAGAAACAAATCCTAATGAATCTTGATACTCGAAAAGAAAAAATTATTACTAGACACAAAACTTATATAAAAACAAAAATAAATTGTTGAAAAGAAAAAGGTATTACCAGCAATAAATAAATAAAATTTAGTTGGCAATAAATGACCCGCCAAAGTTGATTTGCCATAAAACAAAAACAACCAAATTTGGAAACGGCATGCTGTATTGCTTGAGATTCGCGCCGGAAACCCTGATACGAAAATTTCAGTTGTTTGAGGATCAACCTGAGAACAGTGTATAATTGGATGATCCTAATGTTGATTATGAAGGTGTTTGGAGTGATAACTAGTGATGAAGGCGTTATGCATCAATTTATTTCCCCACAACACGAAGGAGGCGTACATCGAATGACTTGAGGAGATAATACTGCTCTGGATCAACGGGTTATACATGAAAATAAAGTCGACCTCAATTTCAGTCTAAAAAACGCCATATTTCATCAAAAGAGAAAACAATTTACTCAAAAGGAAAGTTTTCGAGAGCATCGCCATCAAATGTTATCAAAACATTAATCTACACCGGAGCTTAATCCCAATCTCACCTTTCGCAATGAAAAAAAAATACAAAGGAAAGAGTTAATTTCTATCTTTTTAACATCTAATAGCATATCCTTATCTTCTTTTTCTATGTGGCCGGTCCCTTCAGGACGTAGGCGATCATAGCTTTCCACGTTTCCCTATCCCTGGTGGCTCTTAGCACGCCTTCTCCTGATACACCATGCAACGCTCACTCCGTCATCTACCTGATTAGTTCCTTCAAATATGTTATCCGTTGCTTTCCCCTATCTCTTTTTACCTCTATCTGGCCTGTTAGTATCAGGTTCTCCAAGCCCTCCTTCCTCATTGCGTGTGCCAGGAACTTCAACTGTCTTTTCCTGATGCTCAGTATTAATTTCCTTTTTGTTTCCATCATATCTAAGACTTCATCATTGCTCACAAACTCGACCCGCGATATTCGCAGCAAAACGTTATACTGCCCATCAAAAAATAAAAAAATCTCTTTAAGCATGAATTATGATGTGACGTTTCATTAAATGTTTAATATTTATCATTTTCATTTAATATTTTGAATATTTATGAGTGTTTGTTTTTTATAGCCATCGATTTTTCTATATAGATACCTTATTTAAAATAAAATTCAATAAAACTCTTTGCCTTGATAAATTCCGTGGTGGAATTTATCAAGGCAAAAAGTTTTATTGAAATGCGTAGGCGAGAAAAAATAGTTTTCCTCATGTCTTAGTTTCCTATATATATATATATATTGTTCCACGCATAAAAAACGATATACAAACATGTATCTAACTAAATATACATTAGAATTTTTGCAACAGCTTCATTGATACTTCTGTAGAGTGAAATATTGACATCATAAAAATTAAACAACGAAATGCTATTCACAGTTATATACACAGTAAGCACATTACTGCCGTGTTCATAGCTCATATTATTGAATGTAGGATTTTTGTTTTCCATTAATAATGCTTGCATTATATTTTTTAATCGTTTTGTTTTTAGTTTTTGCATAATGTGAATGATGCTATTATGTGTATTTTGTCAACAAGTATGTCATGGATAAGGCTTGGTATATATATATATATATATATATTTTAATCATGTCACCCCAAGCAAGGCATTCCACTGCCACTATAGCGCAGGGGGTTACACAGGGCGATAGACGAGTTAGGATGTACATAGGGGGAGAGTTGGGGAGAATGGGAGGGTTAGTCTGTTAGGAGGTGTCTATTGACCTTACATTTAAACTCCTGGAGGTTATAGCCGTCGGGGAAGCAAGCATGCGGAAGGGAATTCCACACATATATATATATGTACATACCAGGCCTTGAAAATGAAATTCAAAAAGAATGAGCTGATAGGTAAAATCCCAAAAATAAGTTCCTATTAATATTGATTTTATTAATATTAAAATTGATCAAGGTGAAGGGCTCAATGCAAACAGTATTATCTATTTACAGACAAAATATATAGAGTATGGCATAATTCCCCAAATTTATATGAATCGATATAAGATGACATTACATTGCGAAAATTCTATGTTTCGAAATTTTTACCTCGTCATCTGGCAATGTTAGATCATTGTTGTGAAAATAATTACACACACACACACACACACACACACACACACACACACACACACACACACACACATTCATATATATATATATATATATATATATATATATATATATATATATACCAAGCATTATATATATGGTGTTTATTATTTCTTTTAAGTCTTTCCTAAGTTAACGGGTTTTTTGTATATATATATATATGTAATTATGAATTAATTGTACATTGCGACACGGAAATATCTATGTTTCGAGATAGATTCCCTTCATCGGGCAATGTTTGATGTTAGTTGTACAAATGGTTTACATTTAAATACAAAATCCTTTGTTTAATAATTTTTCCCTTTATTTAATCCTTTTTTCCCTTTCCTTAATTTTCTCCTTTCTTCTTTTTCCTCCCTAACGGCCAAGATGTCAACCTGCTTTTTACCTAATTGTATCATTTTCCTTTTTTCCACTTTTATTGTTTCTCGCTTAGTTTTTATTGTCTTTGATGTGATGTGTCCATTTAGTACCAAGGCTGTCCTTTTCGCTTTATAAGTATAGTGTCGGTATGAATAGAATAAATTCTTTATCCAACAAACCAGTTAAGTGCCATATGTGATACACGTTTGGGCAATAATATCTCGAAAGAGACACGACTGACTGGGAAGAAGATCATCCCGCAGTAGGTTGACATTACTTTCTGCTGTAGACTGGTTGCTAACCAAGGCTATAGAAACCAATCTGTCCTGTTATTTAACCCATAGCTGGAGGGAAGAGACGGATTAATACCTTTCCCAAGGATCCACAAAACACTATTCTTAAAAAAGTGCTCAATAGAATGTAGAGCGAATAATATTTATTTAGAATTTATAACATAAATATGTCATAATATCACTACAAAAGTAGCTATTTTGCTTCGCCACTACTTTTGTCATTACTTGATAAGAACAAAATAGCTACTTTTGTAGTGATATTATGACATATTTATGTTATAAATTCTAAATAAATATTATATATATATATATGTCAACATTAAAAACAAAAAAACAAAACACCATTACGTTAGTGTTCTTAAAGAGAAAACAGTAAACCGTAAAATCAGTTATTAAAAATTGCCTGGAGACATCCCTCATGGTAGAAACCTACGTCGCGTAATAACTCGTTTACAAATGAAATATATATATATATATATTTGTGGAAGTGGGAGGAAAATTGGGATGAAAATTTGCCGTCGTGACAAACGCAGACATATATACACACTTGTACACACATTGACGTACGCGGAGACACACACACGCGCGCGCGCGTCCGCTCAACAGGGCTCACACAAACATAACTATATGCGAATCGGATGGGGCTTGGCAAGAGCGTGAAAACAAGGGCCACAAACTCACACCTATCTATATGATTATATCACCTCTATCACTCATATTGAACGCTTTCAAATAAGTACCACGCATATATAATATATAAATAATATAATATATATAACAATGTGCACACACACACACACACACACACACACATATATATATATATATATATATATGTATATATATATATATATATATATATATAAATCTACCATCCGCCCGTGCATTGAATATTGCTGCCATATCTGGTCGGGTGCTCCTGCTAACAACCCCGGTGTCCTCGACCAAATCCAACGGAGCACCTCTAATATGATCGATCCCGACTTGGCAGCTAGGATACAGTCGCTTTCTCACCGACGCAGTGCGGCTTCCCTGTGTCTCTTCTACAAATACTTTCACGGCTTCTGCTCCGATGAACTTAGCTCACTGGTGCCCCTTATATATGAATTTCCTCGAGCCACAAGATTAGCAACTAGGTCACATCCTTTTACTGTGAAACCAATAAATTGTAAACGCAAATTCTATTCCATCAGCTTCTTTTCTCGCACTTCTCGCCTGTGAAATTCCCTTCCGTATTCTTGCTTTCCCGACAGTTACAATCTTCAAGAATTTAAATGTAAATTCAATAGTCATCTCCTGTCTCACTCACTTACATCCTCTCTCTCTCTCTTTTTTCACTGTCCACCCCACTCTCATCAGCATTCTCTTCCTTCTCATACACTTTTCCTGACACCCCCTGTAACCTGTCATTCTTTATCATAACATTCCTCCTATGTAATCCCCTGTACAACAGTGGCAGTAAAATGCCTTGCTTGGGGCCACATGATTTGAATATATATATATATATATATATATATACGTTTCACACACACACACACACATGTACGCCTAAAAATGTATTATGCATACACATTTATCTATTCAACTGTTTCTCTAACTTTGCATCTCTTTCGGGAGATAAGATAAAGCTGGGGCACTTTAATTAATAAAACAATTACTAATTAACATGACAACTCGTGAATATTTTAAGCCCGCATCATTATTCATCAATAATAATTTTTTCAGCGCAGCCAAATATCTTGACGTCCACCTACACATTTCTCTTCATCTTTTTTCTAGTCTATGAATACAAAATTGATTACGGCTTAACATTCACTTTACGATTTTTCTTTAAACATCATTTCAACAGACTAATTAATTTTGAACAAGTTATCTTTCCGAATCGTTGGAACATTGACAACAATAGCTACAATTACCAAGATCGAATCAGATTCCCTCGACATTATTACTGCCACTACGACTTGAGCTCAGTGTGAGTCAAATATTCGTTAATTAAGCCACGAGGTAGGCCCATTGAGCGTCGAATAATTGCTACCTTAACCACGAGGCATGCCTATTGAGAGTCAAATAGTTGCTACTTAAACCAGGAGGTAGGTTCATTGCTTAACAAATAGTCGCTATCTAAACTACGAGTTGGTCCCTTTGCCTATCATATAGTCGCTATCTACGCCACGAGTTTGACCCATTGCCTAACGAATAGTCGCTATCTAAGATACGATGTAGACCCATTGCTTGACAAATCGTCTTTATCTAAGTCGCGAGGTAGACCCATTGCCTAATAAAACGTCTCTACGTAAGCCATGTGGTAAGCCCATTGCGTAACAAATCATCACTACCTAAGAAACGAGGTAGACACATTGCCTAACAAATAGTCGCTATCTAAGCTACCAGTTGGGCCCATTGCCTATCATATAGTCGCTATCTAAGCCACGAGGTAGGCCCATTGCCTAACAAATAGTCGCTACTTAAGTCACGAGGTATGCCCGTTCCTGACAAATCGTCGCTAAGTCACGAGATAGACACATCGCCTAACATATCGTCTCTACGTAAGCCTTGTGGTGTGCCCATTGCCTAACAAAGTGTCACTACCTAAGCCACGAGGTAGGCGCATTGCCTAACAAATAGTCACTACATAAGCCATGAGGTAGGACTATTAAGTATAAATATACTCTACTTAAGCCACGTGGTAGGTCCATTATCACATATTCGCTACGTAAGCAAGGAAGTGATAGTACTGAGTATCAAATATTGGCTTCCTAATTCAGGGATAGGTCCATGGAGTATCAAATACTTTTTTAAACCACGAATTATCGGGTATAAAATAGTTCCAACCTAAGCCATGAGGTGAAAATCAATGTGTATTAAACATTCGTTACTTGAAACATGAGGTAAGCCTCTTTATTATCAAATGATCGCTACCTAAACCACGAAGTTAATCCCTTGAGTATGAAATAGTCGCTGTTTACGTAGAACACTAAATGTATCAAATATTCACTACCTAAGTGTTGTGGGATCTCCTCTTTGTATATGATAATGGACTCGATCGAGTATACATATACTCCTGCCATAGAGAGAACAGCAGCTGCCATAGAGTTGAGGGTAATCGTAGAGATCCGTGCGAGTTATCGGATGTACCGGAACTGATACGTAAGTTACCGCGAGATACCGGAGTTACCCAGAGACTACCTCATCAAAAGTCATACTAGCGCTGAGCTCCACTCAGCTAGAATAATATACACGGATATACTATTTCCAACGACTTCACTTCAAGACTTGTATATATTTATTTTTTACTAATAGTATTCCTGGATTTACTAACCTGTGTTCAAGTTTGTATATTTCGTTCAATATAACTTACTTTTCTATCTCAATATCTGTTTTTGTTATTTGTTATTTTGGGTGGTTGTTCACCCGGAATTCACAACACTAAGTTATGAAGTAGGCCTATTGGGTATTACATATTAACTTTTTAAGCCATGTGGTAGATCAATTAATTATCAAATAATCGTTATCTAATTCATGTCGTAGGTCCATTGTGAAAAAACATTGATTACGTAAGTCATGTTATATTACCAGTGTGAGTCAAATATACGTTACCTAATCTATGTGGTAGACCCATTGTGAATCAAATATTCATTACCTCAGCGACTAGGGAAGCTGACTGTTAGTCAAATTTTCCTTACCTAAGACATGTGGCATACCTATTTTTAATCATGTCATATTAATGTTTATAATATATATTATATATTAAAGATATTTCAGAGGTCAGTCAGTTAAGTGCCATACGTGATACACGCTTGGGCGATCATGTCTCGAAAGAGACATGACTGACTGGTCAGAAGATTATCCCGCACTAGGTTGGCATTGCTTTCTGCGGTAAACTGGTTGCCAACCAAGGCTATAGAACTCAATCTGTCCTGTTAAGTGACCCATAGCTGGAGGGAAGAGACGGATTAATACTTTCCCAAGGGTATTTGCGCGTATATGATTGTTACGAATTCAACTGGAATTCGAACGCGGCTCTCCAATTTCTCGTTCCGAGTCGATATCCACTGGACCACAACGCACATCCAACTTTCAGAGGTAGCGTTCATTATTTAATTCTTGTTTGAATGTTCATTTGAATTTTTTAATTTGTCTCATGAGTATTTACCACTGTTTGGAATTCATGCTTTTCTTTTTTTATTGACGTTGTTGTTGTTGTTATGTCTCTCTCCTTCTGTCACTCTGTCTGTCTGTCTCTCTCTCTCTCTGTCTGTTTCTCTGTCTCTCTCTCACTTATATCTAGGAGTTAAAAATTTAGTTTGAATTTCACGTTTCAATTAATCATCATTTTTATTACAATTAATCTGAATCTTTAACAGCCATTGATTTTTCTTCTTTACTCAGTTACTGATCAATTGGCTACCCTTCCATGACCCTAGGGATAGATTACTTACCACTCTCTTAATCCAAAGTCTTAAAATACAGTAGAATATCAGTTAGGCGTCGCACAGTTAAAAAGTGTCCTGTGGGCCGATGGTCGACCGTTCATATAATTTCTGAAAATTAACTTTAAAAGTTTAACTGAAAAATCAAACCGAGGATGCTTTTGAAATAACTTTCAGATGTATCTGACACTTTTAATACTTTGTTGAATCTTTTCAAGAATATTTTGACTTTAAATAATTAAAAACTGAGTAGCCTTTTTTATCAGAGTAGATAGACTTTGCTATCTCCCTGTACATACTCATCCTCTTCTCTTGAACAGGAATTAAGGCTCATGCTTTGTTTCCTGTTTAAGAAGGCGTTCCCGGTTCCTTCTCTCTTCTGAGCTCTTAATAGTGTTACTCTAATGAGTATTTTTCTTATATGTGTGGATGATGGCTGCGTTTCTTCATACTGAGGGTACTGGGGTAGTTGTTTTCTGGTTTCTGTTTCTGGACTGGTAGTTAGGAGCCCGAATTTTTGATTAGCATCTAGAAAGGTTACGCCAATAAAAAGTCTCATAATACCGAGGTTTTTGCAATGCATGGAAAGGTGTCCCTGCAAAGAACTCCGGAGGGCAACCTCGGAGCCACACTATGTTGCAGTCTGCGCTAGTTCCTAGCCCGCACATGTTACATTAGACAACCAACTGCTACTACTATTCTCGGCTTCTTCCTTAGTCAAAAACACATCATGACGATAAACAATCAACGAGATAAAAATTAAAGACAGCTCAACAAAATCACATAAACCCATAATTGTACCAACTTCTGCAGTGTGGAATCGTTTTTCTCTAAATATTTTCGGATATCCTACTTGAGAGAGATAGAGAGAGATAGAGATAGAGATATATAGAGAGAGAGAGACATAGAGATAGAGAGAGAGATAGAAAGAGAGAGAGAGAGGGAGAAATAGAGAGAGATAGAGAGATAGAGAGATAGGGAGAGGGAGAGAGAGAGGGAGTCAAACACATACAAACGTTTGAAGGATTCAAAATTCGTGACACCTGAAGAAGGCCGAAGAGGCCGAAACGTCATGTCCTGCGTTTCATTAAGAATTTTTAAAACAGAATTTCTACTTTCAGTAAACGTGGCAATATTAAATCATATTTGGAGTAAATTGGAACAGCGAGATAAAACCAGCGTATTTGTTTACCGGTAGCGAAATCTGATCTAAACATAAGTTGTGCCCTTTAATTTAGGTCATCAGAAGACAATGGAGATGAACGAAATAATATATTTGATAAAAAATATGGAAGTATATTGGAACAGCGACGTAAAACCACTGTATTTGTTTACCGCCAGCGAAATTTGATCTAAACATAAATTGTGTCGTTTAATTTAGATCATCAGAAGACAATGGAAATGAACGAATTATGTTTTTGCAAGTGAAATCGAAATAGCGCTCACTAAGTCACACACTCGTATTAAGTGCATGGTGACCTGGCTTATAAGCCTCCGGGTCCCCTATATAAGCACGTAGTAATACTGAAGAAAAGATTTGGATCACGACCGTGGAAGCGTACGGCAAGCGGAGGTGACGGGACCCAAGCAGTCGTCATTAGGAAATGTGCTCCCGAACTGGCTCCAGTTCTCTCCAAACTGCTTGAGGTTTTCCAGCTTGTTGGAAGTCCTTCTCTGTAGTTCTTGACTTTAAGAAATCTAGAGAATCCTTAGACATCAGAAATCATTGTCCTATTAGCCGCTTACTGGTTTTCAACAAAGGATGTGCAGGGGCATCGGCTTGGAACGAGAAATCGGAAAGCTGAGTTCGAATTCCAGTTGAATTCCTTGTATTCACTTACGCGCAAATACCCTTGGGAAAGGTACTTATCCATCTCTTCCCTCTAGTTATGGGTTAAATAGCAGGACAGATTGGGTTCTATAGTCTTGGTCGGCAACCAGTCTACCGCAGAATGTAATAGCAACTTACTGCGGGATAATCTTCTGCCCAGTCAGTCCTGTCTCTTTCGAGACATGATCGCCCAAAGCGTACATCACGTATGGCACTTAACTGACTGACTGAATATAATAGTTGGAGACATGATTAAGGCTTCTACTTGGCATAATGTGGGGGATCGGTTTTCTTTTTTTATGAAGTAATAAACTAATTCTCCACTAATTACTACTTAGTAATATAATACATTTCTTCGCTCTCAAGCTATGAGTCAAATAACAGGACAGATTGGGTTCTATAGCCTTGGCTGGCAACTAATCTATCGCAGAAAGTAATGACAACCTACTTCGAGATAATCTTCTGCCCAGTCATTCATGTCTCTTTCGAGACATGATCGCCCAAAGCGCGTATCACGTATAGCACTTAACTGACTGACTCACTTTTTGGTTTCTAGTGAAAGTTTCCTGCGTCTTAATATTTTACTCAGCTTCTGGAACGCGTCCTTCGCCATGCCAATTCGCCTTCGAATCTCTGTGTTACACTTTCCGTATTCTGTTAGAACACTTCCCAGATATTTAAATTTTTGTACCTTGATTTTAGTATTCCCCACCTGTATTTGGCATTTTTGGTTGCTCTTTTTGCTGATGACCATGCATTCGGTTTTCTTGCAGTTTATTTGTATTGCTGTTTTGTCACTCTCTTCACCTACCTTCTGTAGGGGGTCTTGAAACTGAAATAACGAAAGATTTTCGCAGACGAATTATACGAAAAAAAACATTATAATAAAACAAATCGGACTTTAATTAAAACTCATAATAATCCGAGTTTATAAGCCACTATATATCCAATAACATCCATAGAATATTTTATAGTACAAAGCTATTTCTAAAATAAATAACTACTGCCAAAAAACACACAACGTTACCAGATCTGCTAAAGTCAGTGTAAAACTCTCAGTCAGAAAAAAAATCTGCTTAGTTAGTCATTTCTCGGAAGAAACATGATTGACTAAACAGAATATTTTACTTTATGCCGTAGACTAGTTGCCAACCAAGGCTATAGAATCCAATTCGTCCCGTAATTTGACCCATAGAGGGAAAATATTGATTAATGCCTTTCTCAAGAGTATTTGGGCATAAGTGAATGCAACGAAATCAAATGGAATTCAAGCTCGGCTGTGCGGTTTCTCATTCTGAGACGATACCCACCGTACCACAAAGAACATGCATTGTATGACTCCAGCAGATCTAAAAAGCCAAATCCAGACCTGTGTTGGCTTGAAGACAGTCGTAGTAACTAACGTATCGACACAACCACCTCGGTCAACCATCATGAACGTGGTTGCTAAAATCCAGTTCCAGCGATGAGTTTAAACACATATGATGGCCTGTTTGTATCACACCTGCATGTCTGTATTTGGTCTCATCTTGGCAAGCTTAGCATTACGAACTTTAAAGACACTATTTGGATGAGTGATCATCATTTTCATCCTCGTTGGCAAGAAATCCTACGACAACTAGCAGTGGGAGTAAGGAAAAACGTACAAGTAAAGTTGATTTAAGAAGTGACGCTTAAGAATACTTAAAAACAGAAACTGAAAGTGAAAGTAGGAATTCAGATAAAAATGCAAACATTTCATGAATTCGCTATAATAGTCAAAAACTGACACATTTAAAAAAAAGAGGCAGCCTGAGAAACTAAATTGAAAGAGACATTTTCCGTTGAATAACAAATAAACAAACAAACAAGCGTTATAAAAGTTCTCCGAAGAAATCGTTAAACAGAATCGAAAAGTAGCATATCATTTAAAATAATTAGCAAAAATGAGAAGAAAAAAAAGACGAAAATTAGACAATACTAAAAACAAAAACAAAAAACACAAAAACAAAAAACGGAAGAGAAAGAACGGAAGCAAAAGGAATTAATAAAATATAACAGAAATTACACCAAACAAAATAACCACAAGATTAAACGTAAAAATGCAAGTCTATAAACATATAGAATTAGTTTACCCTCAAATGTAGAAAATAAAATTACTAATAATCGCATTGCAAATATATATGTGGTTAAGAAAATATATATCCGTGCGAAATATAATATTATATATATATATATATATATATATATATATATATATATATAATCTAATCTAAACTTATTTATAAATGAAACTTTGTGTGTGTGTGTGTGTGTGTGTGTGTATCCGTTACCTATAGACTCCGAAACGGCTGAACCGATTTTCTTGAAAATTTACACAGTTGTACTTTAAGCGTTTGCGAGTTTTCTTAGCTAGGTTTTGTGCCGAGGTACCCCCGATAAATATCGAAAATCGATAATCGAAAAAATCGGGTTATAGAAGGAGTGGTCCCATTTTAATCAAATTTGATACACTCATGGACAAAGATATAAGGAACAATATTCAGAAATTTCAAGGTTGCAGTTTTTACAATAGTGCAGAAAATCGATAATATATATATATATATAAAAGGCAAGATGTTTGTGTGAGTGTCAGTTTATCTATCTGTATGTACTTTATACAAATCCACAATTTTTATCCAATTCTCGCCAAACTTCACACAAATATTCTTTAGGCTGAGTCTGAGCTCCAGGACCATGGATTAGTTTTAAAGCTTTCATTACACCCGAGAAACGCCGACTATACTGCTAGTATATATATATATATATATATATATATATATATATATATATATATATATAAAAACTGTGTGTATTTTGGCAGCATTTTTTCATTAATACAGGTTTCGTTGAATAATATACATAAGTTTTGTCTATTTCTTTTGTGTAGGATCCTTTCGTATAATCTGATAAGCTTGATGAAATGCTATAATTAAAAGACAGCAAGAAATCGCAGTAATTGTTAATTTTTTTTATCGGGTCTGAACTTTCGGCTTACATAAGCCATTATCAAAGAATGAACATTTAAATATAGTGAACATAGAACATTTAAGTTATTAACAAAGTGGAATTAAACAAAGAAAATTAAACCAAAGAAACAAGTTCATTTTTAACGTGTCGGATGGCCGCAGACGGAGACAAAATGGTGGTCGTATGGTTCTTGGTCACATGAGGGTATAGTGGCATGAGGGGATTGGTCTGCGAGCTACTACTACTATGGGTAGAGGAGGTAAGCGTAGTAACTACGACCTCTCCCGTCGATTACAGGCATTGGAGTATGTTAGTAGAGATGTCAAAATTTATTTTATTTAAGTTAGGTGTAAGCTGTTTGATGTAGATAGCTTCTAGGATTTTGTGTTTTCGTTTATTATTTTCTTGCCTAAGTATACACTTCAGCAATGAATTGATTTATGCCGGTGTCTGGCGTGTGTATATACCGTTTATACGCTCAAATTTCGCTTCACCCTTATTCTACGGCTTAGGAAGTAGAAACTCCGACTGACACTAAATCGGTCGAGTTTCGATCCTGGCCAGAAGCAAGTAGATGTCTAGCCACACTGACGAGTTGTGATACAGCAAGACAGGTTTGGATGTAGATGACTAATATATAATGCTCTCGTTACAATTAATCTCTCTGGAGAGGAAACTTTCAAAAACAGGTACCATTCTGCGTTTTACGCGTTACTTATCAGCAATCAATTGAGCCCTTCGGGTGTCTGGCGTGTGTCATCACCATCATCATCTCACCCCTTTTACACCCAATGGTGTGAAGGGCAGTAATGTTACAGTTTCCGTAACAATTCGTTACAATTTCGGTAACAAACTGTTTTTTTATGGGGAATGGTTGTTAGTCCTGCGCCCAACTCCCAAACCTGGGGGACCAGTGGAACATTTCTTGGTCTTTACGTTTACAGCACCTGGTATTCCCAAACGGTCACCCATCTAAGTACTGACCAGGCTCGATGTTGCTTAACTTCAGTGATCGGGCGAGGACAGGTGTATTCAACACGATATAGCGTAGACGTCTGGCGTGTGTATAAACCGCTTCTTTATAACACGCTAAAACTTCTATTCAGTCAAATTATATACGTCTATGGTTTAGGGCGTAGAGACTCCGACTAACACCAAGTCGGTCGAATTTCGATACTCGGCCAGAAACAAGTAGCATTTCTAGCCACACTGATGAGATGAGAAATAGTCCTGTATGTTTTCATTCTCTTTTCTTTTTTTTTTTTAATGCAGAACCATATTTAAATAGACGCACCGTTTATTTTATACAGTGATGTCCTCAATGATATATGGCGTTGGTTGAAACAAGTGACTTGATCCAAAAGGTTGTGAGTTCAATACCTGCTTACATCAGAGGTGAACAGAAAACTTCGAGAGACGAGTTAAAGGGAGATAACTGATGGTGAGAAATCTGGAAGAGGCATGGCTCCTGGAACTAGAACAATCTACCCCCAGTGAACAAAATAAAGGCTTCAGTTCGAAATTCCACTAAAGAAAAGTCGGCAGCTTACAATGGCAGAAATGTCGAAAACATGGCAACCAAGAAAAGGACAACAGTCAGAACATTGTAAATCGTGTCCTCTCCTCTTATTCAATAGATTTGTTGATTATTGCCTTACTGTAGGTACAAATAAATCCTTTTAAATCAAATTCTACCTACTTGTTACAGGCTTGTATGTGGATGGCTAATATATTATGTTCTCATGACGATTGAGCTCTCTGTAGAGGAAAATTTAAAAAACGCGTTACTCTTTAGCAATGAATTGAGTTCTTCAGGTGTCTGGCTTGTGCATACACCACTTATATATATATATATATATATATATATATATATATATATATATATATATAAAAAACGCTAAAATTTCTCTCCTCTCTCTCATTCAATGCCCCTATGATATGAAGAGTAGAGACTCTGACTGACACCAAACGGTCGAGTTCGATTCCGGCCAGAAGCAAGTAGATGTCTAACCACGCCGAGGAGCTGTGATACAGCAAATCAGGCCTGTATGTGGATGATAAAATATATGTTTTCAATTGTTTTTTCTTTTAATGCAGACCCATATTTTAATAGACGCGCCGTTTATTTTATACAGTGATGTCCTCAATGATATACGGTCTTGTTTGAATCTCGTGACTTGATCCAAAAGGTTGTGAGTTCAATACCTGCTTACATCAGGAGTGAACAGAAAACTTAAAGAGAGATAACTGATTGTGAGAAACCTGGAAGAGGCATGGCGCCTGGAACTAGAACAATCTACCGCAGTGAACAAATTAAAGGCTTCGGTTCGACAGTCCTCTCAAGAAAAGTCGGCAGTTTACAATCGCAGAAATGTCGAAAACGTGGCAACCAAGATAAGAACAAGTCAGAACAATGTAATTGGAGTAGATAGATTAAACTATCGCCCGGTTCACACCCCGCCCACGTCTATTGAACAGGTTAAGAGGCTCATCCCTTGTTCCCTGTTTAGGATGTGGTTTCCGGTTTTTCTCTTTTCCAATCTTTTGACTCTTTTTTTAAATTTTATTCTATTTTTTTCAATTGGAGTAGATAGACTAAACTATCGCCCGGTTCACACTCCACCCACGTCTATTGAACAGGTGAAGAGGCTCATCCCTTGTTCCCTGTTTAGGATGTGGTTTCCGGCTTTCTCTTTTCCAATCTTTTCACTCTTTTCCATTCTTTTACTCTTTTTTTCATTTGGAGCAGATAGACTAAACTATCGCCCGGTTCACACTCCGCCCACGTCTATTGAACAGGTGAAGAGGCTCATCCCTTGTTCCCTGTTTAGGATGTGGTTTCCCGCTTTCTCTTTTCCAATCTTTTCACTATTACGTAGCCCCCTGCACATCAGTGGCGTTACCGCCTTGTTCGGGGTGATACGATAAAAAAAAAATCTTGTCTTCTCTTCTTATTCACTAGATTTGTTGATTATTGTCCAACTGTAGGCACAAATAAATCCTTCTACGTCAAGTTCTACCTACTTGTTCGTAGTGTAAGCTTCGTAGCTATTACCACTTTTGCTGCTACTACTACTACTAATAACATTATTAATAAAATGCTTACCTCGATGACTCGAATTTTTTAAATTTCGTTTTCTTTTAAAAGGCATTGGAGAATTTCAAGTTGTACGCCAGCCCGTCAGGGATTTAGAATGTTTAATTATTTTTTATTGCATTAACGTTGTTCTTTTCTCCAGAGGCCGTAAATTCAGTCTCGCTTTCGGCTGACGCAAAGAAAAAAAAAATGAGAGAATCTCCTAATTAACGAATCTATTTTGCTTGAATAAATTTAGAATTGAATAAAAAGACCCAACAATTCCGTTTTATTTTTTTTATAACAAACTCGACGCATACAGTTTTAGTTTGCAATTAATGATAACTAGCGGTAGGTTCCCTTATTTATAATATATATATATATTGTTTAATTACTTAGTTTCTGGTCATAAGACCAGTGCACATTTGTATTAAAAAGTGACCCATACAATCATATAGTAGAACTTTTGAATACTTTCCGTTTGTAAACGAGTTATTACGCGACCCAGGTTTCTACCATGAGTGGTGTATTCAGGCGAGTTTCAATAACTTATTGAAAGTTTAATTGAAAGTTATTGAAAATCGCCTGAAGACACCACTCATGGTAGAAACCTGGGTCGAGTAATAACTCGTTTACAAATGGAAAATATATATAAATATATATATATAATTTTATATGGTCATTTAAAAATTTAGCTTCGAATGGTAAAAAGCCACAATCAATTGTTTAATAAAGCCTTAACACTTCACTTCAAGAAAAAGTTAAAGGACTAGAGATTCAGAAGAGACATGATTATCCAAGCCCGGCAGGAAGAAGAAAAAACGCAGCTCAACGACTGGTATTGAATTCTTATAGAGTTATGGTAGTTTCAGTCAGATAAATGCCATACGTGACACACGCTTTGGGCGATCATATCTCTTTCGAGACATGACTGACTGGGCAGAAGATTTTCTATCCTGTTATATAAAGCATAGCTGAAGAGAGAAGAGACGGATTGTATTAATAATTAGTAATTAGTGGGGGATCAGTTTATTATTTTATTACAATTGGAAACCGATCCCCCACTTTATAACCCAGTAGAAGCTTTACTTATGTTTCCACTTATTATCTTCATTCAATCAGTTAAGTGAAACCAGCTCTTGTTTGGAGGCCACCATCACGACTAGCGTCCCGAGGGCGACGTCACAACGATGTATGTCTTAAATATAATTAGAAGGCGTATAATTTGTATTTTCGTATATGATCCTTAGTGGACATACAAAAAAACAAAACAAAAACACACACACACACACACACACACACACACACACACACAAGAAGCCAACTTATATCGCCTTGTGATAAATAAAGTTGCGTAAGCTACCATAGTCAGTATTTGTGCGTAAGTGAATGCAAGGAATTCACTTACGCACAAATACCCTTGGGAAAGGTATTAATCCGTCTCTTCCCTCCAGTTATGGGTTAAATAACAGGACAGATTAGGTTCTATAGCTTTGGCTGGCAACCAGTGTACCGCAGAAAGCAATGGCTACTGCGGGATAATCTTCTGCCAAGTCAGTTATGTCATACATTTAAAGCAATTCGAATTTGTTTTCGAAACTTGTGTTAAGATGAGACCAATGCCGGGCAGAGTATTCAAAAGAGAACACAGTATGGTAAACTTATCTTCCAGACTGACATTCAAAACCCATCTATGTTTATCAAGGCGTTTTTTTTTCTATTCGGACCAGCATGTTCACCATGGTTTTTGTACTCATAAAGTTTCGGCCATTGGCTTCTGCCTTCTTCAGCTCTTTCTCTTCATATTCGCTTACCTTCTTGGAATTTTGTATCGAAGGCTTAATTCAATCTATAAAATTTATGGTTTTTTGGATTAAAATATAATTAAATGCTGTCTGGTTAACCTGATATTTCATGGAATCTAGCAGTCAGTCAATTAAATGCCATACATGATACAAGTTTGGGTGATCATGTCTCGAGAAAGACATGACTGACTGGGCATAATATTTTCCCGTAGTAGGTTACCATTAATTTTTGCGGTAGACTGGTTGCCAGTCAAGGCTATAGAAACTGATCTGTCCTGCTATTTAATCTATAGCTGGAGGGAGAACAGACGTATTAATACTTTTCCAAAGGGTGTTTGTAAGTGAATACAACGCATTCAACTGGAATTCGAACTTGGCTCTCCAATTTCTCTTTCGGAACTGCACCACAACGCACATCCCAATCTAGAAGAAGGATGAATAAAACTGCTGAATATTAACTGACATGGATTCTCCCCTTAAACGTTAGACTGAGTTCGATCTCTATTGCAGCTTCTCCTCACATAGGATAAACTTTGTAAAAATCTATGACAAAATGCCTACCGAATCCACTTTTTTTTATACGAAAAAACTCACCCAGTACAAGGCTCGAAAGCCAGTCAAAATAGAGCTAAATTTACAGAAAAATATTAATGATGACTGAGGTGTGTAATATGAATAAAAAAGATGTTGTAAGAAGTAGCGATCAGGAGGATAAGAATGATAACGATTGATACTTGACTTGGAGAAGTTGAGATTGTAGTATGGAGGGAAGTGCACAACGCAGAAATCTGTTCCACAAAGTAGTTGTTCTTGGGAATATATGACTGGAACTTCCTCCCTACATTTAGAACACAGAGAAATTGTGGAATTTTTTTTTTTTGTAAAACTCTAAACAAGGGGGGATCACCTGAACATTTCCGACGCAATAAAAATAGAGTAGAAACGTTGGATCTGTAAGAGCAACGTTGTAGAGTCAGAAATAAGCATTCCTCCACAAGAGAACGTAAACGATTTTGAAAATCATCAAAGCTGGAAGGTTTTCAATTCAGAGTTTTTTCTTCTCCTAGAGTGGTTGCCAACCAAGGCTACACTCTGTCCTACTATTTAATTCATAGCTATGGGGTACGGATAGAACCCATTGATATTTGTGCATAATTCAATGGAATTGAAACTTGACTGGAATTCGAACTTTACTATCCAATTACTCATTCCGAGCCACTATCGATTACAATTGAGGCGGCCATGAGAAGGACAGCGCTTAACGAAAATTTGCAATTACCTCGTACTTATGACAAACGTTATATAAAGCCGCGCATATCAAAGTTTATATTTAGTAGACCGTGAAAATAAAATAGAAAATAGCAACTGAATCCCACTTCTTTGTGCTCGCGCAACGAATAAAAACAATTCTAATAAATGAAAGTCATTTTCAATGCTGACAAAGCCAGTATGATCAAAGATATAACTGTCATGAATATGGTTAATGTTGGAAGCGGCCAGAAAAGCGTCTTGAAAGTCAAATTAGATTTTAAACTGAGATAAAATGATTGTCATATACCAAATATGCTTTTATAAGATCAGGGAACACATCAGCGAATTTCAGGACGAACTCAAAAACAGTCAGTTAGTTAAGTGCCATACGTGATATACGCTTTGGGCGATCATGTCTCGAAAGAGACATGACTGACTGGGCAGAAGATTTTCTATCCTTCTGTTTAAAGTATAGCTGAAGGGAGAAGAGACGGATGGTATTAATAATTAGAAATAAGTTAGGGGTCAGATTATTACTTAATAACAATAGAAAATCGACCCCCCACTTTATGCCCAGTAGAAGCTTTACTTATGTTTCCAACTATTATCTTCATTCAGTCAATTAAGTGCCATACGTGATACATGCTTGGGCGATCATGTCTCGAAAGAAACATGACTGACTGTACAAAAGATGATCCCGAAGTAGGTTGACATTACTTTCTGCGGTAGACTGGTTGACAACCAAGGCTATAAACCTAATCTGTCCTGCTATCTGACTCATACCTAAAGGGGGAAGAAATGTATTATATTATTAAGTAGTAATTAGTAGGGGATCAGTTTATTACTTCATAAAAATAGAAAACCGATCCCCCACATTAGCCCAGTAGAAGCCTTAATCATGTCACCAACTATTATACTCAGTCAGTCAGTTAAGTGCCATAAGTGACGATTTGGGCCATAATGTCTCGAAAGGGAGATGACTGAATGGGCAGAAGATTATCTCGCAGTAGGTTTCCATTACTTTCTGCGGTAGACTGGTTGTCAGCCAAGGCTATAGAACCCAATCTGTCCTGTTACTTGACTCATAGATAAAGGTGGAAGATATATATTATATTATTAAGTAGTAATTAGTGGGTGATCAGTTTATTACTTCATAACAAGAAGTAACGGATCAGCCCAGTAGAAGCCATAATCATGTCTCCAAATATTATATTCAGCCAGTCAGTTAAGTGCCATACCTGATACACGTTGGAGCGATGTCTAAAAAAAGACATGACTGTCTGGGCCGAAGATTTTCCCGCAGTAGGTTGCTATTACTTTCTGTGGTAGACTGGTTGCCAAACAAAGCTATAGAATCAATTCTGTCCTGTCATTTAACCCATGGATGGAGGAAGAAGAGACGGATTAATAATTTTCCTCAGGTTATTTGCGCGAAAATGAATGCAACTGGAATTCGAACTCGGTTCTCCGATTTCTCGTTTCAAGCTGATATCCACTGCTCCGCAACAAAACAAACAACCAAGAAAATATAAATGGCACATTGACAATTAAATAAGCTGCAGTCATAAATTGTTATGGTGCCCTCCTAAGATGAAGAGACTCTTCCTCTTGTTATATGCAGTTACCTGCAGGACCCCCGGAGAGCAGTTAACAAAGAGCAGTTAAAGTGTAGCTCGTACGGCAGTTAACGAGGGTGGTTAACGGAAGCAGTCAACAAGAGCAGTTAACGAAAGCGGTTTTTTTTAATCATTTCACCCCAAGCAAGGTATTCCACTGACACTATTGCTCTTGGGGCTACATGGGGGAAGGTAAATAGAAAGAGTGGTTAGATATAGGAAATGTCAGAAGGGGGGTGATAGATAGTTGGGTGGGTGGGAAGAGTGTTTGAAAGAATGGAAGCGGGTTAGTTTGTTAGGGGGTGTCTATTGACCTTACATTTAAACTCCTCGGGAAGTGCGAGAAAAGAAACTGTTGGAGTAGAAGTTGCGGTTGCATTTTATCGGTTTCACTGTAAAAGGGTGGGATCTTCCCGACTGTGGAATTCCCTTCCACAAGACTGATTCCCCGGCGGCTACAATCTCCAGGAGTTTAAATGTAAGGTCAATAGACACCTCCTAAAAAACTAACCCGCTTCCATTCTTTCAAACACCATTCCCACCCACCCAACTATCTATCTAATCTAGTATCTCGTGCAAATTCGAACCTAGGGGGCACCAGTGATCTAAATTACTATCTATAACATTTCTTTTTTTCTTTCTGTTCATATCTATCTATCTATCTATCTATCTATCTATCTATCTATCTATCTATCTATCTATCTATCTATCTATCTCAGACTATTGATCTATCTATATATCTAATTATATATAGTTGATTCATATTTATCTGAAACTGATCCAATTTATTGACATCCGTATTCATGACTATTTGCTATTTAGTTTCTTCCTATGAACCATTATAAGATTTCTCTTCTATTCATATCTGAGTTTTATTGTCGTTTCAGATCTCTGTTCTACATATATTCTGTTCGACCGACTTTTTAAAAAACCTCACCCAATGGGCAGACATCTGAATGTCTTTATCGAAGCATCGTGCTCGGGCCAATAACTTTTTCAGACCTTCTCATACCGTTTGTTCCTTTCTCTTCGAAACTGTCATGACTAAACCATGTGATATATTGATATCTTCATGTTCTGGCTTGATTTTCATCCTGTTATCGTTGGTATTATCAACGGACCGCATCATCAGTTCGTATTCTGTCAGCTGTCGGATCAATACACTCGAGTCACATCAAATGTTTGTGTATAATAAGTACTGTATAAAGATTTTGCCTCAAATTTCGGTTGCCAATCTAAAAAGAACCGCAGTATTGATCTGAAAAAATATAAAATAAATCTAGTATCTTTATTAAGAGAGAAAATAACTTCGACAAAAGTTCTCGGAAGTGCAATAATGGAAACTTGCCCTAACATAAACATACGTCCTGCCTTTTTTTTTTAATCTCCATTCTTAAACGAAATGGTCCTTTCCCAAATCGACATATTCAAATATGACTATGCAATTTAAAGCATATCAAACAAAAAGTAACGGATGAGCTTACAAATATACAAATAAAAAAATAAAAATATAAACAATGACACAAAAACAAAAAGAACAAAACTAAAAAAATTAATTCATAGATTTCCTTTCTTTAATCTTGGAAGTTCTTTTTTAATATTTTCAAAAAAATATTAGGACATTTAGTAATTCATATTTGAACGCATAACGTTATTTTTCTCAGTTCCAAAACGAATCTGCTATCTATTAACCATCACATATTCGTACCCCTCCCATTTGCATGGATCAGTCTAGTCTCCCTGAAAGCAAAACACTGTGCCTCCTCGGGTTAACTCTCACATCAGACCACGAGTAGAATGACTATATAGAATCCATAGATAAATCTTTGCTAAGAAGGTCGGTTCTTTGCTAAGAAGGCCGGTTCTCTGTGCAGAGCCAGGAAGTTTTTCCCGTGTTAAACAATCCTGCACATATACAAATCTACCATCCACCCGTGCATTGAATACTGCTGCCATATCTGGTCGGGTGCTCCTGCTATGCACCTAGGTGCCCTTGACAAAATTCAAAGGAGAATCTGTAATCGATCCCGACTTGGCAGCTAGGATACGGTCGCTTTCTCACCGACGCGGTGTGACGTTCCTGAGTCTCTTCTACAAATACTTTCACGGCTTCTGCTTTGATGAACTTGCCCCCTAAATATGAATTTACTCGAGCCACAAAATTAGCAAACTAGGTCTCTTCCTTTTACTGTGAAACCAATAAATTGTAAACGCAAATTTTATTCCAGTAGCTTATTTTCTCGCACTTCCTGCCTGTGGAATTCCATTCCGCTTACTTGCTTTCCCGACAGCTACAATCTTCAAGAATTCAAATGTGAAGTCAATAGTCATCTCCTATCTCACTAACTCGCATCCTCTCTGTCATGCTCTTTTCTTCGTTCATCCCACTTTAACAGTGGCAGTAAAATGCCTTGCTTGGGGTGATATGATTACAATAAAAAAGATAGATAGATATGAAAAGTCCGAGATAGATAGATAGATAGATAGATAGATAGATAGATAGATATGGAAAGACTGAGATAGATAGATAGATAGATAGATAGATAGATAGATAGATAGATAGATAGATAGATAGATAAAATAGTCAGTATTCTCATCCTTCTCTTACACTATTCCTGACATCCCTTGTAACCTGTCAATCTTTCTCACAACATTCCTCCTATGTAACCCCCTGCACAACAGTGGCAGTAAAATGCCTTGCTTGGGGCGACACGATTATCTAAAAAACTCTTACATTCTTAGGTTCTTACAGAATATTTCGACACTTGTCCTGATAAATTTTCTCAAAGAAGAAAAAGTGTTAGCATAAGACGTACTTCATTTTACATTTCTTTCATTAACATTGTATTTAGAGATACATTATTTATAGATGAATATATACAACGCATTAACATCCTTGAAAATGTTTATAGAGGTGTCCGAAAGCGTGTGGAACGATAAAAAATTATGGGCAATTTTTATATTCCTTATCACCAGCAAAACAGAAAAATGTAGTTTGCTGAAAAACTTTAAGAAATTAATTAAATCTGGCTTTATTAAATCTCGTTTATATATAATGAAAAAAAAAAGATTTAAAGATAAAAATCTGGAATTTTTAAGTGGAAGGATGACTGATTATGACAAAGAAGGAAGGAAGGAAGGAAGGAAGGAAGGAAGGAAGGAAGGAAGGAAGGAAGGAAGGAAGGAAAATGCAGAAGGAAGGAAGGAAGGAAGGAAGGAAGGAAGGAAGGAAGGAAGGAAGGAAGGGAAATGCAGAAGGAAGGAAGGAAGCAAGCAAGGAAAATGCAGAAAGAAGGAAGGAAGGAAAGAATAAAACAAAGTAAAAATGGAATAAAAAAGAAAAAAGAATAAGCAAGAAAAATAAAAAATATAAAAAAAGAAAAAATACTAAACGAAAAATTAAAAAAACACAAAAATTGTATGATGAAACAATAACTGAGAAAAATTTGAAAATAGACAAGAAAGACATTTGAAAAAAAAAAAATAAAAGGAAGGAAGACAACCTTCAAAGAAGAAAATCAAAACAAGACAAAAAGAACGACAATAAAACAAAATGAATAAGTACTAAAAAACACTTAAAAACTGAAAGTAACAAATGTAAAAAACATAAATAGAAAGTTTAGGAAAAATAAAAATGGAAGAAGGAAAACGGAAAAGAGAAAATGAAAGAGAAGGAAAGATGCACGAAATTGAAATATAACATGTGAAAAAAAGGAATGATTATCATTTACAAAGAAAGAAAGAAAGAAAGAAAGAAAGAAAGAAAGAAAGAAAGAAAAATCCAGGAAAGAAGTAAGCAGGAAATTGAAGAAAAAAGATAAGATGTGAAAAAAGGAGAGAAAAGTCAGTTACAAAGAAAGAAAGAAAAAAGAAAGAAAGAAAGAAAAATCCAGGATCGAAATAAGCAAAAAAATTGAAGAAAGAATATAAGGTGTGAAAAAAAAAGGAATGAAAAAATCAGTTACAAAGAAAGAAATAAGGAAAGAAAGAAAAAAGTAACTAAGAAAGAAAGCAACAAACGAGGACAGAAGTAAGAATGAAATTGAAGAAGAAATATAAGGTTTGAAAAATGAATGAAAATCAGTTACACTTAAAAGTTAAAGAAAGAAAGAAAGAAAGAAAGGCAAACAGAAAAAAGAAAGAAAGAAAGAAATCAAAATGCTAGGAAGTCAGTAAGAATGAAATTGAAGAAGAATGATAAGATTTGAAACAAAGAATGAAAAATCAGTGACAAAAAAAAAGAAGCAAGAAGTAAAGTAACGTACAAATTATTCGAGGAAAAAAATATACAATAAATACGCCATGAAGGAAAGTAACTCTCTGAAGAAGGAAAAGTGAAAAATGAAAGTAGAAAGAAAAGTGAAAACAAAAAGCATTTTCTGAGGGAAGAAAATGTATGAAAAATAGAATGCCAAATGACTTAAAAGAAAGAAAGAAAAAGGAAGAGAAAGAAAAAAGAAAGAAAGAAAAAAGAAAGAAAGAAAGAAAGAGGAGAAAAAAGAAAGAAGAGAGAAGAAAAATGCGATGCTTGGTAAAAAGTAATTAAGTAAATAAAATAAAGAAGCAATCAAAGATGTATGAATAACTTAAGAAAGAAATTGAATGAAAGAAGAACCATGAGAAAGGAATGAAAACAGCAATCAAGGAAGGAAGTACGAAATAACATTAGAAGAGAATTAAAGAAGGTAAAGGAAAGGATTAAAAAAACGAGCGAGGAAACGTAAATAGATTAAAAAAAATAGTCAAGGAAAGAGACATAAGATGATTTCAAGAATTACTAAAAGAAAATTAATTAAAAAAAATGAAAAACTTAATAAAAATAACGATTGAAAAAAGAAAAAAGAAGAAAGAGGAAAAATGGTCAGGAAAGGAATGGGATAAAGAGACAAGATGGGGATACAAATAACTAAATATCTTGAAAAAAATAAATGAATAAAAGAAAGAAAAACAAGAGAAGGTACGTTAAAATTCGGGAATTAAATATAAGATAAGAATGAAGAAAACAGACGACAAATGAAAACAAAGGAAAAATAATATACAGCGAGAAAAGAAAGTAATCATGGAAAAAAAAAGCACAAAGAAAATATCAAAAAGAAAAATGTGTGTCCGTTACTCCAAAACGGCTGAACCGATTTTCTTGAAAATCTACACAGTTGTACTATAAGCGTCTGCGAGTGTGCTTAGCTAGGTTTTGTGTCGAGGTACCCCAGATAAATATCGAAAATCGATAATCGAAAAAATCGTGTTATAGAAGGAGTGGTCAGATTTTAATCAAATTTGATACACTCATAGACAAAGACATAAGAAACGATATTCAGAAGTTTCAAGGTTACAGTTCTTACAATACTGCAGAAAATCGATAATATATATATATATATATATATATATATATATATAAAAGGCAAGATGTTTGTGTGTGTCTGTTTATCTGTCTGTATGTCCTTTATACAAATCCACAATTTTTATCCGATTCTCACCAAACTTCACACAAATATTCTTTAAGCTGAGTCTGAGCTCCAGAATCATGGATTAGTTTTAAAGCTTTCATTACACCCGAGTAACGACGGGCTATCCTGCTAGTAGCTATTATATTTCAAACAATACAAAGAATAAAATGTGAAGGTGGTGCAATAGATAAACAACTTAGAATAAGAAATTGGCGAGCCGAGTTCGAAACCCTGCGGCTTGGTTGCAATTACCCACGCCCAACTATCCTTTGGAAAGCTATGAATCCATTAACTCCCATCTATGGGTTCAATAATACGAATGTCGAAATTCGTTGTTATTCTCAAACAAATCTTCAATGCAATAAAATTTCTTTAAAAAAAAACAGAAAATTTTCTTCATTTTCTATTTTATTTCGTAACAATCTGCCTGGTATGATCATCATTGTTGTTATTATCATTATTATTTTTGTTATTGTGTTGTTGTTATCATCATTATAATTCGAGAGACTTCTTCCACCTTGCCAAAATTGGTAAAGAAGACTCCCATGTGATTCAGAAAACTAGATTCAGTTAAGAAAAATATATAAAAACACAGTGAACAAATCAAGTTCTAGATATAAAAATTCAAATGCTAAACACTGACTCAGTGATTTTGGTAGAAACAAACAAATTTTCTCGAATTTACAAAACCTTTGCTTAGCACACATAAAACTCACGAAATTTCACACCTCGATGCGAAATGTTTCTTCAGCCAATAGAAATCTAAGAAACACCCCCCCAAAAAGAAAAAAAATCAAATAATCTTTAATTATCAGAAACAAATTCTTTTTACGGATTCTTCATGCGAGCCAGCGCGAAGTTTCTTTGTCGTTGAATGGAAAGGCCAGAATCCCATCCGGGAGTGAATTTCCAAATGACTTTCTTCCTAAATGCGAAATTAAAGACGGAGCAAGCCCGACTGTCGCCAGAGAGAAAAGAAACGAGCGTAATTACCACGTCTTTCGACAAATATCAAGCGATCCTTATTATTATTGTCTCTATTTTTCTTTCTCACCTCTCATCTCTCACCTCCTTCCTTATCACCATTCACCCTGAGCGATAACTTCAAAGACAATCTTGCCCAACAATAAACGCTCATATATAGATAAACACATACGTTCCTGCCTAAATCCACACAAATTACTTCTACTACAAACTCCTGATACCCTTAACTTTATAATACTGTTTCTTATTGAACATTAACTGATACTAATTCATGTTATTCTTTTCTATTAATAAATTTCTATTTAAATATACATGTTTTTTCACACATCCTAATTTCTAAACTTCTGATGATAGCGATGTCTTATGTCTTTGTCTATGAGTGTATCAAATTTGATTAAAATCGGACCACTCATTCTATAACTCGATTTTTCGATTATCGATGTTCGATATTTATCGGGGGTACCTCGACACAAAACCTAGCTAAGAACACTCGCAGACAAACAAATTTCTCAAACAAATCTTCAATGCAATAAAATTTCTTAAAAAAAAGAATAAATATTTTTAATTTTCTATTTTATTTGGGTTATGTTTGACACAAGGCCGATTTAATAAACCTTAATCATCTCCCGACTTCTAAAATGGTGAACTCCGACGTCCAAAGAACACGCAATGGAAGAATCACTTCTACCAAAATACTCAGATAAAGAAATTGGGGACAAACTAAGCTCATATTGTATGTAAAGTAATATTTTATGAAAGATGGCTGAATCTATAATGGATGATATTACTGCAATTGGATCAGCAAGAAATAGCCAATAAGTATGAAAACAGATTAAAAAGAACCCAAATGAAATATACTTCGCAACATCAAAAGAAGAATGCGGATAAAAAAAAACTCAATAAATAAAACACTAATGAAATATACAAGATGACAATAAGAGGAGACTGCAATTCAATATATATATATAACACAATCATTTTGATAATCAGTTTGAAATGTTTTGTATAATAACAAATATCTAAACTTATTTATAAATGGAACTTTATCTCTGTGTGTCTGTGTCTCTGTGTGTGTGTCCGTTACTCCAAAACGGCTGAACCAATTTTCTTGAAAATTTACAGTTGTACTAAAAGTGTCTGCGAGTGTTCTTAGCTAGTTTTTGTGTCGAGGTACCCCAGATAAATATCGAAATTTAATAAACGAAAAAATCGTGTTATAGAAGGAGTGGTCCGATTTTAATCAAATTTGATACACTCATAGACAAAGACATAAGAAACGATATTCAGAAGTTTCAAGGTTGCAGTTCTTATAATAGTGCCAAAAATCGATAATATATACATATAAAAGGCAAGATGTTTGTGTGTGTGTCTGTTTATCGGTCTGTATGTCCTTTATACAAATCCACAATTTTTATCCGATTCTCACCAAACTTCACGCAAATATTCTTTAGGCTGAGTCTGACCTCCAGAACCATGGGTTAGTTTTAAAGCTTTCATTACACCCGAGTAACGACGGGCTATCCTGCTAGTAGCTATTATATTTCAAACAATACAAAGAATAAAATGTGAAGGTGGTGCAATAGATAAACAACTTAGAATAAGAAATTGGCGAGCCGAGTTCGAAACCCTGCGGCTTGGTTGCAATTACTTAGGCCCAACTATCCTTTGGAAAGCTATGAATCCATTAACTCCCATCTATGAGTTCAATAATATGCATGTCGAAATTCGTTGTTATTCTCAAACAAATATTGAATGCAATAAAACTTCTTAAAAAAAGAAATATTCTTCATTTTCTATTTTATTTCGTAACAATCTGTCCGGTATCATCATCATTGTTGTTATTATAATTATTATTATTGTTGTTGTTGTTATCATCATTATAACACGAGAATTCTTTCATTTTGCCAAAATTGGCAATGACGATTCCCATGTGATCATCTGAAATGTCTAATGAATATTCATGGGATATGATTTTGGTTAATCGACTGCCCATGTACTCCGTTTGCAGACGTACATTCTTAGTCGCTAACATTCGTCCAAGTAATTTTTTAACTTCATCTTTGTTCCCCCATCAGGACGTTCCACATGGGTCTTGATCTTCTAGTCAATAATTTGGTTTCTATTTTTTGGCTTTTTTTACCCTCCTCCATGGCTTCCCTGTTGACGTTGGTAAACTTCCGTGTTTTGACGTCTGTCGCAAGCAGGGAGACAATGTTCGCTGTTAGTACATCCAGTGCCTTTGGGGTTGTAATTAGTTCGTTTCCCTGTACATAATCTTTTTTTCGAAATGGGTAGCATCCTTTTTTAATGGACTCTTGGCCCAAACTGATGGTGACACCACCGGTGAAGTATTCGGCTGGGGAGAATCAGCCATGACTGTCTCTTCGCAGTACTAAACACACGATATATATATATATATATATATATATATATATATATATATATATATATATATATATATATTTTAATTCAGATACTTCAATCCAAGGGAAAAAAGCAGGAAGGTAAATTCCCAAAAACCCGATCCTAATTAATATTAAAAATTTTATTTTAATATTAAAAAATGTTACAGGAAGAGAGCTTTATTTATATATTTTATTTTATTTTATTTTTTAATTTCTTTGCAATCTATTTAAAAAGGAAAAGTAGACTAATTTTTCTCCAGTTTCTGAAAGGATTTTTCTGTTGCTGAGGTGATGTGTTGTCCCCCGTGGGGATCTTCATATCGAAATGGCCATTCAACATCTTTGAATTAATCCTTTTTTTAATATATATATATATATATATATATATATATATATATATATATATATATAACATAGTGATGATCCACGTATACTGTCTTGATATGTGTAGGGAAGAAAATAATATTAATAAAAAGTTTTGAATTTAAAAATGTACTTTTTTGGACAGCATTTGTTTATTTTTATTATTGTATTTTATATTTCAGACCGCCCTCGGTCCTTCATCAGAAACGAGTGATTTTTAAATTTGAATTAGAAACGTATTTCTAGATAGCGTCCGAATATCGTGAAATACGTTTCTAATTCAAATTTAAATGGCCTAGGGGTAGAATCGCCGACTGACGTCAATTCGGTCGGGTTTCAATCCTGTGTTAGGAAGTGACCGGAGCTGTAATACAGCGAAACAGATCTGTCTACGGATGACTATAGTATATATATATATATATATATATATAAACGTAAACTTGTCGTTATACTCCTTTCGAAAAACCCCCCGAGCACATACGCGGAAGGAAAAAATGGTAATAAAAAAGGGAACGAGCTAAACACTTGAACATTAGTCAAAGTACGTAGCCTAAAGAAAAAAAACCGAGACGAGTAAGCTAACACAAAAAGTGCTGAATACGCAAGTAGAGCAAACAAAGTAAAGTTGAGTGCCAGACGCGATCTCGAAAGAGACATGACTGACTGCGTAAAAGATTATCCCGCAGTAGGTTGCTATTGCTTTCTGCGGTAGACTGGTTGCCGACCGAGGATATAGAACTCAATCTGTCCTGTTATTTAACCCATCACTGAAGGGAAGAGACGGATTAATAGCTTTCCCAAGGTATTTGCGCGTAAGTGAATACAACGAATTTGACTGGAATTCGAACTCGGCTCTCCGATTTCTCGTTCCGAGTCGATATCCACTGCACCACAACGCACATCCCTTTTTTCGATTTACCTTATTAAAAAATAATCTTAAATAACTTTGTTTTATTGAAGTAACTAGCAGTATAGCCCGGCGTTGCTCGGGTGTAATGAAATCTTTAAAACTAATCCATGGTCCTGGAGTTCAGACTCTTTGGACGTTGGTACAAAAGACTAACAAGCAATAATTGTTTCCAGTTAAAGCGAAACCGTAGACTGAAAGAAAAATTTTGAATGGATGTAAGTCAAATTTTGATTTCCTGGTATCGATATCAAATAAGCTTTTTTCGTCGTAAACTGAATTTTGAAGGCTAAATAAGTCCTCTTAGTAAATGGTATCATGGCTGAGACTAAGAACTACAATTATATCTACTTAGAGCCAAACCCGAAGCAAAATCCAAAATAAAAGGGCTGAAAAAATACAGACATACATGCAGATAAATAGACACACACAAACGTCTTGCCTTTTATATATATATATATATATATATATATATATATATATATTATCGATTTTCTGCACTATTGTAAGAACCGAAACCTTGAAACTTCTGAATATCGTTTCTTATGTCTTTGTCTATGAGTGTTTCAAATTTGATTAAAATCGGACCACTCCTTCTATTACCCGATTTTTTAGATTATTAAATTTCGATATTTATCGGGGGTACCTCGACACAAAAACTAGCTAAGAACACTCGCAGACGCTTGTAGTACAACTGTGTAAATTTTCAAGAAAATCGGTTCAGCCATTTCGGAGTGTATAGGTAACGTACACACACACACACAGACACAAAGTTCCATTTATAAATAAGTTTAGATTTTGCATATACACCGTTTTTTATTGGCACTATTTTGGACATATCCAAAGGCCGGTCATCACTGTCAGAATACCACGATCAAAAGGCACTCCGGCTTGTCGCTGACAATTCTGATTCTGGCCTTCGCATTCTGTCGTAGAATGTTACGAGCTTAGGTTTGGATATATTTCATGATACCAGTCGGTCTTTTCCCCATTGAGGTGTGAGTGTTAGATCAAAAGAGAGATTAGCTGCCAAGGTCTGACCGTCAGTATATTTGGTGGTAGACTCATACACTATGTTATACTCTGCATATATACTTACTAATGATCTTTGAGTGTTTTGGGGCGGGTGCAGATCGTTGATATAAAGCAGAAATAGTGTGATGCCGAGGAGAGTACATTGGCAAATTCGCCAGCATTGATCCCGAGTGTCTCAGAGGATTTGCGATTAAGGATTTCCTTCATAAATCTACTTGACAGGATGAACTTGACAACGAAGAGAGCTCCTCCAGCTGGTTTGTTTAGCAATTTCTATTGCTACACCTAATCAAATGTCTTCAAGATGTATAGAGCGATCACTCTGGAGACCTTTTATTATCAAGCACTTCACTGATTTTATGCGTGATAATAGTTAAGACATCAGCAGTGAACCTTGAACAGTGAAAAAATCATACTATTTGTCGCTTTGACGTTTATTTTCTTTTAGATATTCAGCGATTTTCTTGTATGTCGAACTTCAAAAAGTTTACTAATGACACTAATGCGACTTATCGGGTGACAGAGAAGATGTCTTACCTGCAAGGGGCACGGACTAGATATTTTTCATAGATTTCGTAATCTTTTCTTCTTTAGGCATTGGTTGAAAATTTTAGTGCCGATCGGAAATAGTTCTAGACCAATTTTTTTTATAGGTCATATTTTTTCTTCTTTCTTTTTCTCTTTCGACATAATAATTTGATGGGGCCTCACATCAGTGAGGGGGTCCGGTGTGCAAGTGAAACCGTTGTGAGGAAGGCCCCAAAACGGTGCACATTCTCTCCTGATGACCCCAATTTAAATATAAATTCGAACGGAACACATAAAAAAAAATCAATGAAGTCATATACTGTACAGAAGCTCGGTGTAAATGTCATTGGCATGAGGAGCATTATACATTCAGCTCGCTTCAGATGAGTTTCAATTACTTTCCAGTAATTTCCTTCTTCTTGATGTTTGATGGTAAAATTTAAAATTTTCTCTTGAGCATTTCCCCCTTTTATTAAAAAAAAAGTCGATTAAAAGAGAAAAATATCTTCTTTGAAGCACTGAGTACCAGACAAAATTTGATTGTATTTTTTTATAATCATATCGCCCCAAACTAGGCATTTTACTGCCACAGTTTTGCAGAGGGTTACATAGGAAAAAAAGTTATGAGAAAGAGTGACAGATTATAGGGGGTGTCAGGAAGTGGGTAATGGAAGGATGACTATGGTCATAAAGTGATGGATCAGTTTATATATTGAATGTAATGTAGAAATGATCCCCCACTTTAAATCCATATTATAATAGTATAGAAATTTTTTTACAATCATATCGCCCAAAGCAAGGCATTTTACTGCCACTGTTTTGCAGGGGGTTACATAGAAGGAAAGTTATGTGATAGAGTGACAGGTTATAGGGGATGTTAGGAAGTGTATTAGAGAAGGATGAGAATACTGATGAGAGTGGGGTGAACGGAGAAAAGAGGATGCAGGTTAGTGAGATAGGAGATGACTATTGACTTTACATTTAAATTCTTCGAGATTTTAGCTGTCGGGAAAGCAAGTAAGCGGAAGGGAATTCCACGGACGGGAAGTGCGAGAAATGAAGTCGAATTTGCGTTTACAATTTATTGGTCTCACAGTAAAAGGGTGGGACCTAGTTGCTAATCTTGTGGCTCGAGGAAATTCATATATAGGGGGTACCAGTGAGCTAAGTTCATCGGAGCAGAAGCAAAGTATTTGTAGAAGAGACACAGGGAAGCCACATTGCTCCGGCGAGAAAGTGACTGTATCTGAGGTGCCAAGTCGGGATGGATCACGTTACACATTCTCCGTTGGATTTCGTCAAGGACAACTAGGTGGATAGCAGGAGCAGCCGACCAGATATGGCAGCAATATTCAATGCTCGGGCGGATGGTAGATTTATGTATGTACAGGATTTTTTTTTTAATCATTTCACCCCAAGCAAGGCATTCCACTGCCACTATTGCGCTTGGGGCTACATAGGGGGAGGTAAATAGGAAGAGTGGTTAGATATAGGAAATGTCAGAAGTGGGGGATGATAGATAGTTGGGTGGGTGGGAAGAGTGTTTGAAAGAATGGAAGTTAGTGTGTTTGAAAGAATGGAAGTTAGTGTGTTAGGAGGTGTCTATTGACCTTACATTTAAACTCCTGGAGATTGTAGCCGTCGGGGAAGCAGTCATGTGGAAGAGAATTCCACAGTCGGAAAGTGCGAGAAAAGAAACTGTTGGAGTAGAAGTTGCGGTTGCATTTTATCGGTTTCACTGTAAAAGGGTGGGATCTAGTTGCTAATCTAGTATCTCGTACAAATTCGAACCTAGGGGGCACCAGTGATCTAAGTTGTTTCAGACGGGAAAAATTTCCTGTCCCTACACAGAGAACGGACTCTCTTAGCAGCGGATTTAGTATTGATTTAGTATTGATTGCTAAATTTAAAACGAACATGTCCTGTGTTCAAATCATGACATTTGATTAATCATTTCGACTTTTCTTTGGTGAACATTAAATTAAAACGACACCTTTCCATACAAAACTATCATTGGTTCCAATAGAGACAAGAAATATTCTTTTTATTCAAATTTCCTCTTTAGCTATTATTATTATTATTATTATTATTATTAAATTTCGGATTAATTAATTGATTGGTGAATAGACTAAATTGACACAACTTTAAATAAAATTAATACTGTCTTGAATAATTTCGGTTATTTTCAATTCCATGTCCATTTTTAATTCTAATCTGCGCCACCCATTAATTGATTTCAGATGATTTTAATGTCTGCAATATTTTGGATACTTCATCGCTGTGTAATTCAATCGCCATCAAGAGATTAAAAAATAGTTAATGTTAAATTAGTTTTAAAAACCATTTGCAAGAAATTTTTGTTCAATTCTTTTGTCTAATAAAGTCACTTGGGTCGTTAGTGAATAAAAAAGAAACTAAGACTGATCATTTAATCAAAATAAAAGGTTATAAAATTAACCTTTATTTGTTGACGTTTTTGGGGGTTTTTTATACTCGGCTATTGTTAGGCCAGCGAAAAGCACGAAAATAAATTAAAAAAAGACGTTTTTCAAGAAATTTAACACTTAAAATACATTAGATTTTATTTTTCGAAAGACTTTAATTCTATTTCTAATTTAGGAAAATTGCAATAATTCCTAAAAAAAAATTGGCATATCGAAAAATCTACCGTATTTTATTATCATCTTATATTTCTCAGAACCGAAATGTGGTTCTACAGAGGGATACTGAGGATACAATGGCTCGACAGTGGATATCGGCTCGGAACGAGAAATCGGGGAGCCGAGTTCGAATTCCAGTTGAATCCATTGTATTCACTTACGCGCAAATACCCTTGGGACAGGTATTAATCCGTCTCTTCCTTCCAGTTATGGGTTAAATAGCAGGACAGATTGGGTTCTATAGCCTTGGTCGGCAACCAGTCTACCGCAGAAAGCAATGGCAACCTACTGCGGGATAATCTTCTGCCCAGTCAGTCATGTCTCTTTCGAGACATGATCGCTTAAGCGTGTATCACTTATGACACTTAACTGACTGAAAACAAAAAGAAAACTGATACATAACATCAGGAAAAGGCGGCTGATGTCTGTGTAACATGTAATGAGGAAGAAGGGCTGATACTAAACTGACAGAGGACGGAAAGTGTGACACTGAGATCCGAAGATGTATTGGGATGGCAAAGAATGTATTCCAAAAGCTAAGCCAAGACCTCCTATATATTAACCAAGGCCTATCCTATGATTAAAGTTGACGTGCTGACGTCACACTTAGTAGAGTTCTGTTTTATACGGAGTCCGTTAGCGTTGACTTATTTTCAGAACCAAATATGCCTTCTTTCTTGTGTGGTACCACAATGTAAAGGGAATTATAAAAATGGACCGAAAGTTCATTGTTTTTCGTTTCCAAAAAATAAACATTTATTTGATAAATGGAAACATGCCATTAAAAGGGAGAATTTTACCCCAAGTCCATTCAGCAAAGTAAGTAGTTAAAATTTTATCACCATTTATTTCAACAGTCGCTAAAATCAAAATTTGCTCAAAAATTAGTTTTGCCGAAGCACAAGAAGAAAGAAAGCACTTTGTTTATATCTTTTAAATTAATACACTAAATTAAGATATTATTTTTATTTCTTTGAATAAAATTGAAATAAAAAATATCTGAAAAAAAAATAAATACGGCTATTCGTTCGTAAGTTTTTTTTTTCGAAATGTTTTAAAATTTAAACTGAAGTCGAAAAAAGTTGTTAAACATTATATTTTCTAAAAGTATTTGAATTAATATTTTATTGATATTTTATTTCAGAAAATAGTGTCTTTTTTTTCAATGAAATGTTTAAAAATTCTTAGAAAACGAAAGTAAAAACTTTTCTATACTTCTTGCAACTTTATGAATCGTTTTTAAACATGAAAAAATATTCCTGAATTGAATTTTTTTAATTCTTTTTTTTTGTATTAACAAAAACTACAAAATTTATCTTATAGTCAATTTTAAAAGAATTTGTTTTATTTTTAAGGTTTTTTATTTGAAAACTCCGTGAAATTATGTGTTACAAAAAAACAAAAGTCAAGTCACTATTACCGAAAATTTAAAAACTGGAAAATGATGATTTAAACTTTGTTTAAACCTATTATTTCTGACTAAGTTTTGAATTTATTTGAAACATAAAGGCCTAAATCACACCACACTTGAATTTTAAAACCTAACTTTTAAAATATTTAATTTTTAGAAAATATTTAGCACAAAATGAACACCCTCAAAATATATTTTCCAAACATTTTTTCCTATTTTTGATAATTTGAAAGTTAACTATCGATATTAATCCAGAGAAAAAAATTGGAAATAAAAAATTAGAATTTTAACTGAAGAATTCTTTTATAGTTGGTTTAGGGTTTTTTAATCCTTAAAAATTAAAACATTAACCAAAAAAGAGTTTTGCAAAAACATGATTTTTTTTATAAACAGTTTAAAGTTTAACATCACAAATGAAATTGAAATAAAAACATTAATTTTTACTTTCTTTTTTCATTTTTTTACTATTAAAATATTTTAAAAATGTAATTTAATTACCAAATATCCTAGAATTTTTTGAAGTGTATCTTTTTTGAAAGGTAAAAAAAATTATCTTTTTATTTCGTCCAGTAGGATTAACAATGGATTCAAAATATGTCAAAATTTTATTTTAAAATTCGAACTCCGTTGTTTTTTTTTTTTAGCAGAATTTCCCTAAAGACATTTGATATTCTTAATAAATCTATTGGATTAAAAGTTCTCAAGACTTTAAAAATCTATTTCAGATTTTAGCTATCCTATCATTAATTCGTTCGATTCATAATTCTTTTTATCCGCTGTAACATAAAACTGGCAATAAAATGTATAAAACTATTACTACTAAAGCATTTTTTTGCTGATTCTATTCATTAAATATTGTTTTTCTAATAAATGAATATATATTTTAACTTAAATTAAAATAGGGAAATTCACTTGATTCAGTGAATAGGCGGACTTTGGAATCGTAATACGAAATTTCGAATTCCAGTCTTTCCGTTTAACGTTCACATTTGGACTAATATCCTTGGAAAAGGTACAAATAATTCTCATATTCCCTTCAGCTATGGATTATATAATGCTTTCACTGCCGATGTTATTCAAAAACTGTGTATTGACAAAAACGTTTTTGTTTTCGGCATTAAAGGACCTAAAATAGTTGATATGCAATAACAAAAACAAAAAAAACAAAAAACAAAAAATCAATTCATGAGTTTTTGATAGGCATATTTCTTTATTCTACTTAACCCCGATGACTATTTTTTTTTAATCCTTAGCGAGTCATTCATTTAACAATTAAAATTTAAAATATGTTGTGGTTTCTTTTGAAAATATTTTTCAGGTATGTGAACTTCATTTTCGACCTGAAGACATAAAAACAGAATCGTCAGCATTTGATAAAAAAACGGGTAAAACTATTACAGTTAAACTTGAAAGACCATGTCTTTATGATGGTGCTATACCTAGGATTCTTCCAAACTGTCCTTCCTATTTATCTTCATCGACCTCCTTTAGAAAATCACCAAACTCCAAGAAAAATCAAAGGGAAAATTTTGATCTGAAAAGAGCTTTAGATCAAAGTATTGCAGATGACCTAGCATACAAAAAACAAAAAATGTTCCATAACATTAATGATATGGAAGATAAATTAAATTTTATCGACAGAAATTATTGGACCATTATTAGGAAACAGGATAAACTTATTATTTGTCATATCATCCAGTCTCCATATCCTAAAATGACCCTGTCTATTGTAATTGATTCCGATTTTGCAGCACACGTGTTCTGTAATGATGTGGAAATTCACAGAATAGGGGAGTTTAAGATTCCTAACTTTGTAACTGATGTGAATATTTTTGAAATTTTGATTTCAAACCTTCAAAGAATGGACATAGAAGAACAACAAAGCAAACCGCAAAATGTAATTTCAATATTAAAATTGATCATGTCATTTCTGTTATTACTGCAAGAGGAGTCAAATAAATATTATAGTGCAATTAAATTTATATATGAACAAATAAACCTAATGACACTAAATAAGTTCAATTATTCAACAGAAATGATGATATTTTCTTCATTATTATATAACTGTTCTCCTACTGGATACAGACTGTTGAGAGATTCAAAAAATGTAATTTTACCAAGCTATTCAACCATTAGAAGACTTACCCTATCACCCTCTATGAATCCTGTTGTTGAGCAACATAACAACAATTTTCTAATGTATATAAAAAATAAGTTCAAGTTACTTGCTCAGAAAGATATCACAGTATCTTTACTTGTTGATGAAATTCATCTAAAAGCTTATTTTAATTATAAAGGTGGCAATGTTGTTGGCTTAGCCAATAACACCGATGAGGCAGCAACAAGTGCATTTGCTTTTATGCTTAGTAGTGTGTTATCAAATTATAAGGATGTTATACATATAATGCCGACTAAATGTCTTAAAGCAGAAAATTTATTCAACATAATTAAACGCTTAATAATTGGGTTGGAAGAAATAGGCTTTAAAGTAGTGTGTGTAATAATGGATAACAATGCAATAAATAAAAAAGCTATGTCTTTATTTTGTTCCCCAGCAAAACTTTCGATTGTATATCCACACCCAGTTCTGAAGTCTAGACCTCTTTTTTTCATATTTGACTCAGTCCATATTTTAAAATGTATCAGAAACAACTGGCTTGGTCAAAAAGATGCAAGTAAATGCATGATATTTCCAAAGTTTTGTTTCAATGGAAATCATGAATTAGATAATGTCCAAAGTGCTCCATTTTGTACCTTACACAAACTTCATGCCCTGGAATCGCAATCACTTCTAAAATATTGTTACAAAATGACTGCCAAGGCACTTTCTCCTAGTAATCTCGAAAGGCAAAATGTTAATTTAGTATTACAAATATTTAATGAATATACTATTCAGGGATTGCTAACTTTAGGAAAAGAAAAATGTTTGCCCAATTTTGCTGAAGTTGCGGAATTTATAAACATATTTTTTATTTGGTGGAATATAATGAATGTGAAAACACCAGTTAAAGGTTGGAATCTTCAAAATAAATATTGCAATCCATTAAAATTAAATGAAGAAAATTATGCATTTCTAACAATATTTTGTAACTGGTTGGAATCTTGGGATAGTATTCCTGGAAAAAGTGGTAAATTAACAAAGGAAACTTTTACTGCTTTACACCATACCACTTATGCCATTTTAGAACTAACACAATATTGTACAGAAGAACTGAAAATGTTGTATATATTACCTGGAAAATTTCAAACTGATCATCTGGAGGCAAGATTTGGCCAGTATCGACAACTTAGTGGTGATCAATATAATATCTCTATCCGTCAATTATTTGAATGCGAAAAAAAACTAAGAATGTTGTCTGTTTTAAGACTTAGCCTGCCTTTTAATAATCAAAGTATTAATTTGAAGAATTTACAAGAGGTGAATTGGAATGAAATGACAGAGGAACAAAATTTAGATGTTTATAAATTTAACATAGACGTAACTGATAATGATGTTCATCAGTGCAAAGAAGTCCTGCCTATTATAATATATTTAGCAGGTTATTGCTGTTATGCTGTTTTTAAAAAAATGAAATGTTATAGTTGTAAAAGTTTAGTATCAGGAAGAGATGATATACTACCTGATATAAACAGTTATTTTCAAGGAATTAATAGAGGTTCTCTGTTATATCCCAATGATGTAACAACAAATTTAGTACTATACAATTATATTGTTATTAATAAACTTGTAAAGAATCCTTCTTTTCTTCATTCAATGAATCAAAGAAAATTGTCTATGTACATAACATTGGATGTTTTGGCTAATGATGAACTTCTTTTTCATGTTGACTCATGTGGTGAAGGTCATAGCATTGAAAAAATAGAAAAAATGATTATCTGGAGCTCTTCTAATGCATTATTAAATAATTTTTGTAGCAAGGAAAATGATAATATTATTTGTAAGAAGTTAAGTAAAAAAAGAAAACTTCAAACATTCAGCTGAATTTTGAGACATAAAAAACTTTTATAAGTTTGATTTAAAAAAACAGTAACTTAAACTTATTTAGTTTGAAATAATTTGCTTGAATTTAAATTGTTGCATTTTTAAATATTTTAATTAATTTGCTTATTTATTGTTGCTTCTTGTTTGTTCCTAAATTCTAATGGTTTCTTGATTGCTATATTTGAGTGATTCTGATTTAAAAATTCTTGCAATTGAAACAAAAGTGATTGTGATTTTTCATAATTAAATTAAAAATATGAAAATTTAAGCAGTGTTTGTTAAATTTTTAGAATTTAGACTAATAAACGAAAAGTTTTGTCTTTAAAACTGTGTTTACAAACACGACCGACAGTCAGTAGTCAACAATGATGTTTATATTTTCTTATTGTTTTTTTAATTTTATTTAAAATTAATAAAACCAGCATAAATCAAAACATGTGTCTTTCTTTTTTTTTTTCTTGTTACATTTTAAAAAGTTTTAAAATCTTTATTAAAAAATAACGTCTTTGTGATTATCAACATTATCATGAAGACGGCTACGCTACGGCTACGATTCATGACACTACTACCGTGATGTCACATTTCATTTGCTTAGGCCTTGTAATATATAGGAGGTCTTGGCTAAGCAGATTATTGAGTAACAGGAACATTTCGTTGGAAATAAAGAAAAGAATACTGAACTATTACGTGATATCTGTCCAGCTGAATAGTAGCGAATGAGGGACAATATCCTCTACGATGAAGAGACTGGAAGGAGCAGAAATATGGTTATATAGAAGGATACTGAGGGTACCATGGGCCGAATAAGCGAGTAAAGACGAGGTTTTGGAGAGAATGAAAACACGCATTTTAGAAGCTAACCAGAGTACTGAATGACAGGAGAATCTCATTCTTCTCTCATGTGCCCTGTCCCTTCAGGACGTAGGTGATCATGGCCTTCCACGTTTCCCTATCCCTGGTGGCTCTTAGCACGCCTTCTCCTGTTACACCATGCAATCCTCGTTCCGTCATTCACCTGATTAGGTCCTTCAAATATGTTATCGTTGCATTCCCCCGTCTCTTTTTTCCCTCTATCTAGCCTGTTAGTATCAGGTTCCCCAAGCTCTCCTTCCTCATTGCATGTCCCAGGATCTTCAGCTGTCTCTTTCTGATGTTCAGTATTAATTTCCTTTTTGTTTCCATCATTTCCAAGACCTCATCATTGTTCACTTGTCGATCCATGATATTGGCAGCATCCTTCTGTAGAACCACATTTCAGTTGCTTCAAGTTTTTCCTTCATCTTTGATGGTATTGTCCAGCATTCGCTGCCATAATGAAGGACGGACAACACGTAGCAATACAGTACTGTCTTCCTTGTTTCTAGCGAAATTGTCCTGTTTCTTAATACTTTACTCAACTTCTGGAATGCTTCCTTCGCCGTGCCAATTCGCCTTCGGATCTCTGTGTCGCACTTTCCGTCTTCGCTGGGTTGCGATGTGATATCTGTCCTCCTAAATGGAAGTGAATGCTGGACGATCTCATCAAAGATGAAGGAAAGGCTTGAGGCAGCAGACATCTGGTTTTACAGAAGGATGCTGAGAATACCATGGACAGAGCACGTGTGCAACGATGAGGCTTTGGAAAGGATGCAAACGACAAGAAAACTGTTAATAAATATAAGGAAGATACAAATGAAGTTCCTGGAACACGTAATGAGGAAGGAAGGCATGGGGAACTTGAAACTCACAGGTCGGATAAATTGAAAAACAGACAGAGGAAAGAAGCGCGAAACGTATTTGTTAGATCTGGGATGGGCTAAGAAGAGATACCAAGAGAAAAATTATTGATTTTGATGAAATGAAGGAAGCTTGTTTACAGTTTTTTGATTCAAAGCCAGCGGACTTGTATCTCGTACATATTTGGAGGCTGGCTGATAGCTGCCTGAAAAGTCGTCGAGAATGTTGGAATTAATTTTGAAAAATACTTACAGGTCGGATGAAGGGAAGGTCCTGGAGAACGTAATACTTACAGGTCTGATGAAGAGAAGGGCCTGGAGAACGTAATACTTACAGGTCTGATGAAGGGAAGGGCCTGGAGAACGTAATACTTACAGGTCTGATGAAGAGAAGGGCCCGGAGAACGTAATACTTACAGGTCGGATGAAGGGAAGGGCCTGGAGAACGTAATACTTACAGGTCTGATGAAGGGAAGGGCCTGGAGAACGTAATACTTACAGGTCTGATGAAGAGAAGGGCCTGGAGAACGTTATACTTACAGGTCGGATGAAGGGAGGGGCCTGGAGAACGTAATACTTACAGGTCGGATGAAGGGAAGGGCCTGGAGAACGTAATACTTACAGGTCGGATGAAGGGAAGGAGAGACAGGGGTAAGCAGCGCAAGATGTACTTGTTAGGTCTGAGTTAAGGGATAGCGGAGCGGGTATTAGAAGAGATATGAAGAGAAAATATATTGAGAGCGACAAGAGACAGAGCCAAGTGGAAGCCCATAATCACCCACGTACTGAAAGGACACGGTACATGAAGAAGAGGAACGCGGAAGAAGGACATGGAGAATCTGATACTCACAGGACAGATGGAGGGAAAGAAATACAGAAGAAAGCCACGCATTGCATACTTGATGGGATTCAGCGAAGGGATAGCAGGTCAGGGTCTCATCTTCAGAATGATAAGAGAGCTTGATTTCACGTCCGCTTGTGAACAGAGCCGTTCAACGAATGTTCAATTGGACGTGAAACCAATCTCTCCTATCATTTTGAAGCTGAGATTTTTATCTCAAAACATTAACGAATAATAAATAGGTAATACCCAACACCTTCTTTACCTTCAATTATTTTACTAAACGCATTGTGATAGCCTTCAAGACCTACCCATACACCATATCTATCTATCTATCTATCTATCTATCTATCTATCTATCTATCTATCTATCTATCTCACACCCTGATTGAGCACTCTGGAAGAATGGTAGACTTTGAAAAACAGAAGCTACTCTAGCATCTACGCATCCTTCATTCAGCAATAAATTAGAACACTCTCAGCTATTGGGCTCGTATAATGATAAAAAGCAATCGAACTGATGGGCTGTGATGCAGCGGCGCAGTTCTGTCTGCGGATGACTATATATATATATATATATATATATATATATATATATATATATATATATATATATATATATATACAGAGGTGTTTGGATATGTGGGCTTAAATATGTACTTAATTATCTCGTATATATCTCGTGTATATAAATATATGCGAGATTGAGAATACGACAATTTAGGTAACGTGATATGTGAGTGCGTATATACACCACACTATGGGGGAGCACGGAAACCCTATGCTTATGAAGAGTATATATATATATATGAGTATGAAAACGCTAAAACCTAAAAAGATAAAAAAAAATTAGTGGATATGTAAAAGTAAACAAAATCACAGGTTAAGTATATGTGGGAATATATACATAGGTATATGTGGATTTAAGTTAATATAAGTAAGTGGGTTGACCTGATGGGGTCAAAGATACGCCTAAAGTCAAGGGAACTGTTTTTTTTTTCAGAGATCATACCATCTAAGACAGTCAAATCACTTCAAACGGACACTACCCATATTTGGAACTGGACTATATCTCTTTCTCCCCTTCCCTCCCGTTCCTTCATTTCTTTCTTTCCTACTTCCCCTCACAAATATTGTCATTTATTTATTTGTTTGTAATTTTATGTTTATTATTATTATTTTTATTATGTTCCCTCTTCATTTTAAGAAAAAGCTCATCCCGCAGAAATTTTATGCCAGATGGAGGAATATTGTGAAAGGGTCTGATGAGATGAGCTGTTTAAGCTCATGGAAATGAACTATAGTTTATAACTAATATGACGTGTTGAATTTTCCTTTATAAACTATATATATATATATATGTGTGTGTGTGTGTGTGTGTGTGTGTGTGTGTGTGTGTGTGTGTGTGTGTGTGAAAACGTTTCTTGAAAATAGATTTGATTGAAAATATGCATTTCGTCATTCAAATCTTCATCAGCTGTAAAAGTGAAAATAAAAATGTCTGTATGTGTATTTGTCTGTATGTTTAAATAAATAATGATTGTGAGTAATTTTTCTATAAGTTGGCATTTCTCGTGGAAAAAAGAAAGAAAGAAAAAGAATGACTGAAAAATTCTTTAAGATTTATTTTTGCAATTCTTTTTCATTTGTGTAACTCCTTTTATTATCACAATGGCTTCATTTCGTCTTTTCCGAAATGAATCTGAGAATTGTAAGAATAAAACTAAAACGAAGCTACTCTCAAATTAACTATCACCGACAATCTCACCTACCCCCCATTATCATGGACCAGACTTGCCTCCCAGAAAGTAAAACACTACGCCTCCTTGGTCTTACACTTTCAGCGGACCTCAAATAGAATGACTATATCGAATCCATTGCTAAATCCGCTGCTATGAAAGTCGGTTCTCTGTGTAGGGCCCGGAAGTTTTTCCGTCTAAATCTATCCTGCACATTTATGAATCTACCATCCGCCCGTGCATTGAATACTGCTGCCATATCTGTTCGGGTGCCCCTGCTGTTCTCCTCGGGCTTCTCGATAAGGTTCAGAGGAGGGTCTGTAATGTGATAGATACCGACTTGGCAGACCGCCTGCAGTCTCTCTTCCACCGGCGCGACGTGGCTTCCCTGTGTCTCTTCTATAAATACTTCCACGGTTTCTGCTCCGATGAACTTAGATCACTAGTGCCCCCTAAATACGAATTTGAACGAGATACTAGATTAGCAACTAGATCCCACCCTTTTACAGTGAAACCGATAAAATGCAGCCGTAACTTCTACTCCAACAGTTTCTTTCCTCGCACTTCCCGACTGTGGAATTCTCTTCCAAATGATTGCTTCCCCGACGGTTACAATCTCCAGGAGTTTAAATGTAAGGTCAATAGACACCTCCTAACACACTAACCTGCTCCCATTCTATCAAACACTCTTCCCATCTGCCCAACCCTCATCCTCGCTATCCTTACTCATCTGTCACCTTCCTCCTGACATTCCCTATGTCTAACCACTCCTTCTCTTTACCTTCCCCTATGTAGCCCCATGCGCAATAGTGGCAGTGGAATGCCTTGCTTGGGGTGAGATGATTAAAAAATATATATATATATATTGACGACAAATATATTGTCGAGATTTCTGTATCGTATAAGATTTTTTTACGCATAAGTTCTGTTGTATAGACATTTGTTACAAAATGTTTACGTGAATATCACGAAATGCTTGTTTGCAATAATATTTATTCATCAATGCGGTTTTTAAGCTGTTAATTTGAATTCGTTTCATTTGAAGACGTAGGGAGCTGGTTAATGTTTCTTGGTTCGGCCTTGTGTCATACTTAACCTAAATCCCTATAGCTTACAAGATTTATCCAGAATTATCATCAGAAGGTTTTCGTTAGAAGGTTGGTTGTCCGTTAGAATGTGTGGAATTTTGTGGAATAGTGTAAGAAGAATAAAAAATACATTTTTGCGTTTTAAAATAGAAATTTATTAAAAGCAAAGAATAACACAAGTTGTAGAAGTTAATGTGCAATTAGAAACATTGTTAAGAAGTTAAGGGTAGGGTTCGTGTTCAATGAGAAAGTTAAAGGTATCAAGAGTTGAAGAAATTGTTCGTAGTAGTAATTGTTGAAAGAGATAAGAGAAAGAGAACAAGGTGTGACCTGACTTTATCTCCGGGTCGGTTTGAAGTTGATGTTGCATTTTAGATGTTTCCTCTCGCGGCTCCGATCTGACTCTGTTGACGGTCATAGAATTTCATTAAGTAATTAAATCTGGTCATGTGACCGGCTCCAGCAAGAATTTTCGCTTTTAGATGTGAAATAACGTTATTATCAGTTTTCTGTTTTTAATTCAATCAGGATTCAGGATTTGCTTTTCGCACTTGTAAAGATGTTTTAATTGGGATTTTCCAAAGTCTTTTGAATCCCTTTTTGCGGGTGTGCAATTTTACTTGGGGCTTTTCCAAAATGTTTTTAGTTCGTCATTTCTTATCCCCACACAATAATAACAAAGTACACATATATATATACCAGATGCTTTCAAAATCTTGATTGATGATTGTCTGAAAGATATTAAGAGCACTTTTATATTAACTGAGATGAAAAAAAAACCCGCATATTAAAGTTCAAAGTGCCTCATGTAGATCGCGAGCCGCAGTTTGGGCATCCCTGTTATATATATATATATATATATATATATATATATATATATATATATATTAGAAGTATAGCACGGCGTTGCTCGGGTGTAATGAAAGCTTTAAAACTAATCCATGGTCTTGAAGCTCAGCCTAAATAATATGTATGAAGTTTGGTGAGAATCGAATAAAACTTGTGGATTTGTATAAAGAACATACAGATAGATAAACAGACACATACAAACATCTTGCCTTTTATATATATATATATTATCGATTTTCTGCACTATTGTAAGAACTGCGACCTTGAAAATTCTGAATATCGTTTCTTATGTCTTTGTCAATGAGTGTATCAAATTTGATTATAACCGGACCACTCCTTCTATAACCCGACTTTTTCGATTATCGATTTTCGATATTTATCGGGGGTACCTCGACACAAAACCTAGCTAAGAACGCTCACAGACGCTTATAGTACAAGTGTGTAAATTTTCAAGAAAATCGGTTCAGCCGTTTCGGAGTCTATAGGTAACGGACACACACACACACACACGCAGACACACACACACACATACACACACAGACAAAGTTCCATTTATAAATAAGTTTATATATATATATATATATATTCAGTTAGAAAGGTGTAAGTTTGCGACCCTGGGTCTCACGCTCTTGTTTGTCTGGCGATTGCAAGAGCGTGAAACCCAGTGTCATAAACTCACAACTCTCGAAAGGAATATGCTAGCTTGTCACTGATACTGAGCGCTTTCAAATGAGTACATAAATAATATATATATATATATATATATATATATATATATATATATATGCTATCCAGCAGGATTCGAACCTGCGACCCCTATTTACATAGGAGAAGCTTCCATTTGATCTGGTACTGTCTTAACCACTCGACCATGAATAGCCTCTTGATCAGACGAGGTTTTTATCATGCTTATATAACACAATTTTCGATCTACGTAAACAAACCATATCTGCTCTGAAATGTATCGTAATCTCAACAAATGTAAACATGTTACGGAAATTAACGACTTTTAACGAAACTTGGTTATAAGCAACCGACAATTTGTAATGAATTATTTTGAACATTATTTTTACCGATACTCGTATTTAAGTTTCGTTAAATCTTTTGTAAAATAATAACGGATGGTTCGCCTGAAATGGTTCACCATGAAGTAACGTGTCTGTCTTAATTTTTCATATATATATATATGTATATAAAAGATAAGTTGAGGTATATATATATATATATATATATATATATATATATATATATTTCTCAGATAAGGTGTGTGTGTTTTATAGATTCCTGAGATAAGGTGCATATATATATATATATATATATATATATATATATATATATGCTTGTACGAATAATAAATACTGTGAGGTACCCGGTCCCGAGAAACAGATGTCTGAGTCTGCACCACAATTTAGCACTAGAGAGATGAATCGGTGGTCGCAACCAACGCAATTTTAGGCCCTGGTTCCTGACACTAAACTCGTCTCTGTGTCACAGCACGTCTCAGTGGTTATACAAGGTATCTATCTATCTTGGTCTTTCTATATCTATCTATCTATCTATCTATCTATCTATCTATCTATCTATCTATCTATCTATCTATGCCATTCTGTTCATATCTATCTATATATGCTATGCTATTCTGTTCATTCTATCTATCTATCTATCTATCTATCTATCTATCTATCTATCTATCTATCTCTATCTATCTATGCCATTCTGTTCATATCTATCTATATATACTATGCTATTCTGTTCATATCTATCTATCTATCTATCTATCTATCTATCTATCTATCTATCTATCTATCTATGCCATTCTGCTCATATCTATCTATATATGCTATGCTATTCTGTTCATATCTATCTATCTATCTATCTATCTATCTATCTATCTATCTATCTATCTATGCCATTCTGTTCATATCTATCTATATATGCTATGCTATTCTGTTCATATCTATCTATCTATCTATCTATCTATCTATCTATCTATGCCATTCTGTTCATATCTATCTATATATGCTATGCTATTCTGTTCATATCTATCTATCTATCTATCTATCTATCTATCTATCTATCTATCTATCTCAGTCTGTTCGCTATCTATCTATCTATCTATCTATCTATCTATCTATCTATCTATCTATGCGTGTGTCTGCGCACGTGTGGAAGTGCAAAATCTATAAAGAGGTCGTATTCAATGTGACTATTCTAACCTTTTATGTTTTATATAAAGAGATGAATTTATATTTTTTAATAATGTATACATTGATCTATCACTTGCAATTTCTTTTCACGCTTTCTTTCCTCTGCATTTTCATATATACAAATCAACCATCGTGCATAGAATACTACTGTTATATCTGGTCAGGCGCCCCCTGCTGTTGATCTCAGGGTTCTCGACAGGCTCGAAAGAAGAATCTGAAATGTGATCGTTCCAGATCTGACTACTCGACTCCAGCTACTTTCTCACCGGCTGTATGTGGTTTCCCTCTGTCTCGTCTACAAATATTCTCATGGCTTCTGCTCCGACGTCACTGGTGCCCCCGTCCACAAAAATCTACTCGTGCAACCAAACTGGCAACAAGGTCTAACCCTTTTTACATTTAGATCAACAAGCTTGCAGTCGACAATTTTACTTCATCAGCTTCTTTTCTAGCGCTTCTATCCCGTGGAACTCCCTTCCATATACTTGCTTTCCAGACGGATACAGCCTCCAGAAATTTAAATGCAAAGTCAATTCCCATCTGTTACTCACTTAAGTGCAGTTCTTTCTACATCACCCCGTGTATCTTGTTCTTTTAATTTCTCTCTACCTTCACAACTGTCTTCTCTCCAGTGTTCACATCCTTCTCTTGCTCTTTCTCTTTCACCCCCAGTAGCTGGTTTGCTTTTCTCTTCAGTCTCTTTATGCCAAAAAATTTAACTTTCTTATGTAGACCTCCTACAGAAGGCAGCTGAAGAGAGTGTCAAGAAAGAACTACAAATAAACTGCAAGAAAACCGAATGCATGGTCATCAGCAAAAACAGCAAACTAAAATGCCGAATACAGGTGGGGAATATTAAAATCAAGCAGGTACAAAATTTTAAATATCTGGGGAGTGTTCTAATCGAAGACGGAAAATGTGACACAGAGATCCAAACGCAAATTGGTATGGTGAAGGATGCATTCCAGAAGCTGTAAAGTAGTAAGACACAGGAAACTTTCACTAGAAACAAAGAAAAGAGTACTAGATTGCTATGTGATGTCCGTTCTTTAATATGGTAGTGAATGTTGGACAATATCATCAAAGATGAAGGAAAAACTTGAAGCAGCTGAAATGTGGTTCTACAGAAGGATGCTGCGGATATCATGGACCGAGCATGTGAGCAATAATGAGATGCTGGAAAGAACGTAAATGAAAAGGAAATTAATATTGAGCATCAGGAAGAGACAGCTGAAGATCATGGGCCATGCAATGAGAAAGGACGGCTTGGAGAACCTGATACAAACAGGGCAGATAGAGGGAAAAGAGATAGAGGAAAGCAGCGGATAACGTATTTGTAAGGCCTGAGCAGGTGGATGACAGAACGGTGGCTGCAAGATGTTACAGGAGAAAGCGTACTAAGAGCCGCCAGGGAGAGGGAGATGTGGAAGGCCATGATTGCCTACGTCGTGAAAGGACAAGCCACATAGACGAAGAAGTTATTATCAAAGATAAATAGCCTCCTTGACAAATTGACCCAAATTGAAATTGGAACTCGGGCCACTTGGTTGTGAGGGAGCAGGAGATGTGTGTGAGAGTGAATGTTAAAAGCAGAATAAGAAAGAGAGAGGACAGAAACAGAGTAGCAGTGGGAGTGCGAGCAGGTGATAGTTACCAACAGAGAAAGCGAAATGGAGGAATTTTATCTGAGGCTAGTTTGGTTTAATTTGTCCTGCTAGCTTTCGGGGAAGCATGGATACACTTCTCCCTTGTGTTCAATTTCATCTTTACATCTACTAATATAATCTCGTATCATAGGCAGACATAGTAGAGAGTATGAGAGGTTTTGAAATCAATATAAATGCAATAAATGCAAAATGCTGTTGCCTCTACCGGAATAATAATAACAACAGCAGAAATATAGAATTATATAGTCTCATCATATTTACTACATTCTGTTCATATCTATCTATCTATCTATCTATCTATCTATCTATCTATCTATCTATCTGTGTAGTTGTGTCAATATCTATCTATCTATCTATCTATCTATCTATCTATCTATCTATCTATCTATCTATCTATCTCAGCCTTTTGTTATAATCTATCTATCTATCTATCTATCTATCTATCTATCTATCTATCTATCTATCTATCTATCCAGCCTTTTGTTATAATCTATCTATCTATCTATCTATCTATCTATCTATCTATCTATCTATCTATCTCAGTTTATTTGTAGACAGTCCATATCTATATTTTAATATTTCAGCTGGTTCATTAGTTATCTACTATATTTTTTTATATCTATCTATCTATCTATCTATCTTTCTATCTATCTATCTATCTATCTATCTATCTATCTATCTATCTAAGTCTTTTGTTATAATCTATCTATCTATCTATCTATCTATCTATCTATCTATCTATCTATCTATCTATCTCAGCCTTTTGTTATAATCTATCTATCTATCTATCTATCTATCTATCTCAATCTTTTGTTATAATCTATCTATCTCTCTCTCTCTCTCTCTCTGTGTGTGTGTGTGTGTGTGTGTGTGTGTGTGTGTGTGTGTGAAGTTAAAGTGGTCTGAATGGCTGTGAATAATGATATCAAATTCGATGGATGCTACATCTCTCTACTTTCGGCACCTTTTTTTTTCGTGGGAGAATAACCTACCCGTCATTCCCGACTTCGAAAACAAATTATCGGCAAGAGTAATCAAATAATCACGTGCTAAAACGATGAAAACGCAAGTTGGTTGGACACAGGCGAACCTAAGTCGATGACTGATCACGTGTTAGGACACACGAACTTTCTTTCCGGTTGCACATGCGCGCTTTGTAATAGACCCCCTACCCCAGCTTTACACCATTCTGACCAATCGATATTGATAGAATTTTACCCGGATATCTTTGCCTTGTAATTCATACGCCTACGCCTTATCCTCGATACCCGATCACTTACCCAGATGCCTTACCAACGAACATAGCACACTTGCACAGATTTCAAATGAAGAAGCAGGATTGGATGATCTGAAGCAGACTTCTGTTGCGCCCAAATTGCGTTCTGTCCATCTCATTCTTTATTCCGCGATATGTTTCAATGATTATTAGAAAACCTTTAACTATCGCGCCTTCTTTCTTTCCTTCTTCCTTTCTTTATTTTTTTTCGGCTTTTTTCAGAATTTCATTTTTCCGTCTTTCTCTTATCCGCCTATTCAATTTTATCTTCTTTCTTTTTCATATTTTCATTCACCTATTTTTTCTTCTTTCTTAATTTTTCATATTTTCATTCGCTTGCTATATTTTTATTCTTATTTATATTTTTATTCGGTTGTGTTTTCTTTCTTTCTTTCTTTCTTTCTTTCTTTCTTTCTTTCTTTCTTTCTTTTGTATTCCTTACTCATATATATTAAGTTTAGTTACGTTGACTGATTTTGTTTAATGTAGTTCTTTCTTTCTTTCTTTCTTTCTTTATATTTTTATTCGCTTGATTTTTTATATATTTTTTATTTTTTATTTTTATTTTATTTTCCTTTATATAGTTTTCTTTTTCTTTTTTATATTTTTCTTTTTGTAAATTTTTCTTTCTTATATTTTTTATATTTTTAATTTTCATTTTCATATTTTTCCTTTTCTTTTGTAAATTTTTCTTTTTTTCTTTTTTTATATTTTTTGTATTTTTCTTTTTTCATATATTTTATCTGTTTTTATATTTTTCTTTTTCTCATATTTTTCTATATTTTCCTTTTTCTTTTTATATTTTTTATTTTCTTTTTATAGTTTTCTTTTTAATATTTTTATTTGCTTGTATTAAATTTTTGCTTCTGTTTTTATTATTTGTTTCAATTTTCTTTCTTTTTTATATTCGTATATTTTTTTTATTTTCCTGTTTTTTAATAGTTTTATTCACATTTTTTTTTAATTTTTCATCCGTATATATATATATTTTCTTTCTTCACTTTTGTTTTTTGTGACAGTTTGGGAATACCAAGTGATGTAAATTTGGATGTGCGGATGATGTAAATTGATACTGTCTCGAATTTGGAATTTAGAGAGCCGAGTTCTAACTCTAGTTGGCTTCGTTATATTGACTTATGCACAAATACCCTGGGGAAAAGTACAAATCCACTTCTTACCAGCTCCGCAATGGGTTAGTTAAGACTTGGATGGCTAAACTATTATTATCTAGTCTATTATTATTATTCAAAAGAAAGAATTATTACGATATAAAAATATTTTCTCTCTTTAAATTATCTGTAATGGGTTGATAAGCCTTAGAAAGATATCAATAAATCAATTTCGTTTATCGGTTTTTTCAAATGTCGTTTTCGTTCATTATTTCATCGGCCAAATGAGGATTTTTCTTTTCCGTTTTTTTTAATTTCTTTCATTCTTGGCATGCTCATTTTTCTATATTTTCCTTTCTCGTCTGTTATTTCTCCTGATTCTCACCTGCCACCCAACATATGGGGCCTTGTACCATTCTGCATTCAGCTAGACTACTTGCCGGAGATCAATGTTATTACGTTCTCCTCCTACGTTAACATGCGACTCAAGGATCAAGGATCCTACTCTTATCCTGATCTTAATGAATGATCTTCTTGATGTGATCATTTTCAAGTAGGCATCTATGAAGATGACACCATCATATACTCCCAACTAAATCTTCCCAACTAATAGGAAAGCTGACAATGTAAATCTGCTTGTTGCTCTATTTTTCAACCGTCCTGAAGTGGAACAATCCTAGGTCCTACGCTGTTCTTTGGTTTTCATGAATCTGTAATGTGATCAATCCCGACTTGGCAGCTAGGATACAGTCGCTTTTCCACCAACGCACTGTGGCTTCCCTGTGTCTCTTCTACAAATACTTTCACGGCTTCTGCTCCGATGAACTTAGCTCACTGGTACTCCCTATGTATGAATTTCCTCGAGCCACGAGATTAGCAACTAGGTCCCACCATTTTACTGTGAAACCAATAAAATGTAAACGCAAATTCTACTCCAGCAGCTTCTTTTCTCGCACTTTCCGCCAGTGGAATCCTCTTCCGCATATTTGCTTTCCCGGCAGTTACAATCTCCAAAAATTTAAATGTAAAGTCAATAGTCATCTCTTGGCTCACTAACTTACATCCTCTCTCTCATGCTTTTTTCCTCGTTCACCCCACTCTCATCAGTATTCTCTTGCTTTTCCTACTCTCTTCCTGACACTGCAACCTCTCCCTCCTCATAAAATTTCTCCTATGTAACCATCTGCACAACAGTGGCAGTAAAATACCTTGCTTGAGGCGACACGATTATAAAAAAAAACAACTAATAATCTTGATGTCATCAGTTCCCAAGTAGACATCTCTGAAGGTGACACCACCATTTATTCCTGTCTAAACAAGAAATCTGCCAATGATAACAAAGTAAACTTGGTAGCTGCTCAGGAAACGAACCTTAAATTAGTGGATAACTGGGGCAAAAAACGGATTGTAAATATTAATGCCGAAAACAAAACTGATCACTTCTTGACCACCATAGAGAAACTTTTCTGACAGCCATCAGTATGATTGATGCAACTCTCTTTGAGAGGAAGGCACTGTGCCTCCTTAGCCTTCTTTCCAGTTATGAGTTAAATAACAGGACAGATTAGGTTCTATAGCCTTGGCTGGAAACCAGCCTCCCGCAGAAAGCAATGGCAACCTATTGCAGGATAATCTTCTGCCCAGTCAGTCATGTCTCGTTTGAGACATGATCGCCCGAGCGTGTATCACGTATGGCACTTAACTGACTGAATATAATATTTGGAAGCATAATCAAGTTTCTACTGAGCATAAAGTTGGAGATCGTTCTTCCACTTCGTATTAATAGCTTCTTCCCAAGAGCCACTGTTTTGATGAAGTATACTCCTGAAGGTGCCTCCCTAATCAGTATAATTTGATCTCTTCAAAGCTATAGTCAGCCATTATATATCCTACATATCACCATAATCTGCACTTCTTACTTTTTCCTCATACAACAAGCTCATGTAGTAACCCTCTACCTTGAGTGGCTCTTAACCGCTTCAAGTCTAAGGTTTGCCTTTATCCATCCTAAATATCCTCATCACCTGCACTTAACTTTTCCTTTTACGCCTATTATTTTTATTATTCGGTCGAGCTAACTTGGACATTCACGCGTTTATCCAGCACCTTTTTGTATCAAGGTCGGGACGAGGTGATTGTTATGTGACCAATTTAGGTTTCTTCATAATTAGGTGTCTCATTCGCAAGTTCTTGTTTTGCTCCCCAAAACGGTCCTGTAGACCGCATTCTGTGTTTGCGAAAGATTGTAGAAATATCAGGGATAGGTCCATAGAGCTGTGATTTAATTGGATGTTGTCTCCAGGAGATGTCCAATCAATGGCCCTATTCATTTAAAATTCATTTGAGATTCTTTTTCTTCTATGTGCCATGTTCCTTCATGGCTCTCTATGTCTCCCTATCCCTGGTGGCTCTTAGCCCACTTTCTCTTGTTACCACACCCAAACCCCGCTCTGCCATCTACCTGCTCAGGCCTTTCAAATATGTTATCCTCTGCTTTCTCCTGTACTTTTATCCTTCTGTCTGACCTGTGAGTATCAGATTCTCTAAGCCTTCTTTCCTCATTACATGTCCCAAGAATTTCAGTTGTCTCTTCCTAATGCTCAATATTAATTTCCTTTTTGTTTCCTTATTTTCTAAAACCTCATCATTGCTCATATGCTCGCTTCATGATATTCGAAGCATCCTTCTGTAGAACCACATTTCAAGTTTTTCATTCATCTTTGAAGATATTGTTCAGCATTCACAGCCATATTCAAGGAAAGACATCACATAGCAATCCAGAACTCTTTGTATCTAGCGACATTTTTCGGTCTCTTAATACTCTGCTCGGCTTCTGGAATGCTTTCTTTGCCATTCCAAAAAGACTTCGGATCTCAGTGTCGCACTTTCTGTCTTGCGTTAGAACGCTTCCAAAGTAAGCAAATTTTTGTACTTGCTTGATTTTAGTATCAGTCAGTCAGTTAATTGCCATACGTGATACACGCTTGGGCGATCATGTCTCGAAAGAGACATGACTGTCTGGGCAGAAGATTATCCCGCAGTAGGTTGTAGACTCGTTGCCGACCAAGGCTATAGAACCCAATCTGTCCTGCTATTTAAACCCATAACTGGAAGGAATAGACGGATTAATACATTTCCCAATGGTATTTGCGCGTAAGTGAATGCAAAGAATTCAAATGGAATTCGAACTCGGCTCTCCGATTTCTAGTTCCGAGTCGATATCCACTGCGCCACAATTTAGTATCACCAACCTTTAACTGGCATTTTGAGCTCCATCGCTTGCTGATGACCATACATTCCGTTTTCTTGTAATTTATTTGTATTCTTTTCTTTTTGACTTTCTTCATCTACTTTTTTTAGGATGTCTTGTTGTTTTCTTCCCGTGTCAGCTATCAATATTACATATACCGCTCGGAAATTATTAAATATTGCATTTTGCGTAGAATATGACACTTAAGATAGACTAAACCAACCTCCCAAGACACAATACATGGCACACAGGGAGAAATGAAAACTAATCGATAATCTCCGGCGAATCGCTTCCAATAGGTTTTCATTGGCCTAGAAATGTAGTATCAGATTTGGTAGCAGTATTGGGAGATAAGATGTTCTTTAATGAAGGCATAGTGTTAGCTAAAAGGAAGAGGTACACAAAAATACAAGGCATATAAGGGAGAGGGAAATAGAAAATACTGAGGGGACAGTAAGATGAAGGAGATTCAGAGACAAGTGAGAACGAAAGAGAGGCCAGAGACATACATTAAAATAGATGGAGACACTGGGAAACGAAAAATGACATCTGTATTTATTGAAAGAAAACAAAAAGAAATATATAAATGGATTCAGTAAGAAATAAAGGAATGAAAACAAAAAAAAACTATGTCAACAGAAATTATTCAAGCGGAGACAACAAAAATTTGGAAAATGGGAGTACAATCACTAACCTCAGTGGAAAGGACACAAACATAAATGCAAGTTCAATTCCTGGCTTCGTTGGAAGGGAATAATTAAAAAAAAAATCAAGGCGAATTAACAAAAACTAAACTATCGAATGACAAGGCCTGTGGGATTAGAACTATCTCAACCCGGTAGACTAAATAAATAGTTAAGTTAGAAATTACAAAAGGCTGAAAAAGGCTGCAGTGAAAAGAGACCGAAACGTCCCGAATGTGACAATTAAAATCGGCACAACAGTCAAACAATATAAATAGTGTAACTAGGTATTAAAATATTCAGTAAAAAAATATGACGGTACAAATAGGATAACATAAATTATTGAATAGATGTGAGAAGGATATCAAGAGAGTCAGTAGAAGCAGACAGAGGTGATAAAAAAGAGGACAACGTGATTTATAGAAGCAAATGTGAGAAGGATATCAAGAGAGTCAGTAGAAGCAGACAGAGCTGATAAAAAAGAGGACAACGTGATTTATAGAAGCAAATGTGAGAAGGATATCAAGAGAGTCAGTAGAAGCAGACAGAGGTGATAAAAAAGAGGACAACGTGATTTATAGAAGCAAATGTGAGAAGGATATCAAAAGAGTCAGTAGAAGCAGACAGAGGTGATAAAAAAGAGGACAACGTGATTTATAGAAGCAAATGTGAGAAGGATATCAAGAGAGTCAGTAAGAAGCAGACAAAAGAGGAAGGTGATAACAAAAGAGGACAACGTGATTTATAAAAAAGAAGCAAATGTGAGAAGGATATCAAGAGAGTCAGTAGAAGCAGACAGAGGTGATAAAAAAGAAGACAACGTGATTTATAGAAGCAAATGTGAGAAGGATATCAAGAGAGTCAGTAGAAGCAGTCAGAGGTGATACAAAAGAGGACAACGTGATTTATAGAAGCAAATGTGAGAAGGATATCAAGAGAGTCAGTAGAAGCAGACAGAGGAGATACAAAAGAGGACAACGTGATTTATAAAAGCAAATGTGAGAAGGATATCAAGAGAGTCAGTAGAAGCAGACTGATAAAAAAGAGGACAACGTGATTTATAGAAGCAAATGTGAGAAGGATATAAAGAGAGTCAGTAGAAGCAGACAGAGGTGATACAAAAGAGGACAACGTGATTTATAGAAGCAAATGTGAGAAGGATATCAAGAGAGTCAGTAGAAGCAGACAGAGGTGATAAAAAAGAAGACAACGTGATTTATAGAAGCAAATGTGAGAAGGATATCAAGAGAGTCAGTAGAAGCAGACAGAGTTGATAAAAAAGAGGACAACGTGATTTATAGAAGCAAATGTGAGAAGGATATCAAGAGAGTCAGTAGAAGCAGACAGAGGTGATACAAAAGAGGACAACGTGATTTATAGAAGCAAATGTGAGAAGGATATCAAGAGAGTCAGTAGAAGCAGACAGAGGTGATACAAAAGAGGACAACGTGATTTATAGAAGCAAATGTGAGAAGGATATCAAGAGAGTTAGTAGAAGCAGACAGAGGTGATAAAAAAGAAGACAACGTGATTTATAGAATCAAATGTGAGAAGGATATCAAGAGAGTCAGTAGAAGCAGACAGAGGTGATACAAAAGAGGACAACGTGATTTATAGAAGCAAATGTGAGAAGGATATCAAGAGAGTCAGTAGAAGCAGACAGAGCTGATAAAAAAGAGGACAACGTGATTTATAGAAGAAAATGTGAGAAGGATATCAAGAGAGTCAGTAGAAGCAGACAGAGGTGATACAAAAGAGGACAACGTGATTTATAGAAGCAAATGTGAGAAGGATATCAAGAGAGTCAGTAGAAGCAGACAGAGGTGATGAAAAAGAGGACAACGTGATTTATAGAAGCAAATGTGAGAAGGATATGAAGAGAGTCAGTAGAAGCAGACAGAGGTGATAAAAAAAGAGGACAACGTGATTTATAGAAGCAAATGTGAGAAGGATATCAAGAGAGTCAGTAGAAGCAGACAGAGGAGATAAAAAAGAGGACAACGTGATTTATAGAAGCAAATTTGAGAAGGATATCAAGAGAGTCAGTAGAAGCAAACAGAGGTGATACAAAAGAGTACAACGTGATTTATAGAAGCAAATGAGAGAAGGATATCAAGAGAGTCAGTAGAAGAAGACAGAGGTGATAAAAAAGAGGACAACGTGCTTTATAGAAGCAAATGTGAGAAGGATATCAAGAGAGTCAGTAGAAGCAGACAGAGGTGATTCAAAAGAAGACAACGAGATTTATAGAAGCAAATGTGAGAAGGATATCAAGAGAGTCAGTAGAAGCAGACAGAGGTGATAAAAAAGAGGACAACGTGATTCATAGAAGCAAATGTGAGAAGGATATCAAGAGAGTCAGTAGAAGCAGACAGAGGTGATACAAAAGAGGACAACGTGATTTATAGAAGCAAATGTGAGAAGGATATCAAGAGAGTCAGTAGAAGCAGACAGAGGTGATAAAAAAGAAGACAACGTGATTTATAGAAGCAACTGTGAGAAGGATATGAAGAGAGTCAGTAGAAGCAGACAGAGGTGATACAAAAGAGGACAACGTGATTTATAGAAGCAAATGTGAGAAGGATATCAAGAGAGTCAGTAGAAGCAGACAGAGGTGATACAAAAGAGGACAACGTGATTTATAGAAGCAAATGTGAGAAGGATATCAAGAGAGTCAGTAGAAGCAGACAGAGGTGATAAAAAAGAGGACAACGTGATTTAGAGAAGCAAATGTGAGAAGGATATCAAGAGAGTCAGTAGAAGCAGACAGAGGTGATAAAAAAAGAGGACAACGTGATTTATAGAAGCAAATGTGAGAAGGATATCAAGAGAGTCAGTAGAAGCAGACAGAGGTGATACAAAAGAGGACAACGTGATTTATAGAAGCAAATGTGAGAAGGATATCAAGAGAGTCAGTAGAAGCAGACAGAGGTGATAAAAAAGAAGACAACGTGATTTATAGAAGCAAATGTGAGAAGGATATCAAGAGAGTCAGTAGAAGCAGTCAGAGGTGATAAAAAAGAGGACAACGTGATTTATAGAAGCAAATGTGAGAAGGATATCAAGAGAGTCAGTAGAAGCAGACAGAGGTGATACAAAAGAGGACAACGTGATTTATAAAAGCAAATGTGAGAAGGATATCAAGAGAGTCAGTAGAAGCAGACTGATAAAAAAGAGGACAACGTGATTTATAGAAGCAAATGTGAGAATGATATAAAGAGAGTCAGTAGAAGCAGACAGAGGTGATACCAAAGAGGACAACGTGATTTATAGAAGCAAATGTGAGAAGGATATCAAGAGAGTCAGTAGAAGCAGACAGAGGTGATAAAAAAGAGGACAACGTGATTTATAGAAGCAAATGTGAGAAGGATATCAAGAGAGTCAGTAGAAGCAGACAGAGGTGATAAAAAAGAGGACAACGTGATTTATAGAAGCAAATGTGATAAGGATATCAAGAGAGTCAGTAGAAGCAGACAGAGGTGATAAAAAAGAGGACAACGTGATTTATAGAAGCAAATGTTAGACGGATATCAAGAGAGTCAGTAGAAGCAGAGTGTGACACAAAAAGAGACAACGTGATTAGAGAAGCAAAGGTGAGAAGGATATCAAGAGAGCTGCAGAAGACAGAGGTGATACAAAAGAGGACAACGTGATTTATAGAAGCAAACAGAGAAGACACAAGAGAGTCACAGAAGCAGACAGAGGTGATAAAAAGAAGACAACGTGACGCAGAATCAAATGAGAAGGATATCACATGGAGTCAGTAGCGAGACAGAGAAGAGCAAAAAGAGACACCAGGACACAGAAGCAAATGTGGAGAAGGATATCAAGAGAGTCAGTAGAAGCAGATAGAGGATAAAAAGAGGACAACGTGATTTATAGAAGCAAAATGTGAGAAGGATATCAAGAGAGTCAGTAGAATAAGACAGAGGTGATAAAAAAAGAGGACAACGTGATTTAGAGAAGGAAATGTGAGAAGTGATATCAAGAGAGTCAGTAAAGCAGACAGAGGAGAAAAAGAGGACAACGATTTTTATAGAAGCAAATGTGAGAAGGATATCAAGAGAGCCTGGCATAAGAGATGAGGTAGATAAAAAAGAGGACAATGCATTTATAGAAGCAAATGATAAGGACATCAAGAGAGTCAGTAGGAGCAGACAGAGGGATAAAAAAGAGGGACAACGTGATTTATAGAAGCAAATGTTAGAAGGATATCAAGAGAGCTGTAGAAGCAGAAATAGAGGTGATACAAAAGAGGACAACGTGATTTATAGAAGCAAATGTGAGAAGGATATCAAGAGAGTCAGTAGAAGCAGACAGAGGTGATACAAAAGAGGACAACGTGATTTATAGAAGCAAATGTGAGAAGGATATCAAGAGAGGCTCAGAAGCTGAGAAAGATGGAGGTGGGGATAAAAAAGAAGACAACGTGATTTATAGAATCAAATGTGAGAAGGATATCACCAAGGAAAGAGTCAGTAGAATCAGACAGAGGTGACAGAAAAGAGGACAACGTGATTTATAGAAGCAAATGTGAGAAGGATATGAAGAGAGTCAGTAGAAGCTATGACAGAGGTGATAAAAAAGAGGACAACGTGATTTATAGAAGCAAATGAGAAGGATATAAAGAGAGTCAGTAGAAGCAGACAGAGGTGATAAAAAAAGAGGACAACGTGATTGCAGAAGTAAAATGGAGAAGGATATAAAGAGAGTCAGTAGAAGCAGACAGAGGTGATAAAAAAGAGAATGATTTATAGAAGCAAATGAGAAGATATCAAGAGAGTCAGTAGAAGCAGGCAGACAGAGGTGATACAAAAGAGGACAACGTGATATATAGAAGCAAATGTAGAAGGATATCAAGAGAGTTAGCATTAAGACAGGCAAGATAAAAGGAAGACAACGTGATTTATAGAATCAAATGTGAGAAGGATATCAAGAGAGTCAGTAGAAGCAGAGATGAGTGTGGAGAAATAAAAGAGGACACCAGACGGAGAGCAAATGTGAGAAGGATATTAATAAGAGAGTCAGTGGGGCTAAGACAGAGCTGATAAAAAGAGGACAACGCATTTATAGAAGAAAATGTGAGAAGGATATCAAGAGAGTCAGTAGAAGCAGACAGAGGTGATACAAAAGAGGACAACGTGATTTATAGAAGCAAATGTGAGAAGGATATCAAGAGAGTCAGTAGAAGCAGACAGAGGTGATGAAAAAGAGGACAACGTGATTTATAGAAGCAAATGTGAGAAGGATATGAAGAGAGTCAGTAGAAGCAGACAGAGGTGATAAAAAAAGAGGACAACGTGATTTATAGAAGCAAATGTGAGAAGGATATCAAGAGAGTCAGTAGAAGCAGACAGAGGAGATAAAAAAGAGGACAACGTGATTTATAGAAGCAAATTTGAGAAAGGATATCAAGAGAGTCAGTAGAAGCAAGCAAAATTGATACCAAAAAGGTACAACGTGATTTATAGAAGCAAATGAAGAAGGATATCAAGAGAGTCGGTAGAAGAAGACAGAGGTGATAAAAAAGAGGACAACGTGCTTCCTGCAAAGCAAATGTGAGAAGGATATCAAGAGAGTCGGTAAAGTAGACAGAGGTGATTCAAAAGAAGACAACGAGATTTATAGAGGCAAATGTGAGATGTCAAAGAGGTCAGTAGAAGCAGACAGAGGTGATGCAGAAGAAGACAACGTGATTTATGAAGCAAATGTGAGGATATCAAGAGAGTCGTTAAAAGGCTTAGACAGAGGTGATAAAAAAGAGGACAACGTGATTTATAGAAGCAAATGTGAAGATGTCAAGGGAGTCAGTAGAAGCAGACAGAGGTGATACAAAAGAGGACAACGTGATTTATAGAAGCAAATGTAGAAGGATATCAAGAGAGTCGGTAAAGAAGCAGACAGAGGTGATACAGAAGAAGACAACGTGATTTATAGAAGCAAATGTGAGAAGGATATCAAGAGGTCAGTAGAAGCAGACAGAGGTGATAAAAGAGGACAACGTGATTTATGAAGCAAATGTAGAGAAGGATATCAAGAGAGTCAGTAGAAGCAGACAGAGGTGATAAAAGGACAACGTGATTCATAGAAGCAAATGTAGAAGGATATCAAGAGTCAGTAGAAGCAGACAGAGGGTGATACAAAAGAGGACAACGTGATTTATAGAAGAAAATGTGAGAAGGATATCAAAGAGTCAGTAGAAGCAGACAGAGGTGATACAAAAGAGGACAACGTGATTTAGAGAAGCAAATGTGAGAAGGATATCAAGAGAGTCAGTAGAAGCAGACAGAGGTGATAAAAAAGAGGACAACGTGATTTATAGAAGCAAATGTGAGAAAGGATATCAAGAGAGTCGGTAAAGAAGCAGACAGAGGTGATACAAAAGAGGACAACGTGATTTATAGAAGCAAATGTGAGAAGGATATCAAGAGAGTCAGTAGAAGCAGACAGAGGTGATAAAGAAGACAACGTGATTTATAGAAGCAAATGTGAAGGATATCGAGAGAGTCGGTAAAGCAGTCAGAGGTGATAAAAAAAGGAGACAACGTGATTTATAGAAGCAAATGTGAGAAGGATATCAAGAAGTCAGTAGAAGCAGACAGAGGTGATACAAGAGGACAACGTGATTTATAAAAGCAAATGTGAGAAGGATATCAAGAGAGTCAGTAGAAGCAGACTGATAAGGGACAACGTGATTTATAGAAGCAAATGTGAGAACAGTATAAAGAGAGTTAGTAGAAGCAGACAGAGGTGATACAAAAGAGGACACCGTGATTTATAGAAGCAAATGTGAGAAGGATGTCAAGAGAAATTAAGTAGAAGCAGACAGAGGTGATAAAAGAACAACGTGATTTATAGAAGCAAATGTGAGAAGGATATCAAAGAGTCAGTAGAAGCAGACAGGGGTGATACAAAAGAGGACAACGTGATTTATATGAAGCAAATATGAGAAGGATATCAAGAGAGTCAGTAGAAGCAGACAGAGGTGATAAAAAAGAGGAGACAACGTGATTTATAGAAGCAAATGTGAGAAGGATGTCAAGAGAGTCAGTAGAAGCAGACAGAGGTGATAAAAAAGAGGACAACGTGATTTATAGAAGCAAATGTGATAAGGATATCAAAGAGTCAGTAGAAGCAGACAGAGGTGATAAAAAAGAGGACAACGTGATTTGTAAAGCAAATGTTAGACGGATATCAAGAGAGTCCAGTAGAAGCAGACAGAGGTGATACAAAAGAGGACAACGTGATTTATAGAAGCAAAGGTGAGAAGGATATCAAGAGAAGTCCAGTAGAAGCAGACAGAGGTGATACAAAAGAGGACAACGTGATTTATAGAAGCAAATGTGAGAAGGATATCAAGAGAAGTCAGTAGAAGCAGACAGAGGTGATAAAAAAGAAGACAACGTGATTTATAGAATCAAATATTGAGAAGGATATCAAGAGAGTCAGTAGAAGCAGACAGAGGTGATACCAAAAGAGGACAACGTGATTTATAGAAGCAAATGTGAGAAGGATATCAAGAGAGTCAGTAGAAGCAGACAGAGAGGTGATAAAAAGAGGACAACGTGATTTATAGAAGCAAATGTGAGAAGGATATCAAGAGAGTCGGTAGAAGCAGACAGAGGTGATAAAAAAGAGGATAACGTGATTTATAGAAGCAATGAGAAGGAGATTGAGAGGTCAGAAGCAGACAGAGGTGATAAAAAGATAATAAAATGTGATTTATAGAAGCAAATGTGAGAAGGATATCAAGAGAGCTAAAGAGAAGCAGACAGAGGTGATAAAAAGGGAGGGAAAATAACGCATTTATAGGCTAAAATGAGGGAGTGATATCAAGAGAGCTAGTAGGAGCAGACAGAGGTGATAAAAAAGAGGACAAAACGTGATTGAGAGAAGGAAGAAAGAAGTGATATCAAGAGAGTCAGCAGAAGCAGACAGAGGTGATACAAAAGAGGACAACGTGATTTATAGAAGCAAATGTGAGAAGGATATCAAGAGAGTCAGTAGAAGCAGACAGAGGTGATACAAAGAGGACAACGTGGATTTAGGCTAAATGTGAGAAGGATATCAAGAGAGTCAGTAGAAGCAGACAGAGGTGATAAAGAAGACAACGTGATTTATAGAATCAAATGTGAGAAGGATATCAAGAGAGTCAGTAGAATCAGACAGAGGTGATACAAAAGAGGACAACGTGATTTATGAAGCAAATGTGAGGATGATGAAGAGTTTCACCAGAAGCAGACAGAGGTGATAAAAAGAGGACAACGTGATTTATAGAAGCAATGTGAGAAGGACACAAGAGATTGTGTGAAGCTAGCAGAGGAGGAAAAAAGAGATGGCCAGATTATAGAAGTAAATGTGAGAAGGAGGAGAAGAGACAGAAGCAGACAGAGGTGATAAAGAGATGGCCCAGATTATAGAAGCAAATGTGAGAAGGATATCAAGAGAGTCAGTAGAAGCAAATAGAGGCATACAAAGAAACACAACGTGATTCATAGAAGCAAATGTGAAGACATCAGACAGTCAGTAGAAGAAGACAGAGATAAAAAAGAGGACAATGATTTAGAAGCAAATGTAGAGAAGATACCAAGAGAGTCAGTAGAAGCAGACAGAGGATTCAAAAGAGGACAATGAGATTTATAGAAGCAAATGTGAGAAGGGATATCAAGCAGAGTCAGTAGAAGCAGACAGAGGTGATAAAAAAAAAGAGCAGAGACAATGCAGATTTATAGAAGCAAATGTGAGAAGGATATCAAGAGAGTCAGTAGAAGCAGACAGAGGTGATACAAAAAGAGAAGAATGTGATTTATAGAAGCAAATGGGAGAAGGATATGAAGAGAGTCAGTAGAAGCAGACAGAGGTGATAAAAAAAAAGAGGACAATGATTTGTGGAAGCAAATGTGAGAAGGATATCAAGAGAGTCAGTAGAAGCAGACAGAGGAGATAAAAAAGAGGACAACGTGATTTATAGAAGCAAATGTGAGAAGGATATCAAGAGAGTCAGTAGAAGCAAACAGAGGTGATACAAAAGAGTACAACGTGATTTATAGAAGCAAATGAGAGAAGGATATCAAGAGAGTCAGTAGAAGAAGACAGAGGTGATAAAAAAGAGGACAACGTGATTTATAGAAGCAAATGTGAGAAGGATATCAAGAGAGTCAGTAGAAGCAGTCAGAGGTGACAAAAAAGAAGACAACGTGATTTATAGAAGCAAATGTGAGAAGGATATCAAGAGAGTCAGTAGAAGCAGACAGAGGTGATTCAAAAGAAGACAACGAGATTTATAGAAGCAAATGTGAGAAGGATATCAAGAGAGTCAGTAGAAGCAGACAGAGGTGATAAAAAAGAGGACAACGTGATTTATAGAAGCAAATGTGAGAAGGATATCAAGAGAGTCAGTAGAAGCAGACAGAGGTGATACAAAAGAGGACAACGTGATTTATAGAAGCAAATGTGAGAAGGATATCAAGAGAGTCAGTAGAAGCAGACAGAGGTGATAAAAAAGAAGACAACGTGATTTATAGAAGCAACTGTGAGAAGGATATCAAGAGAGTCAGTAGAAGCAGACAGAGGTGATACAAAAGAGGACAACGTGATTTATAGAAGCAAATGTGAGAAGGATATCAAGAGAGTCAGTAGAAGCAGACAGAGGTGATACAGAAGAAGACAACGTGATTTATAGAAGCAAATGTGAGAAGGATATCAAGAGAGTCAGTAGAAGCAGACAGAGGTGATAAAAAAGAGGACAACGTGATTTATAGAAGCAAATGTGAGAAGGATATCAAGAGAGTCAGTAGAAGCAGACAGAGGTGATAAAAAAGAGGACAACGTGATTCATAGAAGCAAATGTGAGAAGGATATCAAGAGAGTCAGTAGAAGCAGACAGAGGTGATACAAAAGAGGACAACGTGATTTATAGAAGAAAATGTGAGAAGGATATCAAGAGAGTCAGTAGAAGCAGACAGAGGTGATACAAAAGAGGACAACGTGATTTATAGAAGCAAATGTGAGAAGGATATCAAGAGAGTCAGTAGAAGCAGACAGAGGTGATAAAAAAGAGGACAACGTGATTTATAGAAGCAAATGTGAGAAGGATATCAAGAGAGTCAGTAGAAGCAGACAGAGGTGATACAAAAGAGGACAACGTGATTTATAGAAGCAAATGTGAGAAGGATATCAAGAGAGTCAGTAGAAGCAGACAGAGGTGATAAAAAAGAAGACAACGTGATTTATAGAAGCAAATGTGAGAAGGATATCAAGAGAGTCAGTAGAAGCAGTCAGAGGTGATAAAAAAGAGGACAACGTGATTTATAGAAGCAAATGTGAGAAGGATATCAAGAGAGTCAGTAGAAGCAGACAGAGGTGATACAAAAGGGGACAACGTGATTTATAAAAGCAAATGTGAGAAGGATATCAAGAGAGTCAGTAGAAGCAGACTGATAAAAAAGAGGACAACGTGATTTATAGAAGCAAATGTGAGAATGACATAAAGAGAGTTAGTAGAAGCAGACAGAGGTGATACAAAAGAGGACAACGTGATTTATAGAAGCAAATGTGAGAAGGATATGAAGAGAGTCAGTAGAAGCAGACAGAGGTGATACAAAAGAGGACAACGTGATTTATAGAAGCAAATGTGAGAAGGATATCAAGAGAGTCAGTAGAAGCAGACAGAGGTGATAAAAAAGAGGACAACGTGATTTATAGAAGCAAATGTGAGAAGGATATCAAGAGAGTCAGTAGAAGCAGACAGAGGTGATAAAAAAGAGGACAACGTGATTTATAGAAGCAAATGTGATAAGGATATCAAGAGAGTCAGTAGAAGCAGACAGAGGTGATAAAAAAGAGGACAACGTGATTTATAGAAGCAAATGTTAGACGGATATCAAGAGAGTCAGTAGAAGCAGACAGAGGTGATACAAAAGAGGACAACGTGATTTATAGAAGCAAATGTGAGAAGGATATCAAGAGAGTCAGTAGAAGCAGACAGAGGTGATACAAAAGAGGACAACGTGATTTATAGAAGCAAATGTGAGAAGGATATCAAGAGAGTAAGTAGAAGCAGACAGAGGTGATAAAAAGAGGACAACGTGATTTATAGAAGCAAATGTGAGAAGGATATCAAGAGAGTCAGTAGAAGCAAACAGAGGTGATACAAAAGAGTACAACGTGATTTATAGAAGCAAATGTGAGAAGGATATCAAGAGAGTCAGTAGAAGAAGACAGAGGTGATAAAAAAGAGGTCAACGTGATTCATAGAAGCAAATGTGAGAAGGATATCAAGAGAGTCAGTAGAAGCAGTCAGAGGTGACAAAAAAGAAGACAACGTGATTTATAGAAGCAAATGTGAGAAGGATATCAAGAGAGTCAGTAGAAGCAGACAGAGTTGATACAAAAGAGGACAACGAGATTTATAGAAGCACATGTGAGAAGGATATCAAGAGAGTCAGTAGAAGCAGACAGAGGTGATAAAAAAGAGGACAACGTGATTTATAGAAGCAAATGTGAGAAGGATATCAAGAGAGTCAGTAGAAGCAGACAGAGGTGATAAAAAAGAGGACAACGTGATTTATAGAAGCAAATGTGAGAAGGATATCAAGAGAGTCAGTAGAAGCAGACAGAGGTGATAAAAAAGAGGAGAACAACGTGATTTGCATAAACAAATGTGAGAAGGATATCAGTCAGTAGAAGCAGTCAGAGGTGATACAGAAAGAGAACAAACGTGATTTATAGAAGCAAATGTGAAGGATATCAAGAGAGATTCAGTAGAGCAGACAATTGATAAAAAAGAGGATAACGTGATTTATAGAAGCAAATGTGAAGGATATCGAGAGAGTCAGTAGAAGCGGACAGAGGTGATAAAAAAAGGACAACGTGATTCATAGAAACAAATGTAGAAGAATAATAAAGTCGGTAGAAATGACAGAGGTGATACAAAAGAGGACAACGTGATTTATAGAAGCAAATGTGAGAAGGATATCAAGAGAGTCAGTAGAAGCAGACAGGGTGATAAAAGAGGACAACGTGATTTATAGAAGTAAATGTGAAGGTATCAAGAGAGTCAGTAAAAGGAAGCAGACGAAATTGATAAAAAAGTACAACGTGATTTATAGAAGCAAATGTGCGAAGGATATCAAGAGAGTCAGTAAAAACGAACCAGAGCTGATAAAAAAGAGGACAACGTGATTTATAGAAGCAAATGTGAGAAGGATATCAAGAGAGTCAGTAGAAGCAGGCAGAGGTGATACAAAAGAGGACAACGTGATTTATGAAGCAAACCGTAGAAGGATATAGAGAGTCGGTAAAGAAGCACACAGAGGTGATACAAAGAAATTGTAACGTGATTTATAGAAGCAAATGTGAGAAGGATGAAGAAGAAGTCGGTAGAAGCAGACAGGCATTCAAAAAAGGGACAACGTGATTTATAAACAAATGTGAAAGGATATCAAGAGAGTCGGTAAAAGAAGAAAGACAGAGGTGATAAAAAAGAGGACAACGTGATTTATGAAGCAAATGCAGAGAAGGATATCAAGAGAGTCAGTAGAAGCAGTCAAGTGACAAAAAGACAACGTGATTTATAGAAGCAAATGTGAGAAGGATATCAAGAGAGTCAGTAGAAGCAGACGGAGGTGATACAAGAGGACAACGAGATTTATAGAAGCAAATGTGAGAAGGATATCAAGAGAGTCAGTAGAAGCAGACAGAGGTGATAAAAAAGAGGACAACGTGATTTATAGAAGCAAATGTGAGAGAAGGATATCAAGAGGGTGTTAGAAGCAGACAGAGGTGATACAAAAGAGGACAACGTGATTTTATAGAAGCAAATGTAGAGGGATATCCGAAAGTCCAGTGAAGCAGACAGAGGTGATAAAAAGAAGACAACGTGATTTATAAACAAATGTGAGAAGGATATGAAGAGAATCGATGAAGCAGACAGAGTTGATACAAAAGGAGACAACGTGATTTATAGAAGCAAATGTAGGGAGGATATCAAGAGAAGTCGGTAGAATCAGACAGAGGTGATGAAAGACAACGTGATTTATAGAAGCAAATGTAGAAGGATATCAAGAGAGTCGTGAAGCAGTCGAAGGTGATGAAGACAACGTGATTTATAGAAGCAAATGTGAGAAGGATATCAAGAGATTCAGTGAAAACAGGCAAATTGATAAAGAGACAACGTGATTTATAGAAGCAAATGTAGAAGGATATCGAGAGAGTCAGTAGAAGCGGACAGAGGTGATAAAAAAGGGTAACCTTGATTCATAGAAGCAAATGTAGAAGAATATCAGGGAATCCAGTAGAAGCAGACAGAAGAGGTGATACAAAAGGGGACAACGTGATTTATAGAAGCAAATGTAGAAGGATAACCAAGAGAGTCAGTAGAAGCAGACAGGAGTGATAAAGAGGACAACGTGATTTATAGTAAATGTGAGAGAGGAAGGTATCAAGAGAGAGTCAGTAGAAGCAGACAGAGGTGATAAAAGAGTACAACGTGATTTATGAAGCAAATGTGCGAAGGATATCAAGAGAGTCAGTAAAAACAGACAGAGCTGATAAAAGAGGACAAGCATATTGATTTATAGAAGCAAATGTGAAGGATATCAAGAGAGTCAGTAGAAGCAGGCAGAGGCGATACAAAGGACAACGTGATTTATAGAAGCAAATGTAGAAGGATATCAAGAGGAGTCAGTAGAGGCAGTCAGGGTGACAAAAAAAGAGAACAACGTGATTATAGAAGCAAATGTGAGAAGGATATCAAGAGAGTCAGTAGAAGCAGACAGAGGTGATACAAAAGAGGACAACCAGATTTATAGCAGCAAATGTGAGAGGGATATCAGCAAAGTCAGTAGAAGCAGACGAAATTGATAAAAAAGAGGACAACGTGATTTATGAAGCAAATGTGAAGGATATAAGGGAGTCAGTAGAAGCACACAGAGGTGATACAAAAGAGTACAACGTGATTTATGAAGCAAATGTGAGAAGGATATGAAGAGAGTCAGTAGAAGCAGACAGAGCTGATAAAAAAAGAGGACAACGTGATTTATAAAGCAAATGTAAGAAGGATATCAAGAAGTCAGTAAGAAGAAGACAGAGGGTGATAAAAAAAGAGGACAACGTGATTTATAGAAACAAATGTGAAAGGAAGGATATCAAGAGAGTCAGTGAAAGCAGTCAAGAGGTGACAAAAGAAGACAACGTGATTTATAGAAGCAAATATGAGAAGGATATCAAGAGAAGTCGAGTAAAGGAAAACAGACGGAGGTGATACAAAGAGGACAACGAGATTTATAGAAGCAAATAAGAAGGATATCAGAGAGTCAGTAGAAACAGACGAAATTGATAAAAAAGACAACGTGATTTATAGAAGCAAATGTGAAGGATATCAAGAGAATCAGTAAAGCAGACAGAGGTGATACAAAAGAGGACAACGTGATTTATAGAAGCAAATGTGAGAAGGGATATCAAGAGAGTCAGTAGAAGCAGACAGAGGTGATAAAAAGAAGACAACGTGATTTATAGAAGCAAATGTGAAAGGATATAGAGAGAATCAGTAGAAGCAGACAGAGGTGATACAAAAGAGGACAACGTGATTTATAGAAGCAAATGTGAGAGGGATATCAAGAAGAGAGTCGGTAGAATCAGACAGAGGTGATAAAGAAAGACAACGTGATTTTATAGAAGCAAATGTAGAAGGATATCAAGAGAGTCAGTAGAAGCAGACAGAGGTGATAAAAAAAGAGGACAACGTGATTTGTAAACAAATGTGAGAAGGATATCAAGAGAGTCAGTAGAAGCAGACAGAGGTGATAAGGAACAATGATTTATAGAAGCAAATGTGAGAAGGATATGAAGAAGTCAGTAGAAGCAGTCAGAGGTGATAAAATAGAGGACAACGTGATTTATAGAAGCAAATGTGAGAAGGATATCAAGAGAGTCAGTAGAAGCAGACAGAGGTGATAAAAAAGAGGACAACGTGATTTATAGAAGCAAATGTGAGAAGGATATGAAGAGAGTCAGTAGAAGCAGACAGAGGTGATAAAAAAGAGGACAACGTGATTTATAGAAGCAAATGTGAGAAGGATATCAAGAGAGTCAGTAGAAGCAGACAGAGGTGATAAAAAAGAGGACAACGTGATTTATAGAAGCAAATGTGAGAAGGATATCAAGAGAGTCAGTAGAAGCAGACAGAGGTGATACAAAAGAGTACAACGTGATTTATAGAAGCAAATGTGAGAAGGAAGTCAAGAGAGTCAGTAGAAGCAGATAGAGCTGATAAAAAAGAGGACAACGTGATTTATAGAAGCAAATGTGAGAAGGATATCAAGAGAGTCAGTAGAAGCAGGCAGAGGTGATACAAAAGAGGACAACGTGATTTATAGAAGCAAATGTGAGAAGGATATCAAAAGAGTCAGTAGAAGCAGACAGAGGTGATAAAAAAGAGGACAACGTGATTTATAGAAGCAATTGTGAGAAGGATATCAAGAGAGTCAGTAGAAGCAGACAGAGGTGATACAAAAGAGGACAACGTGATTTATAGAAGTAAATGTGAGAAGGATATCAAGAGAGTCAGTAGAAGCAGACAGAGGTGATACAAAAGAGGACAACGTGATTTATAGAAGCAAATGTGAAAAGGATATGAAGACAGTCAGTAGAAGCAGACAGAGGTGATAAAAAAGAGGACAACGTGATTTATAGAAGCAAATGTGAGAAGGATATGAAGAGAGTCAGTAGAAGCAGAGGTGATAAAAAAGAGGACAACGTGATTTATAGAAGCAAATGTGAGAAGGATATGAAGAGAGTCAGTAGAAGCAGACAGAGGTGATAAAAAAGAGGACAACGTGATTTATAGAAGCAAATGTGAGAAGGATATGAAGAGAGTCAGTAGAAGCAGACAGAGGTGATAAAAAAGAGGACAACGTGATTTATAGAAGCAAATGTGAGAAGGATATCAAGAGAGTCAGTAGAAGCAGACAGAGGTGATAAAAAAGAGGAGAACGTGATTTATAGAAGCAAATGTGATAAGGATATCAAGAGAGTCAGTAGAAGCAGACAGAGGTGATAAAAAAGAGGACAACGTGATTTATAGAAGCAAATGTTAGAAGGATATCAAGAGAGTCAGTAGAAGCAGACAGAGGTGATACAAAAGAGGACAACGTGATTTATAGAAGCAAATGTGAGAAGGATATCAAGAGAGTCAGTAGAAGCAGACAGAGGTGATACAAAAGATGACAACGTGATTTATAGAAGCAAATGTGAGAAGGATATCAAGAGAGTCAGTAGAAGCAGACAGAGGTGATAAAAAAGAAGACAACGTGATTTATAGAATCAAATGTGAGAAGGATATCAAGAGAGTCAGTAGAAGCAGACTGATAAAAAAGAGGACAACGTGATTTATAGAAGCAAATGTGAGAATGATATAAAGAGAGTTAGTAGAAGCAGACAGAGGTGATACAAAAGAGGACAACGTGATTTATAGAAGCAAATGTGAGAAGGATATGAAGAGAGTCAGTAGAAGCAGACAGAGGTGATAAAAAAGAAGACAACGTGATTTATAGAAGCAAATGTGAGAAAGATATCAAGAGAGTCAGTAGAAGCAGACAGAGGTGATACAAAAGAGGACAACGTGATTTATAGAAGCAAATGTGAGAAGGATATCAAGAGAGTCAGTAGAAGCAGACAGAGGTGATAAAAAAGAGGACAACGTGATTTATAGAAGCAAATGTGAGAAGGATATCAAGAGAGTCAGTAGAAGCAGACAGAGGTGATAAAAAAGAGGACAACGTGATTTATAGAAGCAAATGTGATAAGGATATCAAGAGAGTCAGTAGAAGCAGACAGAGGTGATAAAAAAGAGGATAACGTGATTTATAGAAGCAAATGTTAGACGGATATCAAGAGAGTCAGTAGAAGCAGACAGAGGTGATACAAAAGAGGACAACGTGATTTATAGAAGCAAATGTGAGAAGGATATCAAGAGAGTCAGTAGAAGCAGACAGAGGTGATACAAAAGAGGACAACGTGATTTATAGAAGCAAATGTGAGAAGGATATCAAGAGAGTCAGTAGAAGCAGACAGAGGTGATAAAAAAGAAGACAACGTGATTTATAGAATCAAATGTGAGAAGGATATCAAGAGAGTCAGTAGAAGCAGACAGAGGTGATACAAAAGAGGACAACGTGATTTATAGAAGCAAATGTGAGAAGGATATGAAGAGAGTCAGTAGAAGCAGACAGAGGTGATAAAAAAGAGGACAACGTGATTTATAGAAGCAAATGTGAGAAGGATATCAAGAGAGTCAGTAGAAGCAGACAGAGGTGATAAAAAAAGAGGACAACGTGATTTATAGAAGCAAATGTGAGAAGGATATCAAGAGAGTCAGTAGAAGCAGACAGAGGTGATAAAAAAGAGGACAACGTGATTTATAGAAGCAAATGTGAGAAGGATATCAAGAGAGTCAGTAGAAGCAAACAGAGGTGATACAAAAGAGTACAACGTGATTCATAGAAGCAAATGTGAGAAGGATATCAAGAGAGTCAGTTGAAGAAGACAGAGGTGATAAAAAAGAGGACAACGTGATTTATAGAAGCAAATGTGAGAAGGATATCAAGAGAGTCAGTAGAAGCAGACAGAGGTGATTCAAAAGAGGACAACGAGATTTATAGAAGCAAATGTGTGAAGGATATCAAGAGAGTCAGTAGAAGCAGACAGAGGTGATAAAAAAGAGGACAACGTGATTTATAGAAGCAAATGTGAGAAGGATATCAAGAGAGTCAGTAGAAGCAGACAGAGGTGATACAAAAGAGGACAACGTGATTTATAGAAGCAAATGTGAGAAGGATATCAAGAGAGTCAGTAGAAGCAGACAGAGGTGATAAAAAAGAGGACAACGTGATTTATAGAAGCAAATGTGAGAAGGATATCAAGAGAGTCAGTAGAAGCAGACAGAGGTGATAAAAAAGAGGACAACGTGATTCATAGAAGCAAATGTGAGAAGGATATCAAGTGTGTCAGTAGAAGCAGACAGAGGTGATAAAAAAGAAGACAACGTGATTCATAGAAGCAAATGTGAGAAGGATATCAAGAGAGTCAGTAGAAGCAGTCAGAGGTGATACAAAAGAGGACAACGTGATTTATAGAAGCAAATGTGAGAAGGATATCAAGAGAGTCAGTAGAAGCAGACAGAGGTGATACAAAAGAGGACAACGTGATTTATAAAAGCAAATGTGAGAAGGATATCAAGAGAGTCAGTAGAAGCAGACTGATAAAAAAGAGGAACAACGTGATTTATAGAAGCAAATGTGAGAAGGATATCAAGAGAGTCAGTAGAAGCAGACAGAGGTGATACAAAAGAGGACAACGTGATTTATAGAAGCAAATGTGAGAAGGATATCAAGAGAGTCAGTAGAAGCAGACAGAGGTGATAAAAAAGAGGACAACGTGATTTATAGAAGCAAATGTGAGAAGGATATCAAGAGAGTCAGTAGAAGCAGACAGAGGTGATAAAAAAGAGGACAACGTGATTTATAGAAGCAAATGTGATAAGGATATCAAGAGAGTCAGTAGAAGCAGACAGAGGTGATAAAAAATAGGACAACGTGATTTATAGAAGCAAATGTGAGAAGGATATCAAGAGAGTCAGTAGAAGCAGACAGAGGTGATACAAAAGAGGACAACGTGATTTACAGAAGCAAATGTGAGAAGGATATCAAGAGAGTCAGTAGAAGCAGACTGATAAAAAAGAGGACAACGTGATTTATAGAAGCAAATGTGAGAAGGATATAAAGAGAGTCAGTAGAAGCAGACAGAGGTGATACAAAAGAGGACAACGTGATTTATAGAAGCAAATGTGAGAAGGATATCAAGAGAGTCAGTAGAAGCAGACAGAGGTGATAAAAAAGAAGACAACCTGATTTATAGAAGCAAATGTGAGAAGGATATCAAGAGAGTCAGTAGAAGCAGACAGAGGTGATACAAAAGAGGACAACGTGATTTATAGAAGCAAATGTGAGAAGGATATCAAGAGAGTCAGTAGAAGCAGACAGAGGTGATAAAAAAGAGGACAACGTGATTTATAGAAGCAAATGTGAGAAGGATATCAAGAGAGTCAGTAGAAGCAGACAGAGGTGATAAAAAAGAGGACAACGTGATTTATAGAAGCAAATGTGATAAGGATATCAAGAGAGTCAGTAGAAGCAGACAGAGGTGATAAAAAAGAGGACAACGTGATTTATAGAAGCAAATGTGAGAAGGATATCAAGAGAGTCAGTAGAAGCAGACAGAGGTGATACAAAAGAGGACAACGTGATTTACAGAAGCAAATGTGAGAAGGATATCAAGAGAGTCAGTAGAAGCAGACAGAGGTGATACAAAAGAGGACAACGTGATTTATAGAAGCAAATGTGAGAAGGATATCAAGAGAGTCAGTAGAAGCAGACAGAGGTGATAAAAAAGAAGACAACGTGATTTATAGAATCAAATGTGAGAAGGATATCAAGAGTATCAGTAGAAGCAGACAGAGGTGATACAAAAGAGGACAACGTGATTTATAGAAGCAAATGTGAGAAGGATATCAAGAGAGTCAGTAGAAGCAGACAGAGCTGATAAAAAAGAGGACAACGTGATTTATAGAAGCAAATGTGAGAAGGATATCAAGAGAGTCAGTAGAAGCAGACAGAGGTGATAAAAAAGAAGACAACGTGATTTATAGAAGCAAATGTGAGAAGGATATCAAGAGAGTCAGTAGAAGCAGACAGAGGTGATAAAAAAGAGGACAACGTGATTTATAGAAGCAAATGTGAGAAGGATATCAAGAGAGTCAGTAGAAGCAGACAGAGGTGATAAAAAAGAGGACAACGTGATTTATAGAAGCAAATGTGATAAGGATATCAAGAGAGTCAGTAGAAGCAGACAGAGGTGATAAAAAAGAGGACAACGTGATTTATAGAAGCAAATGTGAGAAGGATATCAAGAGAGTCAGTAGAAGCAGACAGAGGTGATACAAAAGAGGACAACGTGATTTATAGAAGCAAATGTGAGAAGGATATCAAGAGAGTCAGTAGAAGAAGACAGAGGTGATAAAAAAGAGGACAACGTGATTTATAGAAGCAAATGTGAGAAGGATATCAAGTGAGTCAGTAGAAGCAGACAGAGGTGATAAAAAAGAATACAACGTGATTTATAGAAGCAAATGTGAGAAGGATATGAAGAGAGTCAGTAGAAGCCGACAGAGGTGATACAAAAGAGGACAACGTGATTTATAGAAGCAAATGTGAGAAGGATATCAAGAGAGTCAGTAGAAGCAGTCAGAGGTGATACAGAAGAAGACAACGTGATTTATAGAAGCAAATGTGAGAAGGATATCAAGAGATTCAGTAGAAGCAGACAGAGGTGATAAAAAAGAGGACAACGTGATTTATAGAAGCAAATGTGAGAAGGATATCGAGAGAGTCAGTAGAAGCGGACAGAGGTGATAAAAAAGAGGACAACGTGATTCATAGAAGCAAATGTGAGAAGAATATCAAGAGAGTCAGTAGAAGCAGACAGAGGTGATACAAAAGAGGACAACGCGATTTATAGAAGCAAATGTGAGAAGGATATCGAAAGAGAGTCAGTAGAAGCAGACAGAGGTGATAAAAAGAGGACAACGATTTATAGAAGCAAATGTGAGAAGGATATCAAGAGAGTCAGTAGAAGCAGACAGAGGTGATAAAAAAGAGTACAATGTGGATTTATAGAAGCAAATGTGCGAAGGATATCAAGAGAGCTGCAGTAGAAGCAGACAGAGCTGATAAAAAAGAGGACAACGATTTATAGAAGCAAATGTGAGAAGGATATCAAGAGAGTCAGTAGAAGCAGGCAGAGGTGATACAAAAGAGGACAAACGTGATTTATAGAAGCAAATGTGAGAAGGATATCAAGAGAGTCAGTAGAGGCAGTCAGAGGTGACAAAAAAGAAGACAACGTGATTTATAGAAGCAAATGTGAGAAGGATATCAAGAGAGCTGAAGAGAAGCAGACAGAGGTGATACAAAAGAGGACAACCAGACGCAGCAGCAAATGTGAGAAGGATATCAACAGAGCTGCAGAAGCAGACACAGAGGTGATAAAAAAGAGAGACAACGGGATTTATAGAAGCAAATGTGAGAAGGATATCAAGAGAGAGAAGCACACAGAGGTGATACAAAAGAGTACAACGTGATTTATAGAAGCAAATGTGAGAAGGATATCAAGAGAGTCAGTAGAAGCAGACAGAGCTGATAAAAAAGAGGACAATGTGATTTATAGAAGCAATGAGAAGGATATCAAGAGAGCTAGTAGAAGCAGACAGAGGTGATAAAAAAAAAAAGAGACAATGTGATTTATAGAAGCAAATGTGAGAAGGATATCAAGAGAGTCAGTAGGACAGACAGAGGTGATAAAAAGACAACGTGATTTATAGAAGCAAATGTGAGAAGGATATCAAGAGAGTCAGTAGAAGCAGACAGAGGTGATAAAGAAGACAACGTGATTTATAGAAGCAAATGTGAGAAGGATATGAAGAGAATCAGTAGAAGCAGACAGAGGTGATACAAAAGAGGACAATGTGATTTATAGAAGCAAATGTGAGGAGGATATCAAGAGAGTCAGTAGAATCAGACAGAGGTGATAAAGAAGAAGACAACGTGATTTATAGAAGCAAATGTGAGAAGGATATCAAGAGAGTCAGTAGAAGCAGACAGAGGTGATAAAAAGAGGACAACGTGATTTATAGAAGCAAATGTGAGAAGGATATCAAGAGAGTCAGTAGAAGCTTAAGACAGAGGTGATAAAAAGAGGACAACGTGATTTATAGAAGCAAATGTGAGAAGGATATGAAGAGAGTCAGTAGAAGCAGACAGAGGTGATAAAAAAGAGGACAACGTGATTTATAGAAGCAAATGTGAGAAGGATATCAAGAGAGTCAGTAGAAGTAGACAGAGGTGATAAAAAGAGGACAACGTGATTTATAGAAGCAAATGTGAGAAGGATATGAAGAGAGTCAGTAGAAGCAGACAGAGGTGATAAAAAGAGGACAACGTGATTTATAGAAGCAAATGTGGAGAAGGATATCAAGAGAGCTGTAGAAGCAGACAGAGGTGATAAAAAAGAGGACAACGTGATTTATAGAAGCAAATGTGAGAAGGATATCAAGAGAGTCAGTAGAAGCAGACAGAGGTGGATACAAAAGAGTACAACGTGATTTATAGAAGCAAAATGGGGAGAAGGAAGTCAAGAGAGTCAGCAGGGGAAGCAGATAGAGCTGATAAAAAAGAGACAACGTGATTTATAGAAGCAAATGTGAGAAGGATATCAAGAGAGTCAGTAGAAGCAGGCAGAGGTGGATACAAAAGAGGACAACGTGATTTATAGAAGCAAATGGAGAAGGATATCAAAAGAGTCAGTAGAAGCAGACAGAGGTGATAAAAAAGAGGACAACGTGATTTATAGAAGCAATTGTGAGAAGGATATCAAGAGAGTCAGTAGAAGCAGACAGAGTGTGATACAAAAGAGGACAATGTGATTTATAGAAGTAAATGTGAGAAGGATATCAAGAGAGTCAGTAGAAGCAGACAGAGGTGATACAAAAGAGGACAACGTGATTATAGAAGCAAATGTGAAAAGGATATGAAGAGAGTCAGTAGAAGCAGACAGAGGTGATAAAAAAGAGGACAACGTGATTTATAGAAGCAAATGTGAGAAGGAGGAAGAGAGTCAGTAGAAGCAGAGGTGATAAAAAAGAGGACAACGTGATTTATAGAAGCAAATGTGAGAAGGATATGAAGAGAGTCAGTAGAAGCAGACAGAGGTGATAAAAGAGACGAATGTGATTTATAGAAGCAAATGTGGGAGAAGGATATGAAGAGAGTCAGTAGAAGCAGACAGAGGTGATAAAAAGAGGACAATGTGATTTATAGAAGCAAATGTGAGAAGGATATCAAGAGAGTCAGTAGAAGCAGACAGAGTGTGATAAAAAAGAGGAGAACGTGATTTATAGAAGCAAAGGTGAGAAGGATATCAAGAGAGTCAGTAGAAGCAGACAGAGGTGATACAAAAGAGTACAACGTGATTTATAGAAGCAAATGTGAGAAGGATATCAAGAGAGTCAGTAGAAGCAGACAGAGGTGATAAAAAAGAGGACAACGTGATTTATAGAAGCAAATGTGAGAAGGATATCAAGAGAGTCAGTAGAAGCAGGCAGAGGTGATACAAAAGAGGACAACGTGATTTATAGAAGCAAATGTGAGAAGGATATCAAGAGAGTCAGTAGAAGCAGACAGAGGTGATAAAAAAGAGGACAACGTGATTTATAGAAGCAAATGTGAGAAGGATATCAAGAGAGTCAGTAGAAGCAGACAGAGGTGATAAAAAAGAGGACAACGTGATTTATAGAAGCAAATGTGAGAAGGATATCAAGAGAGTCAGTAGAAGCAGACAGAGGTGATAAAAAAGAGGATAACGTGATTTATAGAAGCAAATGTGAGAAGGATATCAAGAGAGTCAATAAAAGCAAACACAGGCGATAAAAAAAGAGGACAGCATAAACTATTGAGCGAATTGTGGGAGAAAGATATTAAGAGAATAATTAGGAGACAATTGAAGACGAAAGTAGACAACAGAAATCAATGAAGAAATGATGAAAAAAGATATTATTTACTAGAATGATACTGAGATATGCAAAAAATTGTATAGCACGTGTAATTAGAACAATTTACATTAGTAGACTAATTAAAGGGATCAGTTCGAAATTCCACGTATATCACCTAAAAATGTCGGTGCATACAGTAGCCAAAACATCGTGAATACAACAATAAAAAAAGAGGACATTAGTCCGAACGATGTAAATTTCTTTTTCTTGTTAATCATATCACCCCAAGCAAGGCGAAAACGCCACTGATGCGCAGGGGGCTACGTAAGAGTGAAAAGATTGGAAAAGAGAAAACCGGAAACCACATCCTAAACAGGAAACAAGGGATGAGCCTCTTCACCTGTTAAATAGATGTGGGTGGAGTGTGAACCGGGCGATAGTTTAGTCTATCTAATCCAATTGAAAAAATAAAATAAAATAAAAAAAATAACAGCGAAAAGATTGGAAAAGAGAAAAATCGGAAACCACGTCCTAATCAGGAAACAAGGGATGAGCCTCTTAGTGTAAATAAATAATTTTCTGCGATCTTCCCTTTTGTATATGACAATGGACTCGACTGAGTGTACAATATACTCCTGCCATCTTCTTCTTCTATGTGCCCTGTCCGTTCAGGACGTAGGCGATCATGGCTCGCCACGTTTCCCTATCCCTTGTGGCTCTTAGTATGTTTGCTCCTGTTGCTCCTGGCAACCCCCGTTCCGTCATCCACCTGATCAGACCCTGCAAATGTGTTATCCGCTGCCTTCCTCTGTCTCTCCTTCCTTCTATCTGTCCAGTCAGTATCAGGTTCTCCAGGCTCTATTTCCTCATTGCATGTCCCAGGAACTTCAGTTGTCTCTTCCTGATGCTCAGCATCAATTTCCTTTTTGCCATAGAGAGAACAAAAGTTGCAGCCGGCATTTGCCTCTGCTACTATGACACTGTCAGCTTTTCTGCCTTCGGGTAGAGGGCGCTCTCTGCTTCCGAGAGCATTAACCCAGTCGTAGTTCCGCCGTAGGGTAGAATCACGACTCGGTAATCATAGACAGACATTTTTTGGCCCGGCTATATGACCAGGAAGACCCACTATAAAATGACCTTGTGTCACATCAAACCTTGCGTGGGAAGGTTGGTAAATAATGTCGCAGCCGGCTTTTGCCGCTGTTACTATGACACTACCAGATGTCTTCGGGTAGAGGGTGCTCTCTGCGTCGTGGTTCCGCCGAAGGGTAGAATCACGACTAAAAAAAAAAAGACCTTGTGTCACATTTCGTCTTAAGTGGGAAGGTGGGTAAATACCGTTGCAGTTGGTATTTGCCTCTGCTACTATGACACTGTCAGCACTCTGCCTTCGGGTGGAGAGCGCTCTCTGCTTTGGGGCAGAAGGGTAGAATCACTACTGGCGAAAGATAGATATTTTTGGACTGGCTATATGGCCGGGAAGACCCACATGAAAAAGACCTTGTGTCACATCACGCTTTATGTGGAAAGGTGGGCAAATACCGTCGCAGTCGGCATTTACCTCTGCTAGTATGACACTGTCATCCCTTGCCTTTGGGTGGAGAGCACTCATTGCCTTCGGGCAGAGAGCACTAACCCAGTCATGGTTCCGCCGAAGAGTAGAATCACGATTGGGGAAAGATAGACAGATATTTTTGGCCTGGTTATATGGCCGGGAAGACCCACATAAAAAAGACCTTGTGCTACATCTCGCCTTACGTGGGAAGGTGGGTAAATACCGTTGGAGTTGGCATTTGCCTCTACTACTATGACACTGTCAGCTCTCTGTCTTTCGCTGAAGATCGCTTTTTGCCTTCGGGCAGGGAGCACTAACCCAGTCGTGGTTCCACCAAAGGGTAGAATCACGACTGGGGAAAGATAGACAGATATTTTTGGCCTGGCTAAGTCAAAAGATTTGTCTTTGCAAAATGTCGAAAATGCTAAGAAATTTCATTCTTTTGACTACTGGTAACGAATGTTGATCTTAACTATTGCTGACAGGTTCTTATAGTTTAGACTAGTTAAAAAAAGAATTCGATTAATCCATGTTCATATTTTGTATTTTTTTTCACATATATTTTCTTTCAGAGTGACTTTATTTTGTTTTGTTTGTCTCAAGTTTCTAAAAGAATAGGTTTACATTGAATTTAAAATATAATTTTTTTCCTCTCCCTTTTTTAATGTAAAAATATTTATAGCGTTTTTGTCTCTCCTCCCATTTCCGTTACCCCCACCAAAAAAAAAGAAAAAAAAAAAGAAAACACGTGCTACTATCCCTAGTTCCATGTCGGTATATTAAACATTTTCTGGAGTTAGCAAAAGCAAGTGAAAAGATTAGTCTTTGCAAAATGTCGAAAATGCAAAATTTTTTTTATTCTTTTGACTACTGGTAACCAATGCTGATCTTAAACTTTGCAGACACTTATGTTCTTTTGTACTACTCGGAGGAATGGCCATTATATTCCTCAGCAAGTCTAATCAATTTAACTTATACTTAATATCTACTGTTCCACCCCACCGTTTTTTTCTTTTCTTTTTTATTTTATTTTATTGGTTTGTGGGGAGAGAAGGAAGTTAACATTCCGGTAGGAAAAAAACTGAAAGCTAAAAAGGGCGGAAGAACTCTTAAGGAGTCAACGGCCAGCTAACTAGAGGTGGTGTCTCAATAAATCACCGTGGAGAAGGCAATGGGATAACACTCCACTATCTACCCACATCTTAATCATGGCTTTCCACAATAAATGTATGAAACACAACCGCGTGAAGGGGGTTAAATCCAAAGGAAGCAAATCCTCCTCCGGTAAAGTTTGGCATTAGCAACCGATGTCACCTGACCGTCATCCAGCGATTGTTAGCACCAACGGCATAAAGGGGACATTTTATCCCAAAATTAGTCCCTCGCCCGGGAAGGAACGACATGAGCAACATGTGTCTCCGGACCGTTACCCTGCGACTGTGTGCAACAAAGAGACTTACTTTAGGGACATGGAATGTTAAGACACTCACCAACTGTGGACAACTAGAAAATGTCAAGCAGGAGATGGACAGACTGAAGATCAATATCCTGGGCATATGCGAAACCAGATGGCTTAACAATGGAGGCCTCAGCGGTGACGACCACAGGATAATCTACGCATGAGGCAAAAGCAACGAAAAAGGAGTCGGCTTAATTCTGGACAAAGAAATGAGAAAACGCGCTCTTGGATACTGTCAGCTTTCAGAGAGAGAGAGAGAGTCTTCTTGGTCAAACTGAGAGGAAGACCCTTCAACATATCTATCATAGTCTGACCTGATCTGAAGCTTACAGTACCTTGTATTCCTTAGCGATTACTCATCTAAGTACTGACTAGGCTCGACGTTGCTTAACTTCGTTTGTAAAGTGGAAAAACATTCTTCAACCAAAGGATTCAGAGACTGATTTTTTCGATTATCGATTTTCGATATTTATCGGGTGTACCTCGACACAAAACCTAGCTAAAGAACACTCGCAGACGCTTATAGGACAACTGTGTAAATTTTCAAGAAAATTGGTTCAGCCGTTTCGGAGTCTATTGGTAACGCACACACACACAGAGACACATACACACACAGAGAGATAAAGTTCCATTCATAAATTAGTTTAGATTTGTTGTATTATATAATGTCGAACCTTTTGTATGGGGAACTCAGTGTAGATTAAAATCAATATTCAGTACAAATTATCAAGCAAAAAATATCGTTAACCGAAATATTATTTACTAAACTTGACTTAGTTCGACAAAATGCCCTACATATGAGGCACCCGGTAATGATCAAACTCACTAGTAATGCCGGCCTCACTTTGTTTAGCATTACCTGCAGGGTCGCATGATGGTGTCAGCGTTTATGGATATTAAGTGTGGAGACTTCATAAAATCTATATACTGTAGCGGCCATAATATAAGGAACGGAAACAACAAAGACATAAATATGTGTATTACTTAAAAAGTCATCCATGATTAGCAATGAAATTTTTACCGAATAAAGATGAGGGCGTAATGCATAAATATTATACAAAGTTACAAAAATTTACATAATGTTCTTTAAAAAAAATACTAAATGGAACAAAGGAAATAAGCTACTGGACAAAAGTGAAGGAACGATCTTGTTAATTCTTGATTGTGAACAAAATATCAACAAAATTCAATATTTGGTAAGCATCCCCTTATTTTCAATCACATGATCGAATTAATTTCTTGCAAAAACAGCAGTAATTTCCTTCCATTCGTCTTTCTATAACTCTCATAGGTGATCCTGGTTTGTCGGGTTTCTTTTCTGAACCCTTTCTTCAATAAATCTTCCAAACATTTTCTATTGGATTCAGGTCGAGGCTCTGGGCTGGCCAGTTCATAGGGGGATTCTTTCTTCTTCAAATAAAGCCATAACCCTCTGAGCCTTGTGGCAACGTGCATTGTCCTGGATGAAAATAGTAGATTCATAAAGATTATGGTGTAATCTTGGTACCACATGCTTCTGAAGAAGTCTTTTGTAAATCTCAGCATTGATATTGCCATGTACGCGGATGATAGGGCCAACTCCTGCAGATGAAATCATTTCCCACACCATCACACTGCCGCCACCAAACATTGAGAAGACAGTCTTTCAGCTTTTCTATGGCGTACGTAAATTTTGTCCTCAGAACCAAATATAGTAAACTTGAACTCATCACTGTAATCCCATTGTGAGTCAGTCCAAACAACATGTTCTCTCGCATACTCCAGGCGTGCCCTTTGGTTTCGCTTTCAAATGAGAGGTTTCGAAGCTGGAATACGGGCATGCAATCCTTCATTTTTTAACCTGCCAGCAACCGTTTCCCTCGAGATCTTATTTTCTGTTTTCATTAAATTTACGGGCAATAGGGTTTGGAGAACCTGATACTAACATGCTAGATAGAGGGAAAAAGAGACAGAGAAAGCAGCGGATAACATATTTAAAAGACCTGAGCAGGTGGATGACAGAACGGGGGTTGCGTGGTGTTACAGGAGAAAGTGTTCTAAGAGCCATCAGGTATAGGGAGACGTGGAAGGCAATGATCACCTACGTCCTGAAAGGACAAGGCACATAGAAAAAAAAAGAAGATAAAATCCAAAGATGAGTAAGGAATATTATTTGCATGTCAGCTTCAGTCATTTTTTCACCGCCTTTATGGAGCTTTTCGTGTCTTTTTTTCATAAATACTTTCATGGTAATTCTAATTAACTTTCAGCTATTGTCCTTAGACTTTATTCGTTTAAGTGCAGTACTTGATTGGCAACAAGGTCTCATCAATTTACAGTCAATTTGTCTAGATGTAACAGCAAATTCTATGTTAGGAGTTTCTTCTCTCGCACTTCTTCCTGGATTATGTTCTTACTTCTTTGCCAACTTTGATCTCCAAAAATATAAATGCAATGTTAATCATTATCTTCTGTCTTCTTGCTTATTCTTCTATTACCCTCGCACCACAATGACTCGAGGTAATTGTTCTGATTAAATTTCTGTAGGGCACGGCGAATTTATGAACTTAAGCGTAGTTGTTGTGGTGCATTGGATATTGGCTCGAAAAGACAAATCGGGGAGCCGAGTTCGAATTCCAGATGAATTCCTTGCATTCACTTAAGCGCAAATACCCTTGGGAAAAGTATTAATCCGTTTATTTATTCCAGTTATGGGTTAAATAACAGGACAGATTGGGTTCTATAACCTTGGTCGGCAACCAGTCTACCGCAGAAAGCAATGGCAACCTACTGCGGGATAATCTTCTGCCCAGTCAGTCATGTCTCTTTCGAGACATGATCGCCTAAGCGTGTATCACGTATGGCACTTAACTGACTGACCCTGACGAGCCTTAGGATGAAACCTTGGTAGGTTTGTTGGCTCTTGCTTAGATTTTCTGTCTACATATATATATGGTACTTAACTGACTGACTGAATATAATAGTTGAAAATATGATTAAGGCTTCAACTGGGCATAAAGTGGGGGATCGGTTTTCTATTGTCATGAAGTAATAAATTGATCCCCCAGTAATTATACTCAATATAAAAATGTAATATAATCTGTCTCTTTTCCCTCCAGCTATGAGTTAAATTGCAGGACAGATTGGGTTCTATAGCCTTGGTCGGCAACCAGTCTACCTCAGAAAGCAATGGCAACCTACTGCGGGATAATTTTCTGCCCAGTCAGTCATGTCTCTTTCGAGACATGATCGCCTAAGCGTGTATCACGTATGGCACTTAACTGACAAGATTGTCAGTATATGTGCTGTGATGTAGTGGATATCGTTTTGGAACGAGAAATCGGAGAGCCGATTTCTAATTCCATTTGAATTCGTTTCATTCACTTAGGTTCTAATAAATATGGGAAAGATATTAATTCGTTGCATCTTCCCCAAGCTATGAGTTAAATAGCAGTACAGATTGGGTCCTAAAGTCTTGGTTGGCAACAAGCCTACCGCAAAAAATAATGTCAACCTACTTCGGGAAAATCTTCTACCCAGCCAGTCATTTCTCTTTTGAGACATGATCGCCAAATCGTGTATCACGTATGGCACTTAACTGACTGAATAAAGATAATAGTTGGAAACATAAGTAAATCTTTAACTGGGCATAAAGTGGGGGTTGTTTTTCTATTGTTATGAAGTAATAAACTAATCCTCCACTTATTACTAATCATTGATACAATCTGTCTTTTCTCCCTTCCACTATAATTTAAATAGTAGGATAGAAAATCTTCTGCCCAGTCAGTCATGTCTCTTCCGAGACATGATCGCCCAATCGTGTATCACGTATGGTACTTAACTTATTGAATTGGCTTGATGTAACCGTACGTTCTATGTTAAGTTTATTTTCTCGAGCTTCTAGATTGTGGTACTCTCTTCCATCTCTCTATCCTCTTCATTCGTGCGTCTTTTCAGGACGTAGGCGATCACAACCCTCCGCATCTTCATGACCCTTTTTGCTCTTAATATCTTTTTTCTTGTTATTTTTCCCAAACCTTGCTCTATCATCTATTTACTTAAGCTCATCAAGTATATCATGCACTGTTTATTACAATCTCTCCTCTATCCACCTTGTGAGTATCAGATTTTCCAACACTTCTTTCTCATTACGTATTCCAGAAACTTCACCTGTCTCTTCCTGATATTAAGTACAAATTTGCTTTTCGTTTCCATTCACTCCAAAACTTCATCGTCGCTCACATGCCCAGGTCATGGTATCCTCACCATCCTTCTGTAGAACCACATTTTTTTAAATCATTTCACCCCAAGCAAGGCATTCCACTGCCACTATTGCGCACGGGGCTACATAGGGGAAGGTAAAGAGGAGTGGTTGGGTGTAGGAAATGTCAGAAGGAAGGTGATAGATGGGTAAGGATACCGAGGATGAGGGTTGGGCAGATTGGAAGAATGTTTGAAAGAATGGGAGCGAGTTAGTGTGTTAGGAGGTGTCTATTGACCTTACATTTAAACTCCTGGAGATTGTAGCCGTCGGGGAAGCAATCATGTGGAAGGGAATTCCACAGTCGGGAAGTGCGAGAAAAGAAACTTGCTTCGAGTTTTTCCTTCATATTTGAAGAGATTTTCTTGATTAATCTTCTCGCTCCTAATCTTTTTTTTTATACACTTAGTAACCCCTTGTTTTTGATGGCTTTACTGTCCTGCATGAGGTGATATTATTTTTAAAAATATCTAAAATAAACTAACGTGAGCTGTACGGGTGGCGACGTTATTTTCCAAATCAATCGTTATCCATTTTCCTTGTCGCCTTCTGTGTATTCCCTGATGGATTTTTTACATTTCAAACCAATGAAAAAAAAAAAAAAAAAACTACTACTAATACTACTGCTACTAACGTGAGAATATTTGATAATTATGTTTCCGGTTCGCGCATGCGTACCCTTTCATCTAATGCTTTATGGTGGGTCAATATTTATGAACATGTATAATCATCGTACAACCCTTATTTCTTTCTGTCGTATTCGGTCAATGAGCGCAGTAATGATTTTAGCAAATATTTTATTTTTCGTTTTCGAATGTCATTTCAACATACGTGCTACTTCTAAAGCTTGTTAGCTGAGAGAGTTGCATTTTTTGTTCCATAGAATGTGCTCATTGTTTCAACCCAGGAAAAAAGAGAAATTTTTAAACTTCATTTCACGCATGGACACTTGCCCATAAAATAGTTAATATTTTTGTTTCATGTTAAACCTATAATGTTAAAACTATATTCGCACTCACAAAAGTGGTCACTAAGGTTCATTTCACGCATGGATACTTGCTCATAGAGTACTTAATATTTTATAGTTAAACCTATAATATTAAAACTCGATTCACACTCACAAAAGTGGACACTAAAATTTTTAAACTTCATTTCACGCATGGGCACTTGCCCATAAAGTACTTAATATTTTTGTTTCATGTTAAACCTATAATATTAAAACTCGATTCGCACTCACAAAAGTGGACACTAAAGTCAAAAGTGAGTGGCCACAGTTTCCTACGTAAACGTGATCTTGAGCCATCTTTGCGTCGACCTCAGTGTCCACTTTTATATTTACGCACTTTTGCCTATCTTCTTCTATGTGCCAGGTCTTCCACGTCTCTCTATTACTGGTGGCTCTGAGTACACCTTCTCCTGTTACTCCACGCAACCCTCGTTCCGTCATCCACCTGATCAGGTCCTTCCAATATGTTATCCGCTGCTTTCCTCTGTCCTTTGTCCCCTCTATCTGGCCTGTTATTATCAGGTTCTCCAAGCACTCCTTCCTCATTGCATGTCACAGGAACTGCAGCAGTCTCTTCCTCATGCTTAGTATTAATTTCCTTTTCGTTTCCATCATTTCCAAAACCTCATCATTGCTCACATGTTCGGTCAATGATATCCGCAGCATCCTTCAGTAGAACCACATTTCAGCTGCTTCAAGTTTTTTCTTCATCTTCGATGATATTGTCCAGACTTTGACCTATAAATATGATAATTGTAAATGTAAAATCAGACGTCACTTTATAAGGAAACATCTAGAGCTGCCAGTACTGAACAAGTTACAATTTTCTTTAATCTATGACCATCGGATTGGAATCAAAGTGTAGGAACTGTTCTCCTCATCACTGGTAATGGTAATAATAGAGGCTTTCTAATAAGGAAACATTTGGTATAATTAACAGAGCAGTTGGTACTGATATATTTGAAATTTATCAAATCTTAAAATATTTTTTTCAGGAAAACAGATTTTTTAAGCCCAATAGGTGTAATCGCTAGTATTTTGATTATTAATTAAGGTTTCCTTCTTAGTTTTCGTTTTTAAGTAATGTGGGGGGTGGTGTTCATTAAGAAATACTCTACAACTATATCATATAAAAATAAAAGTTTAATGTATACTTTTGGGAAAAAACATCTTTCTTTCGTAAATGTATAGTCATCCACAGACAGTCTTGTTACGTTATAGCACAAATCATCAATACAGTCAGATATCCGATTGCTTCCAGGATTGAAACACGACCGATTTGATACTTGAAGATATAAGCTATAGGCGCACGGCCGTAAAAGGCATATTTTAGCGTGTTATATACACATTGTTGGAAATCAGGACAAATCCGTAAAAATGGAGTGAATAATTAACAAAAATCTAATTAATATGAAATAATTAATGAATAAAAATAGAGAGCTCAATGGATATTATCCGGAGCAATATGTTACATAGAAAAAGAAAACTCAACATATAATCAAGCGGTTATAAATCCAGAATCATGTTCAGCAGTTGCAAAAATACAAACTTTTTCATCAGACACAAAAAATTAAATAGCTACATTAAACTCAGAATATACCTCCCACTACCAAAGAGGAAATTACTACTAAATTCTTTCCCCTAGCCTAACCTAAATAAAACCAATACACCCCAACCTCTTCCTTTAGCTTAGCTAACATCTGGGCTTAGAACTTTTCCTCATTCACTGTTTATAAGAGGTCGAAGAATGCATGCCTTAAAATGACATGTTGAAAATGTCTATTTCCACACTAAGTTTTATCTGAATTTACACACACACGCACACACACACACACACACACACACATATATATATATATATATATATAAAATGAATGTGATTAATACAAATATAAAATTTGTCACTAAGCTAATATATGTTATATACAAGACCTTGAATTCAGAGTTTCCGAGACGAATTTTCTGTTGATCGTTCGTTTAACTCAATTTACTGCTGAATTTCTTATTTCCGTTATTTTTATATTAACTTTAAAATAATTTTTGCGTTTATTATTGATTTTAAGGTAATATTTTCTTTTTCATTCGTGTGTGTGCGTGTTTGTGTAAGAGTCTCTATGTGTGTACGTGAATGTGTAGAACATCGAGGTTATGTCCTCTTTTCATCATTTTCTTGTTTCCTTATACTATCTCCTTATTCCTTTTCGGTCTTCTTCCTCCCTCTCTCTCGTATATATATATATATATATATATATATATATATATATATATGCATGTGTGTATATATCGCCTTACGAGACTGAAAATGTAGAAATCATGGTAGCGTAAACCGCTAATCTTCCCTGCCTACATATCTAAACGCTCTACATGTTGAATCTTCAGTTTTCTTCTAATACAACTGCTTACCGCCTTAATTTAATTTAAACCTGACCTATAAATGTTTAGTACAAGTATATATATATATATATATATATATATATATATATATATATATATATATATCAATAGATAACCTAGAGCCAACGGACCTACCAAGGTTTCACCAAATGGATCGTCAGGGCAAGTTGGCTTTTTCTCTCTCACTCTGTATATATATATATATATATATATATATATATTCGTGAAAAATCTTCTGTACAATACAGACGGAAGCTGAAGATGGTTCGTCTGAAATAGGCCATACTTCCACTTAACCATGGAATAACGTCTGTCTTAATTTTTACATATATCTTCTCTATATACATTTATATACACATATATTTAGAGCCTCCTAGAGAGTTATCCTACCACTTTATGTACAGGTCACTTCTTTCGATTCTTCTATATCTACACCGCATATATATATATATATATATAAATCACATTATTATAAATTAACAATACATTGTGACACGGAAATTTCTATGTTTCGAGATTTCTATCTCGTCTTCAGGCAATGTTAGATGTTAGTTATGAAAATGTTTTTTTTAAATACAAGAAGCAACATGTTTGTTATTTATGGATGTGGGAAGCCATAAAATTTCTGTGTGTGTTCCCTGTGTGTGTCCTTTTAACTAATCAGAATGGAGACAATATTTATTGCATTGAGCACTTTTTAAAAAAGTAAATGCCAGAGAACTCAAAATCGTAAAACCATGTATCCTCTTTATCTGCATATATATATATATATATATATATATATATTAAGAGTAAAACTCAACACATAATTGAACGGTTACAAGTCCAAAATTTATTACAGCAATTTAAAAAATTACAATTGAATTTTTTTTAGGATCTTTTGACTTTTTGGAAATTTTTTCTGCTTTTTTAGTTTTTAAGCGATATCATTAAACTATTTGTTTTTATAGTTTGACATTTCTCACCATGGTCCTCTTTATATATATATATATATATATATATATATATATATAGCGCATTTTTTACATCATTGATTAATATCGATGATAGACCTACTATAGATCCAAGCCTCAACTGACAGTTAAAGTTACTTTAAATTCAGTTCACAGCAATATTCTTAGTGTGGCGTGACTGTCAGTTCCACGACTACTTGGTTACTAGGAGCCAGAAACTGTAAGAAACTATGTATCCACTAATTAACACGTAGTCAGCGACTATGATGAATACCTTTCACCTTAACGCTGCGGAGACGTTGATGGCAAAAGCCGGCACCTACACAATGGATTTCTATGTAGCTGGTAGCTAACATACCTTGTAGGTGCTTATTTTCATTCGTATATTAATCAGCTCAGACCTTCTATTGAGTGGGCGCTTTTGGTCAGGGAATGTAATTATGATTAACTTACCTATAAGATATAACACTTCCAGAAAATAGGTGTACCAGTTTGCTTTTTTAATAATCAATCATATTTTATGGTCTCACATGAATTTTGACAGTGTAGTACAATTCGCGTAACATTTTTGGGAGGATGTTCTCTGATTGAAGTATCCCAGTACCCAGCGTCATTAGGCTGCATTTACATAAACAGCACTTGATCCATCCAGTCCAGATCTTTATGGCTGGTACCTACCACGCCACTTGCAGTGACAAACTACCCGCATTCCATCCGTATTCCATCACTAAGAGTTAGGTATCACTCGAATAGCATCTTTCTGGCAAAGCATGCTCTGTGAAACCAACTCCCAAGAAGATGTTTCCTCGATCGCTATACTCTCGACCTATTCAAATCTAGAGCTAATCATTATCTTTCCTTCTGGCCGTATAAACTACCTCTTAAAGTGACCTTTTACCTCGAGTGGCCTCGGGAGTTTAGCAGGGTAAACTTTATTGTGAGAAACTCGCCAGGTTTCGCAGTAGCTTGATAGATAACATTTTCTGTCAAACATTTGCCTGTCATATTTATCACATCAGTAATTACATAAGCGTGGGTTTGGATTTTTTTAGTATATAATATCTTTTCGTTCTGTTTTTGTGATGTGATATATCGCGTATTCTCTATGCAATTATAACTGAACTATCAAAAGTAAAAAAGGCAGCCCATTATGCCAAATAAAGATCGGGATTACTAGAATCAAGCAGGTACAAAAATTTAAATACCTGTGAAGTGTTATAACAGAAGACGGAAAGTGCGACACAGAGATCCGAAGGCGAATTGGCATGGTAAAGGAAGCATTCCAGAAGTTGAGTAAAATATTAAGAAACAAGACAATTTCGCTAGAAACAAAGAAGAGAGTACTGGATTGCTATGTGATGTCAGTTCTTCATTATGGCAGTGAATGCTTGATAATATTATCAAAGATGAAGGAAAAAGTTGAAGCAACTGAAATGATGAGGATATCATGGATCGAGCATGTGAGCAATGTTGAGGTTTTGGAAAGGATGGTAACGAAAAGGAAATTAGTACTGAGCATCAGGAGGAGAGAGCTGAAGTTCTTGGGATATGCAATGAGGAAGGAACGCTTGGAGAAGCTGATACTAACAAGCCAGATAGATAGAAAAAGAGGTAGGCGAAAGCAACGGATAACATATTTGAAGGACCTAATCAGGGGATGATGGAATGAGTATTGCATGGTGTAACAGGAGAAGGCGTGCTAAGAGCCACCAGGGATAGAGACGTGGAAAGCCATGATCGCCTATGTCCTGAAAGGACAGGGCACATCGAAGAAGATAGCTATTGGAAATAAACACTCCAGAAAAGCCATTCCTGCTTATTTCCATCTTTGGTTCTTCTTCTTCTTCTTCTTCTTCTTCTTCTTCTTCTTCTTCTTCTTCTTCTTCTTCTTCTTCTTCTTCTTCTTCTACTACTACTACTAGCTGTATAGCTCGCCATTGCTCGGGGTTTTTAGTGGTTATGTGGAAATGATATGGTCAAGTGCTGATTTAAAAAACTCTACTATGAAGTTGTCGTGACGCGTAAGTTTAAAAATGCAAAGTATTGTTTTTTGTTGTATTTGTAAAACGGGGTTTATGCTTGGTCAATTTTACCAATAAACGTGAATTATGTATGTACAATTGGAAGATCGGTGGCGGGCTTACGGGAGCATGTAATATGATGCTATGAGGTTCTGACACAGAAGTGGATGCATTTTCCTTACAACGTTGGAGGTGTTGGCACCTTTTAGAAAACGTGAAATTGTTATTGCATAGGATAAGGTAGATATTACAAAAAAGACCCGATTTTTGTTGGAATACAACTAAGCGTTTGGGAGAAATAAACGATCACAAAAAGCAAAATTTCCCACTAATTTTTTCAACACCCTGTGTGTCAATTAAAAATTTTTGTTCGTATATCGAGGCATTAGACTATGATCTACCAGTGACTCGATTTTGGTTGAGTTTGAGTGAAGCGTCTTGGAGAAATGCATAAAGGTGCGTAAAAGACCACCGAAAAATATTTTTGTTGTTGATTTTTTATGAATCCTGTACATTGATTCGAAAATTTTTTATGTACATCAAAGTTTCGGACCTTGATCTAAAAGTTACCAGACTTTGGTTGAATTCGCATTAGACGTCTCGAAGGAGAAGAGTTCGTAAATTCTAAGAGTTTTGGTGATTTCTGCCGTATCCTGTAAATCGATTTGAAAGATTTTTGCGTACGTCAAAGGTTCATGTTCTGATCGACAAGTAACCCAATTATGATCGAAATCAGAGCAAAGGTTTCGGAAGAGTAAGGTTCGTTAGAATAGCGACACCCCCCTACACACACACACATAGTCATATCCATTTTTATTTATATAGATTCTAGGTACCTCCAATATTTCGGCATAAATTTTCGATATCGAAGTTTAAAATGAAATCTTTAAAATGAACAAACATTCTTGAAGATTTTATTTTAAATTTAATTAAAAGCTTAATGCTCAAATTTATTATTTCCATTAAGTAAAAAATTCTGGTGCATTTCAAATACAAATTACATAGATTGGAATGTCACATTTAATTTCGATTTCTTAAAATTTTCTTAAAAGCTGCCATTTTCTTAATTTTATAGAGTTTGTAAACAAACAAAAAATCATCGATTATAAAAAATATTTCAAAAGATTTCTGATACTTTATTTTAGTAATTAAAAAATTGAAAGTCAATTTGATTTTAAAGAAATATTACTTACTTATTGCATAAAAAAGTAATATACAAACAATTATTAACGATGGTCATGTTCATCTGATCGAACGTTTGATGGACTGTTGAATTAAGAAACGATGACAGCTTCTACACATGACCATAAATGCAACTTTCATAAATCTTAAATTACGTAACCTTTTCATAAAAATTTTAGTCAACCATACATGAAAATAAGGGACGTATTAAGTAAATAAAAAATATTTTAAAAATAAATGGCAGCACTACGTTTAATAATCTTTGCAATTTTGAACTCGTAAATTTCGTTTCCACTTATCATTACAAAAACCGCCAAGAAAACAAGACAATAGAGAATTTTACACGATTTTAAACTATTATAAATTATCATAATTAAAATGTAAGAAAATTGAAAAAATTCTTGTAAAAATTAATTTTATTTCTTTAGACAATAATGTCCTTAATATTATTTTTTTACAAAAGCAATTAGAAGCTTTTCTAATTAAATAATGTCATAGTTTTATTGAATTTATTATTTTTCAATTCAGAGGAGATTTTCATCTAGATATCATTAATTTAAATAAAAAGTAAATGATTTACAATCTCCAAAGACTCCAACTTTTAACAAAAAAAAATTTCAAGGAGCACAAAGGTTATGTGCGAAATCAAGTTAGTCGAGAAAAACGCATTTAAAAAAATATTTACCAATATTTTCTATAAAAAAATTTTCAAAAATAATTTCATTCATTTGTGACTAAGTCCTGAAATTTTCATTAAAATCGGACAATTATTTAGTTTGTACAAGAATTTTCAAATTAATGTGTTTTGAACAGAAAAAAAGGCGCAAAAAATGTTAAACTTTGTCGGCGGCGATGACGTAAACAAAACAAGCATTCTAACCAAAATTTCGAACGTGTTAGAAGGGATTTAAAAAATTCAAAAAATAATTAAAATTTTTTGTGATCTTTCCTCTTAATAATAACATCAATATTTGGACAATAAAACTTTATTTTTGTTAAGTTTGTGGCGTTTTGCATTACGCTATACTGTTTTCCCGCGAATTTGTGGAGGTACCTATATAATAGTGACTGCAACCTATAGGGCATTGGTACGTTCATGCGCACGCGAGTTGATACGATTAAAAAAAAAACCGTTTCATAATAATGGCAATTTTAGTCAACCATACATGAAAATAAGGGACGTATTAAGTAAATAAAAAATATTTTAAAAATAAATGGCAGCACGACGTTTAATAATCTTTGCAATTTTGAACTCGTAAATTTCGTTTCCACTTATCATTATAAAAACCGCCAAGAAAACAAGACAATAGAGAATTTTACACGATTGTAAACGATTAAAAATTGTTAAAATTAAAATGTAAAAAATTGAAAAATTCTTGTAAAATTGATTATTCATCAAAATTTTTTATTTCTTCAAACAATAATGTCCTGAATATTATTTATTTACAAAAGCAATTAGAAGCTTTTTTAATTAAGTAATGTCATAGTTTTATTGAAATTTATTATTTTTCGATTCAGAACAGATTTTCAGTTAAAAATGATAAATTTGAAAAAAAGTAGGTAATTTACCATCTCCAAAAACTCCTACTTTTAACAAAAAAACATTGTCAGGGAACACGAAGGTTATGTACGACATTCCATGAAATTAAGTAAGTGGGTGGGGGGTAACACATTAAAAATTTTTTACCAATATTTTTCAATTTGGGCGATCATGTCTCGAAAGAGACATTACTGACTGGGCAAATGATTATCCCGCAGTAGATTGCCATTGCTTTCTGCGTTAGACTGGTTGCCAGCCAAGGCTATAGAACCCAGTCTGTCCTATTATTTAACCCATAACTGAAGGTAAAAGACGGATTAATACCATTCCCAAGGGTATTTGTGCATAAGTGTATGCAAGGTATTCAACTGGAATTCGAACTCGACACCCCGATTTGTCGTTCCAAGTCGATATCCACTGCAACACAACGCACATTTCTGTCTCACTCCCTCTATTTCCTCGAAGTTCTACACTTTCCTTATCCTTTTTCTTTTTTGATTCAGTTTTCTACTTTACCTACTTTCTGTGCCCTAATTTCTCCATCTTATTTAAGTCGAACACGTCTATAAGTCGAAAGACCGCTTGTTGTAACCTTTAAAGTGAATCCATAGGTTGTAACAGATACGTACCAATGTCTGTCGGTATGCATATAGGTAAAGAACCAGTACGTATCCTTGTAGAAAGACAAGAATTTAATTAATAAACCAATATATCGATTACAAATCTGTTGTCAACTCTCCCTAAATACAGAATCCAGATAAATTTGTCATACTGAAATGGAAACCCTTGATTGAACATATCGACTTACATATCGTAACCTTGGTTTCAGATCGATCTTTCAAAAAGCAAAGATAAATGAATAAATAAGACAAATAAATGAGTTTGTTTGAGTTTTGTTGAACGGCATATCAACTTATTAATGCCAAAAGGTAGGGTTTTAAAGTATTTTTTTTAACGTTCCGTTATGGTGAGAAAGTTGATTTAGTCAGATTGTGATAAAAAATTGTTTTTTTTTTTTAAATAAGATTTTTTTTTCCAGTTTTGTATTAAAAAATGTATTACTGTTATTTTTTTTTTTCATTCAAAAATGTATTTTTCTATAAAAGTATATTTATATGTATATTAGCAGTATAGCCCGGCGTTGCTCGGGTGAAATGAAAGCTTTAAAACTAATCCATGATCCTGGAAATCAGACTCTTGGACATTGGCACGAAAGACTAAAAAGCAATAGTTGTTTCCAGTTAAAGCGAAACCGTAGACTGAAAGAAAAATGAATGGTTGTAAGTTAAATTTTGATTTGCTGGTATCGATATCAAATAGGTTTTTTCGTCGTAAACTGAATTTTGAAGGCTAAATAAGTCCTCTGAGTAAATGGTATCATGGCTGAGACCAAGAACTACAATTATACCTACTTAGAGCCAAACCCGAAGCAAAAACGAAAATAAAAGTGTTGGAAAAATACAGAAATAAAGGCACATAAACAGACACACACAAACATCTTGCTTTATATATATATATATATATATATATATATATATATATATATATATATATATTGTGTGTATTTTGGCAGCATTTTTTCATTAATGCAGGTTTCATTGAATAATATAGACAAGTTTTGTCTATTAATTTTGTGTAGGATCCGTTCATACCGTCTGATATACTTGATGATGATGTCGTTGAAAGACAAAAAAAAATCACAGTATTTTTTGAATTTTTTATCGGGTCTAAGCTTTCGGCTCACATAATCCATTATCAAAGAGTAAATATTAACACACAGTAAACATAGAACATTTAAGCTATTAACAATAAAGAGAATTGAATTGAAAATATAAGTCCATCCCTACTGTGGCGGATGGCCGAAGACAGTTACAAAATAGTGGTGTTGTGGTCCCTGGTCTGATTACAGATATTTGAGTACGTTATTGGAAATATCGAAATTGATTGTATTCAAACCAGGTTTAAATTGTTTAATGTAGAGTGCTTCGAGGATTTTTAGTTTCTGCTTATTATTTTCTTGTTTGAGTATGTACGTGTTATCAACAAGCGTTTTTCTCAGAAGTGTGCGTTGATAACCGTGTTGTTCTAAATGACGGAATATATTTGAATTTTTATTCAAACTTTTTGGTGTCTTTCAAATAGAAATTATATAGATTTAAATGTCATATTTAATTTCGATTTCTTAAATTTTCTTAAAAACGGCCATTTTCTTAATTTTAAGAATTTTGTAAACAAACAAAAATTCATCGATTTTAAAAATATTTCAAAAGATTTCTGACCCTTTATTTAGTACAATTAGAAAATTGAAAGTTAAATAAAGTTGATTTTCAAAAACTATTACTTACTTCTATCATAAAAATGTAATATACAACAAATTATTATGTCCTGTTCATCTGATAGATGTTTGACGGACTCTTGACTGATTAGGCGATGACAGGTTGTACGCATTCCCCAAAACGACAATTTTCATAAATCTATGTGAAGGGCAAAAACTCTTAAATTACGTAACCGTTTCATAATAATGGTAATTTCAGTCTACCATACATGAAAATAAGGTAAAAATATAATAAATTAAAAATTATTTTAAAAATAGGGAGGCGTAACTACGTTTATTGTTCTTTGCAATTTTAGACTCGTAAATTTCGTTTTCACATAATTACTATATCACATCCAATAAATACCCCAAAAGAAAATTTTACACGATTTTAAACTATTATAAATTATTATAATTAAAATGTAAAAAAAAAAAAATGAAAAAATTCTTGTAAAAATTAATTATTCATCAGAAAAATATTATTTCTTCAGACAATCATGTCCTTAATATTACTTATTTACAAAAACAATTAAAAGCTTTTCTAATTAAGTAATTTCATAGTTTTATTGAATTCATTATTTTTCAATTTCAGAGCAGATTTTCAGTTGAATAGTACAAATTTGAAAAAACAAGTAGGTGATTTACAATCTCCAATGACTCCTACTTTTAACAAAAATATATTTTCATGAAATAAGAAGGTTCTGTGCAAAATTTCCTGAAATTAAGTAAGTGTGTGTGTGTGGAGGGGGGGTTACACATTAAAAAAAAATACCAATATTTTCTAAAAAACACATTTCAAAAATAATTTCATTAATTTGTGAATAAGTTCTGAAAATTTCATTAAAATCGGACAATTATTTAGTTTGTACAAGAATTTTCAAATTAATGTGTTTTGAACAGAAAAAAAGGCGCAAAAAATGTTAAACTTTGTCGGCGGCGATGACGTAAACAAAACAAGCATTCTAACCAAAATTTCGAACGTGTTAGAAGGGATTTAAAAAATTCAAAAAATAATTAAAATTTTTTGTGATCTTTCCTCTTAATAATAACATCAATATTTGGACAATAAAACTTTATTTTTGTTAAGTTTGTGGCGTTTTGCATTACGCTATACTGTTTTCCCGCGAATTTGTGGAGGTACCTATATAATAGTGACTGCAACCTATAGGGCATTGGTACGTTCATGCGCACGCGAGTTGCTTTTTAACCCTGCTGCGCTTCTACAAGTTTCCCCACATAGGTTACAAATGAATGATGTAATGAGAGTCTTGAAGGCTATTTCGTCCCGAACAATTCTATTAGTGTACCTCTCTAGACCAGCTGACGATTTGCAGATTTTGTCGCAAATCTGACACAGGGCATCAGTTGGTCTGGGAGGAAGGTGTTCAGCCTGAGAAACATGGTCTCTGTTATTGTGGTGATGGTATCTCATGTGGCTGATTAAATTTAGAAGTTGTTGCTATTTTTGTTTATTTTGGCAGTGTTCTTTCAAGAGACGTCTCACTAGACGCCGAAATAAGTCATCGTGTACAAGAGGCAAGTAATACCTATGGTATGTTAGAATCTCTCGATTCGTTAGATAGAGGTATTTCAGTCAAAACTAAGTAAAGTGTGTATGAGATGTTCATTTTAACAGCTGTACTATATTCCCCTGTGACATGGATAACTTAGCAAAGACACATTTTTATAATCATATCGCCCCAAGGGGGTTACATAGGAGGAATATATATATATATATATATGTATATATATATATATATATATATATATTTTTAATCATATCACCCCGAGCAAGGCGGTTACGCCACTGATGTGCAGGGGGCTACATAGGAGTGAAAAGATTGGAAAAGAGAAAACCGGAAACCGCATCCTAAACAGGAAACAAGGGATGAGCTTCTTCACCTGTTCAATAGACGTGGGTGGAGTGTGAACCGGGCGATAGTTTAGTCTATCTACTCCAATTAAATATATATATATATATATATATATATAAATATATATATATATATATGTGTGTGTGTGTGTGTGTGTGTAAACCCTCCGAGGGGTTACATAGGAGGAATTATATATATATATATATATATATATATATATATATATATATATATACATTAAAAAAAATAAAAAATAATAAAAATGTAAGTTTACTAAGATCTACTTTGAAATTTAAAATTCATCCTTTATTTTATACTAGCAGTATAGCCGGGCGTTGCTCGGGTGTAATGAAAGCTTTAAAACTAATCTATGGTCCTGAACCTCAGACTCTTTGGAAGTTGGCACGAAAGACTAAAAAGCAATAGCTGTTTCCAGTTAAAGCGAAACCGTAGACTGAAAGAAAATTGAATGGATGAAAGTCAAATTTTGAAGTTTGGTGAGAATCGGATAAAAATTGTGGATTTGTTTAAAGTACAAACAGACTGATAAACAGATACACACACAAACATCTTGCCTTTTATATGTATATAGTATCGATTTTCTGCACTAGTGTAAGAACTGCAACCTTGAAACTTTTGAATATTGTTTCTTATGACTTTGTCTATGAGTGTATTAAATTTGATTAAAATCGGACCACTCCTTCTATAACCCGATTTTTTCGATTATCGATTTTCGATATTTATCGGGGGTACCTCGACACAAAACCTAGCTGAGAACACTCGCAGATGCTTATAGTACAACTGTGTAAATTCTCAAGAAAATCGGTTCAGCCATTTCGGAGTCTATAGGTAACGGACACACACACAGACACACACACATATACACACGCAGACAAAGTTTCATTTATAAATAAGTTTAGATACTCAAAAATTCCCGTAAAATTTTTCCTTTTTTTCCTTTTATTATTTAATTAAAAAAATTTTTTGTGGCATATTTTTAACAGTTTAATCATTAAATAATATATCAGTTCCTTTCACATCCATCTCTCTTTCTTTTTTTCCTTTTCTTTCACCATCGAAATCCTCGTCAGTCGTTACCTTGGTTACCAAGAACATTTTTTATATCTTATTTCTCCGTTAAACTTTTCCTGTCTACCTCTTTTGTCTTTCCTTTCCTTTCCCCTTACCACTTCTATCATCGTGACCCGGTTTAATTCTTAACTTTTTAACTTTTGATTCTTACAAACGTATTGCAAGGTTTTCTAATATCGAGTCATGAATCTCTGTGTTTGTTTTTCCCTTTTCTTACGTCGTGCTGACAAATTTAAATAATTTTTTTAATTTTAATTCCACCCCATTTTTAAGTTCCTCTATATGGATATGTTTTTGGGCTTCTTCCGGAATAGACATTTTGTAACATATTTGAATTAATAAAGTTTTTGTTTTCGACGGTTGCTGATGAAGCGAGAATTTTTCGCTGAAATGACCATCCGACAAAATTAAATTTCGAAAATTGTGACTTACTTTATATATGTCTAAACTTATTTATAAATGGTCTGTGTGTGTATATGTGTGTGTGTGTCTGTGTGTGTGTATCGGGGATACCTCGACATAAAACCTAGCTAAGAATACTCGCCGATGCTTATAGTACAACTGTGTAAATCTTCAAGAAAATTGGTTCAGCCGTTTCGGAGTCTATAGGTAACGGATACACACACACACACACACAGAGACAAAGTTCCATTTATATATATATATATATATATATATATATATATATATATATATATATGGTGTTGCAACAAAATCCGACACTTGACAAAAAGAAAACGAAATAAGCAATGCAAACAAAAGTTGTACATGCAGAGACCTGACAGTTCATTTAGCAACAGTTTGAATTACATACTACATTATAATTCAATGTAACCACCGGCGGCGGCGAGGAGATCTCAAGGTGGGCACAAAATGAATCACACGCTTTGACGACCATGTTCTTGTCCCTAGAGGCGAACGCCTCCACGATGGTAACTTTCAGAATTTCGACAGTGTTGTCGGCGTGCTTTTTGGTCTTGGCCTCGGTCACGCCCAGAAGAAATAGTCAAGGAGGTTGCAGTCAGGTGAGTATGGCGGCCACAAATCCGGCGACTATTCGTGAGGAACATTGTTGAACAGGCATGCCTGGGTGGTTTTGACCTTGTATGCAGGAGCTAAGTCTTACTGGATACAGTAGTGGCGTCCAGCAGCAATCTCGTCCATCCAAGTCTTCACCACCCTCCTCAGCACCTTCTGGTAAATCTCAGCAGTGACTCACAGGCTATTTTGAAAGAAGGACGGAGGCATGACGTACCCCTTACTAGAGATGATACCAAGGACCATGACGAAGGAGGGAAACTTTGTATGTTTCACGACGGGAACCTCCTCGATGTCTTTGCAGATCCACCTGTCGTTCTTCCTGTTGCTTGTCTGAAACTCTGCATTCTTTCAAAAGGACCTAAGAGTCAATAAATACAATAGGTGATTTGTCATATTCCGATAACGTTTTAAGATAAGTTAACTGGCTCCCACCCATTCACAGTCAGGTTAGCCAAACGCAGACGACAATTCTACTCCTGCAGCTTCCTCTCTCGCACTTCCCGCCTGTGGAACTCACTCCCGTATTCTTGCTTTCCTGATGGCTACGACCTCCAGAAATTTAAAAGCAAAGTTAATACTCACCTACTAACCACTGGACTCTAGCTCTCTCCCCACCCCTGTATAATCTTCATTTTCTCTCCGCCCATGTATCTGTCATTGCACCTGCTTTCTCAGCTTTCTATTGTTCCTTTCTAACTAGCTTGTACTCCTCACTCTTTTCTAATTAATCTTTCTACATTTATGTAACCCCCTGCACATCAGTGGCGTTTCTGCCTTGCTCGGGGTGAAATGATTAAAAAAAATATATATAAGCAATATTTTTGCACAAATTCTTATGTCAATCGATACTTAACATGTGTGACTTTTTTTATATCTAAACTTATTTATAAATGGAACTTCGTCTGTGTGTGTGTATGTGTGTCTGTGTCTGTGTCTGTGTGTCCGTTACCTATAGACTTCGAAACGGCTGAACCGATTTTCTTGAAAATTTACACAATTATACTATAAGCGTCTGCGAGTGTTCTTAGCTAGGTTTTGTGTCGAGGTACCTCCGAAAATATCGAAAATCGATAATCGAAAAAATCGGGTTATAAAAGGAGTGGTCCGATTTTAATCAAATTTAATACACTCATACACTCATAGATAAAGATATAAGAAACGATATTCAGAAGTTTCAAAGTTGCAGTTCTTACAATAGCGCAGAAAATAGGTAAATATATATATATAAAAGACAAGATGTTTGTCTGTGTGTGTCTGTTTATCTGCCTGTATGTCTGTATTTGTTTCAGCCCTTTTTTTTAGTTTTTGCTTCTGGTTTGGCTCTAAGTAGGTATAATTGTAGTTCTTAGTCTCAGCTATGATACCATTTACTGAGAGGGTTTATTTAGCCTTCAAAATTCAGTTTACGACGAAAAACACTTATTTGATATCGATACCAGGAAATCAAAATTTGACTTACATCCATTCATTTTTCTTTCAGTCTACGGTTTCGCGTTAACTGGAAACAACTATTGCTTTTAGTCTTTCGTGCCAACGTCCAAAGAGTCTGAGCTCCAGGACCATGGATTAGTTTTAAAGCTTTTATTACACCCGAGAAACGCCGGGCTATACTGCTAGTGTTCTATAAATTGATAATAGCCACTTTTTCTCATGAATAGAGATCTAGAGGAGATGCTCGCCTGGTTAAAGCCAAACAAACAAATCTGTGGATATTTCACTGACCACAAGTATACACTGTCATTTCACAACCACCGTTGAATCAACAAAATCATTGTTACGTAGGACAATTTAATGTAGTTAACCTGCTGCTTTAAAGCTTTAAAGTTAATGAAATCATCAGAATGAAAATTACCCGCCAAACATATCAACATCATTCGTCGTCACAACAAATGTAAGGAAGATAATCCGAATATAAATAGTGTAAGCATTGATAATTCCTCATCCCAGAAATTCAGACACAAAGTCTCTTCTGAATATTTCTAGCCTTTTCTTGCTTATTATTATTATAATGTCATTTTTCATACTATGGTCGCACTACCTACCAAGTTTGTAAGAAGACCGAAGATAGGTCGTGGTGTGTTGTCATGGCTTAATTTAATGTTTTTTCATATCTCCCCTCACATCTCTAGCGTTACATTGCCAAAGTTCTCCTTAGTGTGTGGGCTGTACTTAACAAGACAATTTTTGTATGTCTCTTAAGCTTGGGTTTCCAGGGATTCTTTTAATGTGTTGTTTTGTTTCATTTTTATCATTTCAATTGCGCCTACTATCACTGGTACGATTCTTGGTTTCAATTTTCACAGTTTTTTTCTATTTCAATTTCCAGGTTTTTATATTTTGACAGTTTTTTTAATTCCTTGGTTGCTCTGTTACAATCCACTGGACATGCCATATCAATTAATAAGTTTTTCTTTTTGGTTTTTAACAATAATGTCCGGCCTATTTGTTTCAATATTTTTGTCTGTATAGATGATGTAATTCCATAGAATGGTGATATCTTCTCTTTCTGTAACCGGTGTTGGGTGATGTTCATACCAGTATTTGCTTACATATTTCCAATAGTGTTTACACATTTATTATTATTATTATTATTATTATTATTATTATGTTGTTAGAGAAATAATGGCCGATTTCAAAAACATAATTGTATTCTTGAAAAACTAACTGTAGAAACGTTGAAATCAGTCAAAATACGAGCCTTGAGCATCTATGCACCTCTGCCATCGATCGACATGATCCTCGTTGTTAAAATGTTATTGGCTGTGATGCAATGAAATTTTTGAAAGCTCATTTCACCTCTGGCTTAGACCTAAAAATGTTACGATTTAAAAATATGCTTAAAAAATAATAACCAATCGGTGAAAGATAAGGAGAATGTGGAGAGTGTGATAAACTCTCGTATCCCGAGTCTGTGACGTTTTGCGACGTCATCCTTGAAACATTTGAACATGCATTATAGTAGAACCAAATTGGAACACATTGATTCACAAATAGTGGTCTCATTTTTTCAGGCGTGCTTGTATTGCAGTAATGCTCTGAAATTTGTATTGGATAACACCAATTGCAGACCAGCAGACAGTCACCATAATCATTTCCTGATTCAACTTTGGCTTTAGAAAAGGTTTGGGGTCTCATCACGATCAAGTTATTAACCTGATCATTTACGGTTATCATAAAGGATCCACTTTTCATCACAAGTGACTATTCGGTCAAGAAGAGATCATTAATGTGACGCAGAAAAGGCATCGACACACTTCAAAACACCTAAGTTTTTGATTTTCATTTAGATAATGTGGGACCCATTTATCGTACTTTTTTATCTGCTAATTCTGTGAGATTATTGCAGTGCTGACATCAAGCGTCTGAGACATTTCTCAGACACTTTAATGTGGATTTTACTCAACAACTGCTTGTAATTGTTCGTTGACAAGACTGCATGATGTAGAATAACAATAGAATGACGGCGGAAGGGTCCCAGCTAGCAGACAAAAATAAAGCAGGTTGTAACTCAATACAAACCCTGCTGAATTTACTAGCCTTCCCACGCAAGGCCGGATGTGACACATGGTCATTTTAATGTGGGTATTCCCAGCCATATAGCCGGGCCAAAAATATTTCTGTCTATTTTTACCGAGTCGTGGTTCTACCCTTCGGCGGAACCACGACTGGGTTTGTGCTCTCTGCTCGGAAGCAGAGAGCTGACAGTGTTATAGGGCAGCTATAGAACAGTCATCCGAAGACGACTGCTTCAATGCAAACCCTGCTGTATTTACTAGCCTTCCCACACAAGGCCGGATGTGACACATGGTCATTTTAATGTGGGTATTCCCGGCCATATAGCCGGGCCAAAAATATGTCTGTCTATTTTTACCGAGTCGTGGTTCTACCCTTCGGCGGAACCACGACTGGGTTTGTGCTCTCTGCTCGGAAGCAGAGAGCTGACAGTGTTATAGGGCAGCTATAGAGCAGCCATCCGAAGACGACTGCTTCAATGCAAACCCTGCTGTATTTACTAGCCCTCCCACGCAAGGCCGGTTGTGACACATGGTCATTTTAATGTGGGAATTCCCGGCCATATAGCCGGGCCAAAAATATGTCTGTCTATTTTTACCGAGTCGTGGTTCTACCCTTCGGCGGAACCACGACTGGGTTTGTGCTCTCTACTTGGAAGCAGAGAGCTGACAGTGTTATAGGGCAGCTATAGAGCAGCCATCCTAAGACGACTGCTTCAAGGCAAACCCTGCAAACTATGACTGGAATCAAGCTAGTATTTATATAGAAATGCTTCCACTCGTTTACCAGCAGCCAATCATAGCCCAAGCAATGGACTATCCCATTTGAGCATAATGAGATGCTCCAGAGCACCATAAATAGCTCTCTTTCTCAAGGTGGATTTATTATAGTCTCAGGTTGTTCCACAACTGAGTGGTTATCTTAACAACAGAATTGTTCTACATGACGCTGCGAACAGGGTTTATGACAGCCGAAGATTGGGAATAATTCTTCATTGAAACAGGCATATCCACTGATTCGGCCAAAACTCATGCAACAAGGTTTGCAGACGAGAAGCTGAAAATTGAGAGCCTTCAAATGCTGGATCGATCTATTCTGAAGGAGTAGGAGTCACATTAATGGGAGAAGCCTTGTGTATCCTCAAGCAGGCAAAGGAAGCCACCACTCAGACAACGCGCATTCAGACACTAGCAGCCAAGCCTCCCCATCTCAGTCTCGAGATGACACCACAGCAATTCAGGAAATTCCGAATTGCCTGGGATGTCTTTGCCAAGATGACAAATATGCCAAGCTTCCAGCCTAATATTCACGTGTATAATTGTGTTGATGAGACATTGCCGCTAATCTAGTCAGATAAGTGCCATGCGCGTTCTCTACCTTCATCTTCAAGGCTCTCATCACTAATACAGAATTTCTGGAACAACCGTTGTACTGTTTGATTACTTGTAGATCCATCTGCCCATGGTCTGTTGATATTGACAGAAGTTTGGGAGAAACTGTACCCAAGTTTGAACTCATGCAAGAAAAGCATACAAAGATCATGTTTTGTCATGTTCATAATTAAGGGCTTCTATGCTTCAAGAATATTTGCCTGAAAATAAGTTAAACGTTATTAAAGCGCACACATTATTATGTACACTGAAATTCACCTAGTACATAGTGTGTTAAATTAGCTTTTCAAATTACAACATTTCCAGCGGCCATTATTTTTGTAATAACCTAATATATGTAATAATATTGATAATAATAGTATAGTAGTAGTAGGTCTTATGACCATATCACTATAACACGACCCCTGAGTCTAGACACCTTTTCTAACCTTCGGTCGATTCCGCCCACGTTGTGATGTTGAACTCGGCCAATGCAGGATGTCTTGTTGTCACTTGACAAGGTTGACCTAGATACGCGTGAGATTGGTATATAATGACCAGATGTAAGACTGCAACGGCATGGTTTATATATATATATATATATATATATATATATATATATATATATATATATATATATATATATCGAATAAATAGAAGATTACAAGCAAGTCAAAATTAAATGATGAAAAGAATTATCAGTTGGGTGGTATTTCAGTAGCACGGTAATATTCATGTTCTATACACCCACGAGATTATGGCTTATTCAACTTCCAGCTGGTTGATTTGACTGACCGTCTCTTGCAGTATCTTTCTTGTGGCAGTTTATTTCAGCTTGTCTGCTTCAATTCATCGTGGGTCAGGTCCCTTTTCCAGCAGCAGGCCTGAACCAATTACTTTCTACCTTCTCATTCTAAGCACGGGCCTGATTCCACCACAGTTCTATAAAAAAAAAACCCTAAAAAACTTGGATATTGAAGTTAGGTATGGGGTTTTTATTTCCGCCTCCCTATATATGACTTACTATCTTGACATGTAAGTAATATCATTTAAACATTTCGACTTCCAGTGGAAATTGAAGAAAACCCACTCCCTGTTCTTGTCTGCCTGTTTGTATCAGCTGTCCTGGTAATCAGTACACAGGAAATTCACAAGGCCTTATTTCGATCTAGGTTCATATATCGTCAAAAGCTATTGATAAATATAACAGCATCTTTTACTTTAGTAGCTTTTCTTGCACTTTCCGCCTGTGGAATTCCTGCCTGTATCCTTACTTCCCCGACAGCTACAAGAATTGAAATGTAAAGTCACCTGTCATCTCTTATCTCTCTGACTCGCATCCTTACTCTCATGCTCCTTTCTCCGTTCGCTCAACTCTCATCACACCAGTATTCTCATCAGTCTCTTCAGTCAGTCAGTTGAGTACCATATGTGATACACGCTTGGGCGATCATGTCTCGACAGAGACATGACTGACTGGGAAGAAGATTATCCCGCAGTAGGTTGCCATTGTTTTCTGCGGTAGACTGGTTGACGTCCAAGGCTATAGAACCCAATCTGTCCTGTTATTTAACCCATAACTGGAAGGAATAGTGTTATGTCGTGAGTAAGAATAAATAACTCAACAACAGGAATAGGTTAATTGTTGTATTCCGTGAAAATAGTATTTACAAAGGTTATTAGTATCCAATACAAGAATAGAGGTTAATCGTCTCAACCGTCGTAAGACGTAGTATGAGCAATGGGTACTTCCGGGTCTTCACCGGAAGTCTACGACTGACTTGTCGATCGGCTGCTCAGCACACTCTCCTACGTAGATGCCACCATTACTTTACATAGTAATGGAATAGTCTATTATAGCCGAATAGGTGCGGGCGTCCAAACAAATAGACGGATTTCCCAAGGGTATTTGCGCGTAAGTAAATCCTTTTCTTACCTATTCTTTAACACCCGTTACCACTTGTTCTTTTTTCTCATCACTTCCCCTCCTATGTAACCCCCTGGAAACCAGTGGCAACAAAACTGCCTTGCTTGCGGTGAAATGATTAAAAACTAAAAAACATAATGAGAAAAGTGATCTTCGATAATTTAGCAGACAAAGGTAAGAAGACTAACAGCAAAAAGCGAGTAACCTACGTAACGAGCTTGCGTAACACGATGACAGAATAGCGAAAGCGAGTGATAATAACGATATAAACATAACTTTGAGATAAAATAGAAAAGAAGTTGTGGAGAGCTATAATAGTGCCTGACCTGAAGAGTTAGTCAGTGAAGTGCCATACGTGATACACGCTTGGTTGATCATGTCTCGAAAGAGACATGATTGACTGGGAAGAAGATTTTCTATCCTGCTATTTAAAGTATAGCTGAAGGGAGAAGAGACGGATTGTATTAAAAATTAATATTTAGTGGGGGATCAGTTTATTACGTAATAACAATAGAAAACTGGTCCTCCACTTTATGCCCATTTGAAGCTTTACTTACGTTTCCAACATAAGCAAAGTAAATTCTTCATTCACCCAGTCAAGTGCCATACGTGATACACACTTAGGCGATCATGTCTCGAAAGAAACATAACTGACTGTTGAGAAGGTCATCCCGCAGTAGGTTGCCATTACTTTCTGTGGTAGACTGGTTGACAGCCAAGGCTATAGAACCCAATCTGTCTTGTTATTTGACTCATAGCTAGAGGGGAAAGATATGTTTTATATTATTACGTTGTAATTAGTGGCGGATCAGTTTATTACTTTATAACAATAGATAACCGATCCCCCACTTTATGCCCAGTAGGAGCTTTACGTAGGTTTCCAACTATTATCTTCATTCAGTCAGTTAGCCATACGTGATACACGCTTGGGTGATCATGTTTCGAAAGAAACTTGACTGACTGGACAGAAGATTATCCCGCAGTAGGTTGTCATTACTTTCTGCGGTAGAGTGGTTGCCAGCCAAAGCAATAGAACTCAATCTGTCCTGTTATTTACAGAAGATTATCCCGCAGTAGGTTGTCATTTTTTTGTGTGGTAGACTGGTTGCCAGCCAAGGCTATAAAACTTAATCTGTTCTATTATTTAATCCATAACTGGAAGAAGAGAGACAGAATCATACATATCCCAAGGGTATTTGTGCGTAAGTGAATTCAAGGAATTCATCTGGAAGAGAGTATCTTCTAAAAGAAGAAGTCTATTTGAACTGATATTCTGCCGTACTTGTAGACGTTTTCATGATCCTAAGCATGTATCGTTTATTGACAACGGCCCTGGTACAATTTTGCTAAAAGGAAGAAAACATGAAAAAAAAAAAAATTGAATTAGAAGGGAAAAAATGCAGCATCTTTTAAATTATTGATTTGTACAATGTTCTTTTGTTAACGATTCCAATTAGCGAAATTAGTACCCCAGTCGCCATGAAAATCGATTTTTAAAGTAACTCGGCGATGTTCTCACTCAAAATCTGATGCTATTCTTCGCCATTTTGACAACCACGTAAATCCTTCTCTTTCTTGCTTTTACCAATCCTGTAAGCTTCTAGTCGGTGCTATTACAACTGGACACCATAAAAGGAAATTGCCTCTGTCGATATCCATGCTTCTCGAGCAGCCTTATTTTCCTTCGTATTCCAGCGACCGTCATTAGCGAGAGAGAGAGAGAGAGAGAGAGAGAGAGAGAGAGAGAAAAGAGAAAGAGAGAGAGAGAGAGAGATTGTAACTAACTTTATTTTCCTTCGTATTCCAGCGACCGTCATTAGAGAGAGAGAGAGAGAGAGAGAGAGAGAGAGAGAGAGAGGAAAAAAAAGAAGATTGTAACTAACTTTATTTTCCTTCGTATTCCAGCGACCGTCATTAGAGAGAGAGAGAGAGAGAGAGGAAAAAAGAAGAAAAGAGAGAGAGAGAGAGAGAGGAAAAAAAGAAGATTGTAACTAACTTTATTTTCCTTCGTATTCCAGCGACCGTCATTAGAGAGAGAGAGAGAGAGAGAGAGAGCGAGAGAGAGAGAGAGAGAAGAAAAAAAGAAGAAAAGAGAGAGAGAAAGAGAGGAAAAAAAAGAAGATTGTAACTAACTTTATTTTCCTTCATATTCCAGCGACCGTCATTAGAGAGAAAGAGAGAGAGAGAGAAAAAGAAGAAGAGAGAGAGAGAGAGAGGAAAAAAAGAAGATTGTAACTAACTTTATTTTCCTTCGTATTCCAGTGACCGTCATTAGAGAGAGAGAGAGAGAGAGAGAGAGAGAGAGAGAGGAAAAAAAGAAGAAAAGAGAGAGAGAGAGAGGAAAAAAAAGAAGATTGTAACTAACGGCCATTTTAACTCTCCTTGAATCTCGTCTCGTTTTTATTGACGTCAGAGACTCTCGTGAGAATCGCTTTATGGATTGTCTATGCATCTCTGGGTCGAGAGCAATCGGTGGAAAGGAGAATGACGCTTTAAGAAAAGGACTTCGTTCAACGGCATTTTCAATTTCGTTTCCGAAAAGTTGTGCTTATTTGTTTTGATTGAACGAAAGAACACCGAGAGCCAAAGAAAAGACAATATGACAGCAACAGAAATATGAAGCACCCACACAAATGTTTCCATATATTCAGATATGCACATGGTACGTGTATATATAATGTAGATTCCCTCTGCCTTTTCGAGAAATATGTTTAAGGAAATTGTTCTGATGAACTTTCTTCCATGATAGCAAGACGTTATGAATTTGAACGCAGTACTAGATTGGCGGCAAGGTTTCATCATTTTATAGTTTAAATGGCTAAATGTAACCGTAAGTTCTATGCTAGTCCTAGTTATGATGATAAACTACATCCGGCAGCAACGCCTTTAAACACATACACGTAGACACTTATATGAACTAACATATCGTTACCGACCAACAAACTCATGTTCGCATACTTTACGATACAAAAGATTTCTCACACATGTATTTAAAAAAATCGTTTCAATACACTTAACGCGCGTATTAATTCGTACATGTAAACAGGCAAAATAATCCACGCATATACCTTTGAAAATAATTATCTATTGCTTTAATGCATGTTTTTTTTTTTTTTTATCCTATCACCCCGAGCAACGCGGTAAGGCCACTGATTTACAGGGGAGCTACATAAGAGTAAAAGAGGAGAGTGAGGAGAGTGAGGAGAAGGACAAACGAAGAGCAAGGGAAGGATGGGAATACAGGTGTGATGACAGTTGCGAAGGTGACACATAATAAGAATCAACCGCAAATTACAACACACCAGTCAGCCAGTCAATTAAGTGCCATACGTGATACACGCTTTGGGCGATCATGTCTCGAAAGAGACATAACTGATTGGACAAAAGATTATCTCGCACTAGATTGCCATTGCTTTCTGCAGTACACTGTTTGTTAGCTGAGGATATAGAACCCAATCTATCTTATTATTTAACCTATAACTGGAGGGAAGAGGCAGATTAATATCTTCGCCAAGGGTATTTGTGCGTAAGTGAATGCACAGGATTCAACTGGAATTCGAACTCTGCTCCCCGATTTGTCCTTCCGAGTCGATATCCACTGCACCACAACGCTCATCCTAGATCAATATAATTGTCTAAACTTATTTATAAATGGAACATTGTCTGTGTGTGTGTCTGTGTGTGTGTGTGTATCCGTTATCTATAGACTCCGAAACGGCTGAACCGATTTTCTTGAAAATTTACACAGTTGTACGATAAGCGTCTGCAAGTGTTCTTAGCTAGGTTTTGTGTCGAGGTACCCCCGATAAATATCGAAAATCGATAATCGAAAAAATCGGGTTATAGAAGGAGTGGACCGATTTTAATCAAATTTCATGCACTCATAGCAAAGACATAAGAAACGATATTCAGAAGTTTCAAGGTTGCAGTTCTTACAATAGTACAGAAGATCGGTAATATATATATAAAAGGCAAGATGTTTGTGTGTGTGTCTGTTCATCTGCCTGTATGTCTGTATTTTTTTCAGCCCTTTTATCTTAGTTTTTGCTTCGGGTTTCTAAGTAGGTATAATTGTAATTCTTAGTCTCAGCCATGATACCATTTTTTTTTTTTTAATCATGTCACACCAAGCAAGCCAATCCACTGGCACTATAGCGCAGGGGGTTACACAGGGCGATAGACGAGTTAGGATGTACATAGAGGGAGAGTTGGGGAGAATGGGAGGGTTAGTGTGTTAGGAGGTGTCTATTGACCTTACATTTAAACTCCTAGAGGTTATAGCCGTCGAGGAAGCAAGCATGCGGAAGTGAATTCCACAGGCGGGAAGTGCGAGAAAAGAAGCTGTTGGAATAGAAATTGCGGTTACATTTCATCGGTTTCACTGTAAAAGGGTGGGATCTAGTTGCCAATCTAGTATCTCGTGCGAACTCACACCTAGAGGGCACCAGTGATTTAAGTTCATCAGAGCAGAAGCCATGAAAATATTTGTAGAAGAGGCACAGGGAAGCCACGTCACGCCGGTGAGAGAGTGACTGCAGGCGGTCAGCTAAGTCGGTATCAATCACATTACAGATTCTTCGCTGTATTTTGTCAAGAAGCCCGAGGAGAATAGCAGGGGCACTCGACCAGATGTGGCAACAGTAGTCAAAACACGGGCGGATGGTAGATATGTATAAGTGCAGGATAGTTTCAGGCGGAAAGAATTTCCAGGTCCTGCACAGAGAGCCAACTTTCATGGCAGCGGATTTAGCAATGGATTCGACGTAGTCATTCCACTTGAGGTCCGCTGAGAGTGTCAGGCCAAGCAGGCGTAGTGTTTTACTCTCTGGGAGGCATCCCTGTTCCATGCTAATGGGAGGGAGGTGCGGTCGTCTGTGGTGGTTAATTGACAGCAGCTTCGATTTGGAAGAAATGAATTTTACGAGCCATTTCCTACCCCAATCCACTACGGATTGGAGGTCCTTTTCAAGCTCAGCCGCGAGGTTCGCCTTATCGTCAACATCAGATTTTTGAGCGAGGCGAGCGTATACTGTGGTATCGTCGGCATACATGCCTACTTGTGATCTTATGGCATCGGGGAGATCATTGCTCAGCGGACTTATTTAGCCTTCAAAATTCAGTTTACGATGTAAAAAACTTATTTGATATCGATACCAGGAAATCAAAATTTGACTTACATCCATTCATTTTTCTTTCAGTCTACTGTTTCGTTTTAACTGGAAACAACTATTGCTTTTTAATCTTTCGTGCCAACGTCCAAAGAGTCTGAGCTCCAAGACCATGGATCAGTTTTAAAGCTTTTATTACACCCGAGCAACGCCGGGCTATACTGCTAGTATATTATAATTATATAGTACGATTAGATTAATATCAGTCAGTTAAGTGCCATACGTGATACACGCTTGGGCGATCATGTCTCGAAAGTAGGTATCCCGCAGTAGGTTGCCATTGCTTTCTGCGGTAGACTGGTTCCCGCTAAGGCTACAGAACCCAATCTGTTCAGTTATTTTACTCATAACTGGAAGTAATAGACGGATTAATACTTTTCCCAAGGGTATTTGCGCGTAAGTGAATGCAATGAATTCAGCTGGAATTCCAGCTGGAATTCAGCTGGAATTCGAACTGGAATTCGAACTCGTTCCTAGCCGATATCTAATGCACTACAATATACGTTTCCTTTTGTTATTTTATCTTCATTCTATCATCTTAACTGATTCCGATCCATATATTCAACTCATATATATATGTATATGTGTGTGTATAAAAAGCACAAACATAATATATACGTATAAACACACACACATATACAGACGGATTGAAATGTAACCCCCTATTTTCCTGTTTTTATGCATGAGTAGCCAGCCAGGGAAAGTTATTTTGCATTATGTATAATAAGTGCTATGATTGCAATAAAAAGAGCAAAGAGGAAAAGGATTAATAATGCCAGCTACTCTTGGAATGATAATGGTGAATCTTAAACTTGAAACATTCGAGAGAATACCCCTCTGCCTTCACTCCGTATTCCAAAGTTATTGATCTGATTCAAAAGCTCTGGTATTTTTCTTCTTGTCGATTCCAAGATCGAGACACTCTTAATAAGCAACCGTTTTGTGCAACATCACAGAACCTCTTTTCTCAATACTTAATCTTAGCTAACTATTTTCATGCATTGGGGTACACAGTGTGTTAAATGAGATACAACGTCGTAAAAGAAAGCAAAAGATAGGCACACACACACACACACACACACACACACACACACACACATATATATATATATATATATATATATATATATATAATGACGAGTTCAATCGTAAGCAGTAAAGCCGCATATTTTTTAAACCTCCCCACATTTATAGATAAAACATACAAATTCCTGCTGGGATTTCTTCCAAACTCATAAGATAGCCCATCTAACGTAGTCCGGTTCTTTCTTGTCTTGAAGTCAGAACTTTGAGATCGCTTGTCTGTATCCCATTTTGTGTGTTAACACCATTCGTTGTTTGTGAGATTTTTGCCTTATTGTTATTTTCAGTTGAGTGCCATACGTGATACACGATTTGGGCGATCATGTCTTGAAAGATACATGACTGACTGGGCAGAAGATGTTCTATGCTGCTATTTAAAGTATAGCTGAAGAGAGAAGAGACGGATCGTATTAATAATTATTAATTAGTGAGGGATCAGTTTATTACTTCATAACCTAAGAAAACCGATCCCCGCCTTTATACCCAATAGAAGCTTTACTTATGTTTCCAACTATTATCTTAATTCAGTCAGTTAAATTCCATACGTGATACATGCTTTGGGCGAACATGTCTTGAAAGAGACAGAAGGCAGAAGATTATCCCTACAGTCACGCGGCGACCTTGGTCTAGATTTACGAAAGACCTTCGTTAAACAAAACAATGAAAACACTTGGGTTGCTAGTTGTCTATTTTTCGATGCATGACATTTAAAGTTAAAAATTAAAAATTAGGTGTTAAATTTTCGCTAGAAAAATTCATTGTTAGTTTTGTTATTAATTTTAAGCATAATAATAATAGTATTATATTATTATATAAAACATATTGTTAGTCATAATAACGTCGTAATAAAGAAACTAATATTTAGAAAGTTATAATAATAATAGAAATAAAAAATTAAGAATTAAAAATAAATAAATAAATAAAAATATGTAAAAATAATAGAAAAACTACTAATAATAATAATAACAATAATAAAGACAAAATACAACGATAAGTGAATACAAATTAATAATAATTCAAAAGACTAATTTAAAAATATATAATATTACCTATTGGTTTATATAAAAATCCAAGTTTTGTTCTTGTTTATATATATAATATATAAAGCTTTAATAATACTAGTATCACAAACTATAGACACATGCCTAAAACTTTACATTACGTTGCATTGCCATCCTTCTTTGAATCTATTTTTAACCCTCTAGGGCCATTCGTATCATATTTGATACAGTATTCCCTATAAGGAAACATTCGGTATTTCCCTATAAGGAAACATTTGGTATTCATTGACTGAGCAGTCAGTACGGCTTTCATTTGAAATTTATAAAATATTTCTCTTAAAAAATTTTTCAGGAAAATATTTCTTTCAAGGCTTGTTTTCATACTGTATCAAATATGATACGAATGGCCCTAGAGGGTTAAAAACCTAACTAATATCTATTTAATACAAACAGTCAGTCAGTTACATTCATTCAATTAGTTAAGTGCCATATGTGATACACGCTTTGGGCGATCATGTCTCGAAAGAGACATGACTGACTGGGCAGAAGATTATCCCGCAGTAGTTTGCCATTGCTTTCTGCGGTAGACTGGTTGCCGACCAAGGCTATAGAACCCAATCTGTCCTGCTATTTTACCCATAACTGGAAGGAAGAGACGGATTAATAACTTTCCCAAGGGTATTTGCGCGTAAGTGAATACAATGGATTCAGCTGGATTTCGAACTCGGCTCCCCGGCTTCTCGTTCCGCGCCGATATCCAGTGTACCACAAAAAAACAGTTCCAGATTCATAGAATGCCACCCGGCGACGCCGACTGACCGCACAAAAATGGAAACATTATCACTCCTGCTACTAAATACACATACACAATTACGAATCCACTTTTCTATCCGATGTCTGCTTAGACTTATTAGAATTTTTTCAAACTTATATACGAATAGAATTATTTACGGTTTTAACGCACATGATACATGATACATGCCCGAGCAATAAGAAAAAACTGAAAATACCAAAGTTCTGTTTTTTTCTTTTTGTTTGTTTGTCTGTTTTCTCTCAATCACTGACGAAGATTTAATAAAAACGAAACGTTAGATTGATAAACGTTTTCTATTTGTTCTTTAACTTATCGTAAACTGTTCGTATAAAAATTCTAGTTGTTCTTTCGTGGTGTCGGTACGTGTGTTGATTATTGGTTAGATATACGTTATTAAAGTTGGGGTATATTCTGTGGTTGAAAAGAAGTCGCGAGTATCGAAAAATCTGAAGAAATATGTATACAAGGGGCATCAAATTTAACTTTACAAACCTTTGGAGATATTCTTTTCATTAAAACAAAAATAAAAGTCCATATACAACTATGTCGATAAATCCTTCGTTTTTTCAGTTACTAGCAGTATAGCCCGGCGTTGCTCGGGTGTAATGAAAGCTTAAAAACTAATCCATGGTCCTGGAGCTCAGACTCTTTGGACTTTAGCACGAAGGACTAAAAAGCAATGGCCGTTTCCAGTTAAAACGAAACAGTAGACTGAAAGAAAAATGAATGGATGTAAGTCAAATTTTGATTTCCTTGTATCTATATCAAATAAGTTATTTTCATCGTAAACTGAATTTTGAAGGCTAAAAAAAGTCCTCTGAGTAAATGATATCATGGCTGGGACTAAGAACTACAATTATACCTACTTAGAGCCAAACCCGAAGCAAAAACTAAAAGGGCTGAAACAAATACAGACATACAGGCAGATAAACAGACACACACAAACATCTTGACTTTTTATATATATATATTATCGATTTTCTGCACTATTGTAAGAACTGAAACTTTGAAACTACTGAATATCGTTTCTTATGTTTTTGTCTATGAGTGTATCAAATTTGATTAAAATCGGTCCACTCCTTCTATAATCCGATTTTTTCGATCATCGATTTTCGATATTTATCGGGGTACCTTGACACAAAATCTAGTTAAGAACACTTGCAGACGCTTATAGTACAACTGTGTAAATTTTCAAGAAAATCGGTTCAGTTGTTTCAGAGTCTATAGGTAACGGTTACACACACAGACACACACATACAAAGTTCCATTTATAAATAAGCTTAGATAAAGTTAAAAGTTTAAGGTAGACTTTGTTAAATGTACAATCCAAGATACAAACAAAATATACTTTTACAAACTTTCCTGGTGGGTTCTTGACACCAAAACAAGTTAAAATGCTCATAAAATATATGTTCAAAAGACCATCGTTGTACCGCCACACACCAACTTTTTCCCCGCTTACTTTGAAATACGCATGCACCGGTCGGATTATCGAGTAGTGGATCATTTCAAATAATCCCACACGGTGTCAAATGGTTTCACAGGCCTGCATTATTAATATACACAGTATAAATCAATTTTTTAGGTGGTCCCCACAGATGAATATGCAATAGATTGAGTTCCTGAGAACCTCCATACCATGGAACCGGTCATCACCTACCTATCTACCTTTCATGGTAGATGTTATCCAATGCATCCTGAACAATGTGACTAAAATGTGCTGGAGACTCATCTCACATTAACCACATGCATTTTCGTCTTAGTAGGGGTGCATCCTCTAGCATGTCTGGAAGTGTGTTCGAAATAAAATTCCATCTCATCCAAATATTGCCATATGCTTAAACAAGGCTGAAGAGACGAACAACAGATCAGCAGTTTGTGCAATAAACCACCGACAAATGTTCTTCCGTGGTGAGTGATCAGAGGGCGAAGACCCTACACACATTTGCAAATGATACGGATACGGGAATTTCTCTTGAAACATGCAATATAAGATGTACAATATGTTAGGACTCTATGGCGTGTACCGATACCTGGATCTTCTCTAACATATTTTAGAATGTGCTCTTTGTCGTCAGGCATATAAACAGCAAAATTTTGATGACTCGGCTGCCTTCGGAATAGACGAAGACGGATTAATATCTTTCTCACCGGTATTTGTGCGTGAGTGAATGCAAGCAATATCATCTGGAATTCGAACTCGGCTCCCCGATTCGTCGTTCCGATTCGATATCCACTGCACCACAATTGTAAATAGTGTAAATAATTATAATACCTCATCTAAAAAATGCAGACAAATATTGAAGTTTCATTTTTTAACTATCTTGGTAATATTTATATTTAGATGTATTGTAGAAAAAAATACAGATATCTATAATATAAATTTAAAAATAAATGTATATTCTTATAAGTAAAAAATAAATAGATGTATCGTAAATGAAAATTCAGAATTTAGGCGAAAGCTATGATACATCTATTTGGGCCTTCTTACTCAAATGTACATGTAGCTTAAAAAAATATAACAAGTTCAAGAAAATCAGTAAACCAGCCGCATTCATCTAATGCAATGGTTACCAACCTTTTTGCTGCGATTACCCCAAAATACAATTTCACTATTATCCATTACCCCAACGAACAAATACCCGTAATATAGGAAAATAAGTAATTATATATTATATATTATCTTTTCATACATCAAAAGCAAAGTTAATGGAAATTATTCAATACAATAGTACCAATCTATAATAATCAGAGGTATAGTAGCCGTAACCCAGCCGTTATTCTTAATGTGAGTTCTGAGCTTGTATTACCTGTGCTAGTGGCAGTGCCAGTTTATTTGTTCTTGGCTTTGTGACTGAAAGGGCTATTCGGGCGTCGTTTGCCACGTTGAATCTGCTACGCTTCTTGGTCTTCATTCCAAGGACACGGTGTGAAATTATAAGTTGATTGCCTCTTCCCAAACCAAACATCCGTTACCCACAAAATATGGGCTCATTACACCACTGGAGTAATTTACCCCGGGGTTGGGAACCATACCTCATAGGTTCCCAACCTTTTTGCTGCGATTACCCCCAAATACAATTTCACTATTATCCATTACCCCAATGAACAAATACCCGTAGTATAGGACAATAAGTAATTATATTTTCATACATCAAAAGCAGACAAAGTTAATAGAAATGATTCAATAAAAAAGTACCAATCTATAATAATCAGAGGTATAGTAGCCGTAACCTAGTCGTTATTCTAAGACGATAGATCCAAAAGGTGTCTAGACTAGTCTTGGTCTCAAACAAAAGCTTCAAAACAAAATTAGTTCTATGATCTGGTGTCTAAAAAGTGGAGAAATTTTGATTTTTTTTTCCACAAGGCTTGAAAGAAAGATACTTTAAGAGAAATTGGTGTAGGGGGAATTCTTCCTTGAATTACTGTCTCGTTAATAACTTGGCACAGTGCGAATTTATAAGCTAATTGCCTCTTCCCAAACCAAACATCCATGACCCCCAAAATATGGGTTCATTACCGCACTGGGGTAATTTACCCCGGGGTTGGGAACCATGAATCTAATGTATTGATATTTTCCTTGATAAATCTGTCAATAATATTAAGAACTAAAAGAAATATTCGAATACAATTCTGTTCTTTATATACAAATAAAATATTAACAAAATAATTCCTTTCCTAGACGCCTTTATCGATATCCTTTTATAATCACTTGATACAAAAAAATAAAAACAAAAAAGAAACTACAGCACGAACACTTATCTTAACTGGCTTCATCGATAGACGCTATAAAATATTCAATAGAAACAAATCAATCACTTCTTTAAAAATAAGTTCCCCTCCAAAGAATTAACCGACATTCAACATTTATCAACAACTGCTTTCTGTATTATATAAATAATGTATTTGTTGTGCCTTGTGGCGTAATGGATATCGTTCGAATTCTAGTCGAATTCGTTTCATTCCCTTACGCACAAATCTCCTTAGGGAAAGTATCAATCCCTCTCTTCTCCCTCTACAGGTTGAATAGCAAGACAAATTGGGCTCTATAGCCCTAGTTGGCAACCAGTCTACCGCAGAAAGTAATGGCAACCTAACGCAGGAAAATCTTCTGCCTAGTCAGTCGATCACCCAAGTGTGTATCACAATTGTATGACAATTGCCTTCTGTGCCCTGTCCTTTCAGGACGTTGGCGATCATGGCTTTCTACGTCTCCCTATCCCTGGTGGCATTTAGCACACCTTTTCCTGTTACACCATGCAACCCTCATTCCAACATCCAACTGATTAGGTCCTTCAAATATGTTATCTGCTGCTTTCCCCTGTCTCGTTTTCCCTCTATCTGGCCTGTTAGTATCAGGTTCTCCAAGCCCTCTTTCCTCATTGCATGTCCCAGGAACTTCAGCTCTCTCTCTGATGCTTAGTATTAATTTCCTTTTCGTTTCCATCATTTCCAAAACCTCATCATTGCTCACATGCTCGATCCATGAGATTCGGAGCATCCTTCTGTAGAACAACATTTCAGTTGCTTCAAGTTTTTCCTTCATCTTTGATGATATTGTCCAGCATTCACTGCTATATTTCCTTTTCGTTTCCACCTTTCCAAAACCTCATCATTGCTCACATGCTCAATCCAGGATATCCTCAGCATCCTTCTGTATAACCAGATTTCAGTTGCTTATAGTTTTTCCTTCATCTTTGATGATATTGTACAACATTCACTGCCATATTGAAGAACCGACATCACATAGCAATCCAGTTTGCCTAACTAAGTCATAATTTTCCACAATGGAGACAACGGATGACATCATTATTTTGAGTCTGTTATGCTTTGTGACATGGCCAAACTATGACATCTTCCAGTGGCGAGGAGAGATTCTTGTCGGCCCATAAGAACATTGACCTTGCTCTGTATATAGTCATTGTTCTTTCGGGGCTTTTTGCTCTTATTAGGAAATGTGAAGGAACATTTGTTGAACGTCTGAATCCTTTTTCCTTCCTCAACCAAGAGTGTCAAAGTCTCTAACTTGTAGAGTGGATACGTCTAGCAATTTGCAGAGATTGAACTTGGTATGGAAACTGATGATACTCTTTCATATTATTTCCAGTCTGACCATCGTTGCTGTGGTGATCCATGTGTAGATTCTGGGTTGCAGTTGTCATCTTTTGACCAGTTGCTCCCAAGTATTTGAAGTTGGACATTTCCTTCAGTGGTTTACCATCCATGGTGATACTGCCACTAGTGTTGCTAGTGCTTTGGATTTCTCTTTTATTCATTGGAGAAAATATCAATTGTTAAAAAAATCTAATTTTTTTATGTTATTATTTTATGCATAAAAATAGTCTTTTAATTATTAAGGGGATTTAAGTACAGAAGAAACAGGCAACCTCCTCTAGGATGATCTGTTGACAGGGACTCTCAGGATTTCCAGCATTTTCATTTCTGTCCACTCTTCCGTTGCTCTCCTCGCATTCAATTTAAACGGTATCTTGAATAATGATTTTGCTGAGTCTGTTATGCCATGTAACATGGCCAGAGATATCTGTTGGTCCACAAGACTTGACCTTGTTCTGTACATAGTGAAAGCACAAAACCAATGACTAAGAGATGTGGAGGAACATTTGTTCTTTAAAGCCTAGATTCTTTTTCTTGCTTCAACCAAGAGTGTCAAATTTCTCAAACCTGTAGAGTGGACACGGCCAGCGATTTACAGAGCTTGAACTTCGTATGGAAACTGGTGTTGCTCTTCCATATTTCTTTCAGTCTGACCACCTCTGCTGTGCTGATTTCTGGGTTGCATGTGTGGTCTTTCGACTAGATTGCTCCCAGGTATTTGAAACTACGAGGGTCATTAATAAATAAGGTGAATTTTTCGGTATAAGGACTTCTAATAGAGATAGAAGCTTACTTTTTAAAAATCTTTTTCCCTTTTCTTCTTTTTCAAAGGGATTTAAAATTTCTTTCAGATTGAAAAAAAAACTTAGAGTTTTGGAGATTAACAAAGATGACTGACCAAGAAGCATGCTCCAGGATTGAACAGAGGTCAATTATCAAGTTTTTGGTTGCTGAAGGATGTAAACCAGTTGAGATTTATAGGAAAATGACAACTGTGTATGGTGCTACATGTTTCAGTCAAAAAATGTCTACAAGTGGGCTAAATTGTGTTTAAAGAATGAAGCAGTGTTGAGGATGAAGACAGGCCTGGGAAGCCTACAGAAGTGAGGTCTCCTGAGGTGATCGAATCAGTCAATGACCTCATTCTATCTGACAGAAGGGTGAAAGTGGTTGATATTGCAAGGACTTTGAGCCTATCTGTTGAACAAACGCAGGGGTCATCCGTCAAATGGAGTCGTCTTGCATCAAGACAAGTGTCGGAAATTTACAGATGTAACGGGTCTCCTGATTGGCTGATTTAACCCGAACCTCGTTTTGAACTTTAGGCGGGCTTTACCAGAGGTTTTATGTTTTTTTTCTGATGGTTTTGTTCTCTCCTTTTTTCAGCTAGCACGAACAGTATCGGACGTATTTGTGCCGCTCCGGATTTTTGTTGCAGCAGGGCCTAAATTGGCGCCCACTTGTCTCGCTATATCGAGACCATCTTACCAATTCTTTGTAATCTTTTAGGCTAATGCCACAACTTTGTAACAGAGAAAATCTCTTGTTACCCTTCTTACCTTAAAAAGGATACCCTATGGGCAAAGCCTTGCCTTCCTAGAGAAAAATTCTCTAAGCACTATCATCTTATACCAAGATAAGAAACTGTGAAAGAAGCTGACCCAGAAGAAAGTTCCTGTACGTCGCGGATCGCAGTTCCTTGTGTCTTTTTCATCCCACTCCTAGACGGAGGATACTATACCAAGCTAAGCAGAGAAAAGAGACTATACCAAGCTACACTGTAGCAGCAAAATTCAGCATATTTTTGCAAGACAAATAAATTGTTTTTTCTATACCAGGTATGTCTTGTTATGTTTGATAATTTCCTTTCACTGCTTAAGCGCTAAGCTATGTGAATATATTACTCACATAGCTTTTATTGCAAAAATATGTGCGTTACATATTTTATTGTAAATTTTTCCCTTCCAGAATTGTTATTTGTGTGATTTTTTTTGGTGCTTCTTGTCTGCTATCTAAAAAAAAAAAATTTTTTTTTTTTTTTTCAAAATTTGTCGGAGAGGGGGTTAGTTTGACTGGATAAGCCTTGATATTTCCTTATTTTCTCTCTCTCTTCGCATGTTATCCAGGTATGCTTGAGGGCGACATCATGGCGGCCTTAAAAGAATTGACAAATAAAATTGAAGCAAAAAAATTTCGTATTCAAAGTACGGTGAACTGGCTTAAGGAAAATAATTCCTCTCTGTCAATCATCGAGGCAAGCGAGGAAGACATAACAGGTTGGCTGAGGGATTTAGACAATCTATTTGACCAAATTATTGTAAAGTCTCCTAAAGAGGAGCGGTTGACAATTTGCAATGACTCGGTAAAATTTTCTTCTGGCGTAAGGGAAATGATATTTGAGTTGAAATCTGGTCAAGAGAGCGGCAAAATTTTAAAACCTGTCTCTCTTCAACCTTTAAAATTACAATTGGAGTGTCCTGACTTCAGGGGGTCTCCTTCGGCGGATAAATTTGAATTTCGAACATTTCTCAGAAGGTTCGAATTCTGCACAGCCAACTTGGGCAATGCTGACAAGATGTTGATTCTCAAGTCAAAGTTGACGGGGAAAGCCTTTGATTTAATTTCTAATTTGGATGTTTCCTCCGAGAACTACACCTTTGCATTGGATAGCCTAAAACAAAAATTCTTGGATCCATCCCTTATTAAGGACCGAATTTTTGAGGAAATAATTCCACTACCGGTACAAATTACCAATTTGGATAAGCTTAAAAATTGTGTAGAACAAGTAAAGCTTGACTTATCTGAGTTGGACAAGTCCTTTGGAACAGATTTTTTTTTGGAAAATTCCACTTCTGGGTCAATGGTGGCCCATATTCTGTTTCGAAAATTCCCAGTTAGCGTTCGGAGAGAATTGATGTCGAGAACGAAGGAGCGTTATCCTTCCCTTTTAGCTATTATGGCCAACCTTTTCGACATTATTGAATTTTTACAAGCGGCGCCTTTAGTTGATAGAAGGCGGGAAAGTGACCCGCTCAAGCCGTCTTTTTCTGCTTCTTCTTCAGCTGAGTCTCGACCCAATTTGTCGAGCCATAAAATTTCCAATCCCAAAAAGGGTACGGATTCCACAAATACCCGGACTAGCGTCGGAGAAGGCAGGAGGGTTTGCAAGTTGTGTAACTTAGCAGACCATACCGTTAAGGACTGCCCGAAATATCCTAGCCACGAATCAAAGGTTCGACGAGCTAAGGACCTACGAATCTGTTCCAGATGTCTGGGTGGTCACTTTGAGCAGGACTGTAAGGGAAACCGAGGGTTTCCCTATCCCTGCAATACTTGTGGACTGAAAACCCATTACACGGTTATGTGCCCTAAAGCCTTAGAGTCCTTTGTGGGAAGGACTACACTGTCTAACCTGGAAAATTGTATATTTCCAGTTATTAAAGTGTCCATGAAGGGTAAAGGGCGTCCCGTCTCATTTCACTGTATTTTGGACTCTGGAAGTCAAAAATCGTTTTTCTCTCGGGTTATTTTAAAAAGATTGTGTTCTCGGGAAAAATTAGTACCGAAACCCGTGATGATGCCTGTTAACACCCTCATAGGAACCAGGTCGGTGGACCTTCTTGAACTTAATGTCTCCATTAGATTAGGGTCTCAAAAACCCTTTCCCTTCTCTGCCTTATTTACGGACAACATTAACCTCAAGTTTCAAGTACCGAGATTTGATGAAATTGCCTCTAATATAAAGGAGGCAGGATTTCGTCTCGGTAATGGCTATGAGAATTTGAACGGTAGAGATCTACATGGCCTTGTCGGTTTAGATTTAATCCAGCAGTTGAAGGATTCGCAGTTGGTTGAATGTCTAAATGGGACTGCATGGAGAATTTCTGACGAAATCATTCCCTTCGGCAATAGGTACAATTTTTTGAAGCCGGTTATTATTAGGGAGGATAAGCAAGTGTGCGCCCCCTTTAATCAAGTTATTGAATCCTTGCCTGAATGTTCGTCGTTCTTAATCGACAGTGCCTTAAATCCGGTATATTCATATTCAGATACACTTGGCCCATTTTTTGAGGATTCCTCTGTTGAACGCGGAATTGAACTTTTCCTCTCTCTCGAGTCTATTGGAATCGACGAGAGTGAAACCTTATCTTCCTATGATGAAGAAAAAATTGATGACTTCAAGAAATCCATTGTTTTGAAAAATGGTAGATATTATGTGGATCTGCCCTGGGACAGAGATAAATTGTCTCGGGTGGATTCTAATTACGTGCCTTCCCTAAAGATAATGCATAGGGTGGCAGATTCCTTGGAGAAGAAGGGACTCTATGACGAGTATTTACAAGTTTTTAGAGAATACGAGGATTGTGGTATTGTCGAACCTTTTTCAGTTCCTCCTGGGGACTTTAAGAATTATTGTTGGATTCCTCACCGGCCCGTTGTTAAAGAGGGCCTTGGGGTCACTACGAAAATCCGCCCCGTCTTTAATTGTTCGTTGAAACGGCGGGGGGGTGTTTCTATTAACGATGCAGCGTATGCTGGAGTTAACTTAACAGCACAGCTACTGGACTTGTTGTTGATTTTTAGAAAGAACAACTATGTTCTTTTAGGAGACCTTCGTAAGGCCTTCCTCCAAATCCGCCTGAGAACTGTTCAGGACAAAAATAGATTTTGTTTTTTTCTCAAGGTAAATGACAAATTGTATACCTACAGGTACAACTCCATCATTTTTGGCTTTAATGCAAGTCCCTTTATTCTGGGATGCATCCTTAAGTTTCACGTGGAGAGATATGATTCTGATATATCTTCTTCTGTAATCTCCAACAATTTTTATGTTGACAATTTGGTCACTACTAGTTGCGATGCCAAATCTCTCCTTTCTGTGTATAGTACTGTACGTAACAGGTTGAAGGACGCAGGATTCGATCTTCAGTCCTGTAACTCCAACTGTGCGGATTTGCAAAAGAAAATGTCAGAGGATGGATCAATTACCTCCCCCCTTCCCTCCTATGAAAAGGTACTGGGGTATCATTATTCCCCTCGACAAGATACAATCAGACTTGCGCCCACTGAGATTAACATTAACGTAGGCACTAAACGTGGAATTCTGTCTCAGACTTCCAGCATCTATGATCCGCTTTCCTTACTTCTCCCAGTTACTATTCAGGGCAAGACATTCGTTAGCCAACTATGGAAAAACAACTTGTCCTGGGATCAACAGATCCCTGAAAATTTTACTATCCCTTGGCAAACTCTTGCTAAGGAACTTAATGAATTAAGCGAATTTGAGTTCCCCAGACGTGTGTTGCAGGAGAGCTTCCCGGTGGAATTTATTTGTTTCTGCGACGCATCTAAGCTCGCATACGGGTTTTCTTTATATGTTAAACAAGGAAATCGATGTTCCTTGTTGTTCGCTAAGGCTAAGGTGGCTCCCATTAAGCAGAAAACCCTACCTACTTTGGAACTAATGGCGATCTATCTCGCTCTCAAAGTTGTTCCTAAGGTTATTGAAGCCTTGAAGCCTATCAACGTACTTTCTATTTTCCTTGTGTCAGATGCACAAGTAGCCTTATCTTGGGTTTTAAATGGAAAGGGGTCTAAAAGAAATATTTTTGTGGAAAATCGTGTCCTGAACATAAAAAAAATGTTGGAGGACGTTAACATCAGATTTGGCGTCACCCCCTTGTTCAAGTATGTCCCTTCGTCGGAAAATCCTGCGGATTTGTTGACTAGAGGCCTTTCAGCCTCCAAGTTTAAACAATTGTTCGATTTTTGGGTATACGGACCCGATTGGCTAAATCAACATAACATCGACTGGCCAGTATCTCCATTACCTTGCCTTAATGACACCAACCGGAAGATTGTATCCTGTATGTTAACCGAGGATTCTCGCGCAGACGAATCCAGTCTTCCTTTAAATATTTCTAAATTTTCAACATTGTCTAGAGCGATCAACGTTCTTGAAAAGGTTTTAAGGTTCGGTGATAAGTTGATGCATCGACACACTGATACCTACCATAAAGCCAAATTGTTGCTTTTTTCTGATATGCAAAGGGAGGCATTTCCCTTTGAGTTGGAATATTTGACTCAACCTTCTAATAAGGTGGTACCTCCTAGAATAACTGCCCTTGGGTTGTTTATTGATAGGGATGGTCTGTTGCGGACTAAAGGACGCATCCAGAATTCCAGTATACTCCACTTCGGAGTCAAATTCCCTATACTTTTGGGTAAACATCACCCCTTAACTGAATTGGTTATCAAAGAGGCGCATTTGAATTGTTGCCACATGGGAACCAAATTCAACTCTTTCCAAGTTGAGATTATCCGGATTTTGGATTCCCCAGGGAAGACAATCGGTAAAGAAAACACTTCGTAGCTGTATTACTTGTAAGAAAATTAATTCTTTACCGTATAAAGCTCCCTCGGGCTCTCAACTACCCACCCATCGGGCAAATTTTGTTCACCCCTTTCAACAAGTGGGTATAGATTTTACCGGCCATTTCTTGGTAAAGTACAAGGATGATGAAATAAAGATGTACATCCTGCTATTTACCTGCATGAGTCTTCGCGCAGTGCATCTGGAGCTGTTGCCTGACATGAGCTCCAGATCCTTCCTGTTAGCCTTCGTCAGATTTACCAATCTTTTTGGCGTTCCCTCTCATGTCTATTCGGATAATGCTAAAACCTTTCTAGCATCCGGCATTATGTTGTCTGAAATTTTCGTTTCCGACGAATTCAGGGAACATTTTAGGTCCGCTTCCATTAGTCATCACACCATTCCCCTTTATTCCGCCTGGTATGGGGGCGCATGGGAGAGAATGATCAAAACCATGAAGCAATGCTTGAAAAAATTAATAGGTAGGAGGAAAATTCAGTATTTTGAATTTTTAACGATAATTTCTGACGTGCAGAAAGCGATCAACGATCGACCGCTGACTTATTTTACCGCTTCAGAAGGGGGCCTAGATATTTTAACCCCCAATCACTTTCTACAAACTGGCTACAATCCACGTTTGTTAATTAGTAACTATGGATCGGAAGATCTGTGCCCCGATCCCCCTAGTAGAATAAAGCTGGTGCAATCTTTGGAGTTAAGACATAAATATGTCGAAAAATTTAGGAAGATGTGGCACAATGATTATCTGTTGTCTCTGAGAGAGAGGGATACGAATTTGAAGGGAGATTGCCCTCTAAAGGTGTCAGTTGGAGAAATTGTATTAATCAAATCTCCTAATAAGACTAGACCTTTTTGGAGTCTAGGTAAGGTGCTTAGACTCATTACCGGGAACGATGGTAAAGTTCGCTCGGCCTGTGTGTTGAGGAACGGTTGCGAACAGGTTCATTCCTTAAAACATGTATTTCCCCTGGAATTAAAGGCAGACAGAAGCACATTCAGTTCCCCTTGATCTTATTCTATGAAAAAAAAAAGTAATGGATAACCATTACTTTTTTCGTTCTCCGTTGGCAGTGTGTCGGAAATTTACAGATGTAACGGGTCTCCTGATTGGCTGATTTAACCCGAACCTCGTTTTGAACTTTAGGCGGGCTTTACCAGAGGTTTTATGTTTTTTTTCTGATGGTTTTGTTCTCTCCTTTTTTCAGCTAGCACGAACAGTATCGGACGTATTTGTGCCGCTCCGGATTTTTGTTGCAGCAGGGCCTAAATTGGCGCCCACTTGTCTCGCTATATCGAGACCATCTTACCAATTCTTTGTAATCTTTTAGGCTAATGCCACAACTTTGTAACAGAGAAAATCTCTTGTTACCCTTCTTACCTTAAAAAGGATACCCTATGGGCAAAGCCTTGCCTTCCTAGAGAAAAATTCTCTAAGCACTATCATCTTATACCAAGATAAGAAACTGTGAAAGAAGCTGACCCAGAAGAAAGTTCCTGTACGTCGCGGATCGCAGTTCCTTGTGTCTTTTTCATCCCACTCCTAGACGGAGGATACTATACCAAGCTAAGCAGAGAAAAGAGACTATACCAAGCTACACTGTAGCAGCAAAATTCAGCATATTTTTGCAAGACAAATAAATTGTTTTTTCTATACCAGGTATGTCTTGTTATGTTTGATAATTTCCTTTCACTGCTTAAGCGCTAAGCTATGTGAATATATTACTCACACAACACAAGGCCTCACACAGCATCTCAAACGGTGCAGACCATCAACGAGCTGGGCTGGGAACTGCTCCCTCATCCCCTTTACAGCCCAGATCTTGCCTCTTCAGACTTTCACCTGCTTGGTCCATTGAAAGCGTTCACGAATGGCACGAAGTTTGAAAGTGACGATGAAGTCAAAAGTGCTGTGAGCGATTGGCTGAGACATCAGTCCAAAGATTTTTACGCTGAGGGAATACGGAAGCTTGTGCACAGATGAGAAAGGTGTGTAACACTGCTGGGAGACTAGGTTGACAAATAAAATAAAGCAAGCTTCGATCTGTATTAGAAGTCCTTATACCAAAAATTCACCTTATTTATTGAATGACCCTCGTAGAAGTCTTGAAACCGAACAATTCACCTTATTTATTGAATGGCTCTCGTGGAAGTCCTTATACCGAACAATTCACCTTATTTATTGAATGGCCCTCGTAGAAAACCTTATACCGAAAAATTCACCTTATTTATTGAATGGCCCTCGTAGAAAACCTTATACCGAAAAATTCACCTTATTTATTGAATGGCCCTCGTAGAAAACCTTATACCGAAAAATTCACCTTATTTATTGAATGGCCCTCGTAGAAAACCTTATACCGAAAAATTCACCTTATTTATTGAATGGCCGTCGTAGATGTCTTTATACCGAAAAATTCACCTTATTTATTGAATGGCCGTCGTAGAAAGCCTTATACCGAAAAATTCTAATTGTACCGGTTATTTATCTAAACCGCTTCAGTTCAGATAAATGACGTCTAGTATGAAAGTACTCACGAATAAGTGTTATGACAGCAGATTCCTCCTTCTAGAACGAAATTAAATTCAATAATATTTTCAGTTAAAATATTTTACACAATAAACGGCTACAGAGAGTCACAGAAATAGAAGGCTGAAGGAAGTGATATTATAATATATGTGTGTGTGTGTGTGTGTGTGTGTGTGTGTGTGTGTGTGTGTGTGTGTGTGTGTGCTTTATACAAGTGGGTCTGAATAATCGAGGGGGTTCTTAATGAATGTGAGATCGGAAAATTTATTTAATGATTAAAAAAGTGTCAAATTAGAACATACTAGCAGTATAGCCCGCCGTTGCTCGGGTGTAATGAAAGCTTTAAAACTAATCCATGGTCCTGGAGCTCAGACTCTTTGGACGTTGGCACAAAAGACTAAAAATCAATAGTTGTTTCCAGTTAAAGCGAAACTGTAGACTGAAAGAAAAATGAATGGATGTAAGTCAAATTTTGATTTCCTGGTATCAATATCAAATAAGTGTTTTTCGTCGTAAACTGAATTTTGAAGGCTAAATAAGTCCTCTGAGCAAATGGTTTCATGACTGAGACTAAGAACTACAATTATACCTACTTAGAGTCAAACCCGAAGCAAAAACTAAAATAAAAAGGCTGAAAAAAATGCAGACATACAGGCAGATAAACAGACACACACACAAACATCTTGACTTTATATATATATATATTATCGATTTTCTGCACGATTGTAAGAACTGCAACCTTGGAACTTCTGAATATCGTTTCTTGTGTCTTTGTCTATGAATGTATGAAATTTGATTAAAATCGGACCACTCCTTCTATAACCCGATTTTTTTTCGATTATCGATTTTTCATATTTATCGGCGGTACCTCGACACAAACTCTATCTAAGAATAATCGCAGACGTTTATCGAACAACTGTGTAAATTTTCAAGAAAATCGGTTATGCCGTTTCGGAGTCTATAGGTAACGGACACACACACACACATATACACACACGCACAGACAAAGTTCCATTTATAAGTAATTTTAGATTTGTAATCTTACATCCCCCAATGAGAGGATTTATAGAAACGTCGATATCTGTTCTAACTTGATAAGAGAAACGTTCACATGAACATATGAAGAATTTCGTGTGTTCATGGTGTCGGCCCTGTTTTTATATCAAACGCCACTTTTTATATTGCGTCTGACATAAATACGCGTACGAATCGGTTAATGTTACATTCCTTATTGTAGAAACAAAATTATACTGATATTCTATAAAGTTTGAAGAATTTTTATACGGATCCAACAGAGGATTTACCAATTCCTACAACCACACTACTGTTATCTTGTATATTCGTAAGTCTATCATTCACCTATGCTTTGAATATTGCTGCTTTTTATGGTTTGGTGCTGCTGTAATATATTTATAGATACTTGAAAAATCTATAGAAAAATCTGCTATATTATTGATCCTGATCTGGCATCTCAGCATCAGTTGCTTTCCTACTGCCTTAATGTAATTTTCCTGTGCCTTTTTTTAAATACTTTCAACGAACTAACCTCTCTCTATGTGACATGGCTTCCCACTGTCTTTTTCTAAAAATATTTTTTTTGGCAACTGCTCTGACGATGTTTTTTCTCTGGTTTCCCAACAGTATGTATTTACTTGTCTACTAGATTGGCAACTAGGTCTCAACCTTTTTACTGTTAAAACAATTTAATACTAGCAGTATAACCCGGCATTGCTCGGGTGTAATGAAAGCTTTAAAACTAATCCATGGTCCTGGAGCTCAGACTCTTTGTACGTTGGCACGAAAGACTAAAAAGTTAAAGTTCCAGTTAAAGCGAAACCGTAGACTGAAAGAAAAATGAATGGATGTAAGTCAAATTTTGATTACCTCTGCGTAAATGCTATCATGGCTGAGACTAAGAACTACAATTCTACCTACTTAGCAAAAGTAAAACCCGAAGCAAAAGCTTAAATAAAAGGGCTGAAAAAAATACAGACATACATACAGGCAGATAAACAGACACACACACAAACCTCTTGCCTTTTATATATATACATTATCGATTTTCTGCACTATTGTAAGAACTGCAACTTTGAAACTTCTGAATATCGTTCCTTATGTCTTTTTCTATGAATGTAACAATTTGATTAAAATCGGACCACTCTTTCTATAACCCGACTTTTTTTATTATCGATTTTCGATATATATTGGGTGTGCCTTGACACAAAACCTAGCTAAGAACACTCGCAGACACTTATAGTACAACTGTGTAAATTTTCAAGAAAATCGGTTCAGCCGTTTCGGAGTCTATAGGTAACGGACACAGACACACAGACACAGACAAAGTTCCATTTATTTTTAAGTTTAGATAGCTTCTCTAATATCTTTACTACGAACCTCAGTAAAATTGAACAAAAATGGCTGGTTTTCGTTGGTAACATCTTTGGCTAATTCTAACAAAAAACAATTATTTGATTGTCGCTTTGTTGGTCCTTACCAAATTCTCTTGCAAGTCGGGGTAAACAAGCAGGCGGTGAAATTAAGGAAATGAGAAAGGTAAAAATAGCGAAAATTAAAGAAAGTCCAAGTTAAGGCCGTTGTAAAGAAGGTACAAATTGGAAGAAAATGAAAAGAGCAAACAATTTACTGGCGACAATCAGAATGAAAGATGACAAAGGACAGAATAAATATTGAAGAAGATGTTTAGACATACGAATGTTAGTGAAGAAGTCACGGAATAAAGATCGAAAGAGATGGGGGACAAGAAGGAAGACGACGTGGTTGTCTAAAACGGAAAGATTAGAAATAAAACAAGATGGCGCCAAGTTACAATTCAGAGAAATTAATAAAGAAATCAATAAAAGTGTAAAGGTAAGAAAGAAGGAGTAAAGAAAGAAAATAGAAAGACTGAAGAAGAAAAATATGAAGGAAAATAGAAGTCAGATAAAAACAAAAGAAAAAAAAAACAAAGACGTCAAGAAAAAAAATTGGAAGAAAGATAACAAATACAAAAAGCGAAGAAAATAAGGAATAATGAAAATAATGAATTTTCCCTGACAGATCGTCAGGGAAAGTCAGCTTTTCCTGACGATCCGTTTAGGTGAAACCTAGGTAGGTTGTCTGACTCTCTAGTTATTCTTTATTTATTCCGATCTACCTAAGCATTGAGCGCTTTTTTGTTATGTCACGTTGAATACACCGGTTCCCGCTCGATCACCGAAGTTAAGCAACGTTGAGCCTGGTCAGTACTTACGTGGGTGACCACTTGGGAATGCCAGGTGCTGTTAGCGTTCACGGATGTGCGTTGTGGTGCGGTGGATGTCGGCTTGGAGGGGGAAATCGGTGAGCCGAGTTCCAATTTCAGTCGAGCACACTGCACTCACTTGCGCACTAGTACCCTTGGGAAAGGTATTAATCCGTCCGTTCCCTCCAGTTATGGGTTAAATAACAGGGTAGGACTTGGGACCCTGCCCTTAAACAAATCCCAATGAGACTTGCTCCGTCAGGGAGGAAGCCCGCTCAACCCGACTAGGGTGAATGCGGCATACATACATACATACATAGCACGTGTCGTGTTTTTTTCTTTGGGAACATGCTGACTCGGTCTGAGCTCTTTTGACTGATGTTCATCTACTTAGCACTTTATTTTAAAAAAACATTTTTCCCTTCTTCGTAGATACATGGAAGGATTTTCGACAAGAGTATAGTTCTTATCTTTATATATATATATATATATATATATATATATATATATATAAACACAGACTTATAACTATACTCGTTCCGAAAAACCCTCCGCGTATATACGTGGAAGGAAAAAATGGATGTAAAAAAAGGAAGAGCTAAGCACATGAACATCAGCCAAAGGGATTCGGACCAAGCCAGTACGTAGCCCAAAGAAAAAACCCGAGACGAGTAATCAACTAACTAAAAAACGCTAAGAACAGAATAAATAAAGCATACCTAGTGAGCCTGTCAATACGCATTGGTAGGTTTGTTAGCTCACTAGGTATACTTATAAGATAGATAGATAGATAGATAGATAGATAGATAGATAGATAGATAGATAGGTGTGAGTTTGTGACCCTGAGTTTCACGCTCGTGCGATTGTCAAACAAACTGATCAGTTTTTAAAAGAAATTAATCAGTTTGTCTGACGGTCTCAAGAGCGTGAAACCCACAAACTCACACTTATCTATCTATCTATCTATCTATCTATCTATCTATCTATCTATCTGAATATGTCTGCTCTACCACTGATATTGAGCGCTTTCAAATAAGAACCGCCCATATATAATATATAAATAATATGATATATATATTACAAATTACATATATATATATGTATGTATATTTATATACATATTACACACACACACACACACACACACACACACACACACACACATATATATATATATATGAATATGAATATGTCAGCTCTACCACTGATATTAAGCGCTTTCAAATAAGAACCGCCCATATATAATATATAAATAATATGATATACATATATATATAACAAATTACATATATATATATGTATGTATATTTATATACATATTACACACACACACACACACACACACACACACACACACATATATATATATGAATATGAATATGTCAGCTCTACCACTGATATTAAGCGCTTTCAAATAAGAACCGCCCATATATAATATATAAATAATATGATATACATATATATATATAACAAATTACATAAATATATATATGTATATTTATATACATATTACACACACACACACACACACACACACACACACACACACACACATATATATATATATATATATATATATATATATATATATATATACATTAAATAGTATTTTTAGTGAATGGTTATATTTGAGTAGACACTCGATTTAGTTATTAAACCGAATATTTCGACCGGCCTGAATATTTGAGATATCTTAAAGAAAAAAAGAGCTCTTTGGCAAGATTTGAACATGCGGCCATCTGTACAGATGGAAACAGTTGTTACATCTGGTATGCTTTAACCGTATCGGTCATGCAGCTGGCTTGCCAGCCAAGCAAAACATCACTGCAACGAACTCGACTAAAATTAGAACTGGATTCTTCAATTTCTGCTTCCAATACACCACAATGCATACGCTTGTACTGTAAATAGGTCCTGCTGAGAAATGGTTGCAATATGAACAACATAACTGCTGTGTGTCAGAGGAAGAAGAAAATTGTATGTCGGAAGATGGGAAATCACACTGATTTGCAATGTACCTTTAAATGAAAAAGAAAACAGCTCTGATAAGGATGAATGCATTCCAGTTGATTCTTCTTCTTCTATGTGCCCTGTTCCTTCAGGAAGTAGGCGATCAGGCCTTTCCACGTCTCCCTATTCCTGGTTTCTCTTAGCGCGCCTTCTGTTACACCATGCAATCCTCGTTCCGTCATCCACCTTATTAGATCCTTCAAATATGTTATCCGTTGCTTTCCCCTGTCTCTTTTACCCTTTATCTGGCCTGTTGGTATCAGGTTTTCCAAGACCTCCTTCCTCATTGCCTGCCCCAGGAACTTCAGCTGTCTCTTCCTGATGTTCAGTATTAAATTCCTTTTTTTCCATCATGTTTAAAACCTCATCATTGCTCACATGCTCAATCCATGATATTCGCAGCATCCTTCTGTAGAACCACATTTCAGTTGCTTCAAGTTTTTCCTTCATCTTTGATGATATTGTCCAGTATTTACTGCCACATTGAAGAACGGACAACACATAGCAATCCACTGCTCTCTCTCTCTGGTTTCTAGCGAAATTGTCCTGTTTCTTAATACCTTACTCAACTTCTGGAATGCTTCCTTCGCTATGCCAATTCGCCTTCGGATCTCTGTGTCGCACTTTCCGCCTTCTGTTATAACACTTCCCAGGTATTTAAATTTTTGCACCTGCTTGATTTTAGTATCCCCGACCTGTATTTGGCATTTTGGGCTACCATTTTGACTGATGACCATGCATTCGGTTTTCTTGCAGAGTGGATTGATTTTGTTTCGCTGCATATCAATATCTCTACGTGTTTGTTAATGCCAAAATCTAAATATTTTCTACATAATTAATGGTATGTTTTTTATTAGATCATGGGTAGGAGACACTTATTAGCTATGGCAAGCAAGTCTCTTAGGAGAAGACCACTCTGACAACAAAATCAAATCTGGTTCTAGCGCGGATGAAATCTCTTGACAGGCCCAACGGACGAAGGCAGTCCCAGCAAATCACTTTGGAGTGCGATAAAGTCATAGTTTCGCCATTTAGACACTGTTGGTCATCCAATGCATTCCGGTCCATCTTTTCTCCTTTTTATAATACCCCGTGTACTCAGTTTTTTCTCTCACTGTAACCTCCTCTGCGTTGTGGTGCAGTGAGTATCGACCCGGAACGACAAATTGGGGTGCCGAGTTCGAATTCTAGTTGAATTCGTTGCATTTACTTACGCACAAATACCCTTGGGGAAGGTAATAATCCGTCTCTTCCCTCCAGTTATGGGTTAAATAATAGGACAGATTGGGTTCTAAAGCGTTGGCTGGAAACCTGTCTACCACAGAAAGCAATGGCAACCTACTGCGGTATAATCCTTTGCCCAGTCAGTCATGTCTCTTTCGAGACGTGATCGCCCAAAGCATGTATCACGTATGGCACTGAACTGGCTGGCCATATAGGTGTTGGATACTCACTTTAAACTTGGACTTGTGTCATATTCCGTTCAAGTTTGATTACGGATAAAATAGCAACTTTATATTTTTCCAAAATCTGCTTAGGAATTTTGAACGCCCTCTCGTGAAATTACGCCAGAAATGTCAATAGCTTTCTTTACAACAAATTGATGGAGATACGGCGGGAAATTTATGCTTCCAATTTTAAGGATTGCATTCTTAAAATAAATACAAACAAAAAATTTCCAAAGCCCTTACATTCGCTCCAAGAAACATTGATGAGGGAGTCATTAGTTTGTGATACTTAATTGCACAATTTTCATGAAATCGGTTTAGAACCTGAAAAATTCAATTAATTTTAATCCCTGGAACACGTTTTAAGCGGCAAATGTAATAAGAAGGTATTAAGCCAGCATTATTGGAATTATTTGACGCTGAATCCTGGTTTCTTTACACAAAGAATAAATCAAACAGTTTCATCAAAAGAGTTATTGGTGACTAGCAGTATAGCCCAGCGTTGCTCGGGTGCAATGAAAGCTTTAAAACTAATCCATGGTCCTGGAGCTCAGACTCAGTCTAAAGAATATTTGAAATAATAAAATAATTGCGACAATTTACCAATCGCACCTAATACATACATATATATATATATATATATATATATATATATATATATATACTAGCAGTATAGCCCAGCGTTGCTCTTGTGCAATGAAAGCTTTAAAACTAATCCATGGTCCTGGAGCTCAGACTCTTTGAACGTTAGCACGAAAGACTAAAAAGCAATAGTTGTTTTCAGTTAAAACGAAACCGTAGACTGAAAGAAAAATGAATGGATGTAAGTCAAATTTTGATTTCCTGGTATCGATATCAAATATGTTTTTTCATCATGAACTGAATTTTGAAGGCTAAATAAGTCCTCTGAATAAATGGTATCATGGCTGAGACTAAGAACTACAATTATACCTACTTAGAGCAAAACCCGAAGCAAAAACCAAAATAAAATGGCTAAAAACCTGATTTAGATCAGACCAGATAGTATATCGGGGTATCGAGTTCCAATATTGGAGTCAAATAATTCATCCAAGGATAAACTAACCTAAGTAAATCCATTAAAACTTACCGTACCCATCGGGAGTAAAATTGGAAAAAATGAGCCATATTGATGGCTGAATATCGGTTTTTGATCACATTCGATAGAATATCGGGGGTATCGATTTCCGATATCGAGGAAAATGAGTAATCTAAGAAGATCTACTAATGTTTGAGACTAAAAACTATAGTTTTACCAAGTTAGAGCAAATTCTGCAGCAAGAACCAGGATGAAATGGCTGAAATCCTGATCTTGATCAGACCTGATTGGATATCGGGGTATCGATTTTCGATATTGTGAGAAATCTGAAAAAATAAATTGCCCATGATCTGACCGGAAACCTAAAGAATATTTGTGTTAAGTCTGGTGAGAATCGAATAAAAATTGTGGATTTGTATAATGAATATACAGACAGACAGACAGACAGACACACACACACACACACACACACACACACACACACACATACACACACACACAAACTTCTTGCTTTTTATATAGAGAGATTTTTTAGATTATACCTTTAACAAATTTAACGTTTTATTCCATCTACAAAATTGGAACACTACTTTTCAAAGAAATTAATAGATTTGTTTTGTAGATTATTAGCGTCAGAGAAGAATATATTGTAGGGGCTTCTATGATGTTTATCAAATTTGTCTTGTACCAAACACAACCGAAGTTCCCACAATTTAAAATATCAGGAGGTTGATTGAAGGTTGGATGTTGGATTGTAGAAGAATAAAATATTTCGTTTTGTATGTAAAAATAACATTTTATTAAATAAACAGTATAACACATTTTTAAGAAGTAAAAATTTTCAAAGAGAAAATGTACGTAGTTAAATGTTCAAGAGAAATAGTAGTAAGGAGTTAAATGTCCAGAATTCTTGTTGCAAGTAATGAATGTGTTTAATAAAATCTGTATTCCTTTCCCTTTTGATGGCCGGCGAGAAAGTGAAAAGGAAGGTAAAGCAATAAAGGAAATTCTACTTATCGGACTTTAGTTTTTAAGAGTCACTTGAAGTATCTTGTTGTTGTTGTTGTTGGAGAAGAAGAGGTAAAAGAAATTAGCATGAGTGAAGAAGGAGAACTAATGTATGACGCGACCTTACGTCCTGGTCAGAGTTCAAGTTTCCTTTGTTACATTTTAACGTGTCGTCTCTCTCTGCTGTCTTTGACCGGTCAAGGGACGTTAAAAAGTGCTTAGCAGGTCACGTGGATGGATCAAACTGCAAACCCAGGAAAAAATGAAGAAAAAGGCGAACCAGCTACAGGGGGAGAATGAGAAAGGGCAAGAGAAGGAGGGAAGACAGGAGTGAAGACAGTTACGAAGTTAGAGAGAAAGGAAAAGAACAAGATACACGGGTTGATGTGGAAAGGGCTGTTGTGAAATAGATAAGAGATCGGAATTGATTTTGCATTTAAATTCTTGGAAGCTATAGCCATCAGGAAAGCAAGTATATGGAAGGGAGTTCCACAGGCGGGAAGCGCGAGAAAAGAATCTGGTGGAGTAAAACTGTCGGCTGCATTTGGTTGATCTAACTGTAAATGGTGGGACCTTAATGCCAGTCTGGTTGCCTGAGTAAATTCTTGTGGTAGGTTCACTAATGACCTAAGTTCTTCAGAGAAGAAGCCACACACACACACACACACACACACACACACACACACACACACTTATATATATATATATATATATATATATATATATATATATATTAAAAAAGGATTAATTCAAAGATGTTGAATGGCCATTTCGATATGAAGATCCCGACGGGGGATAACACATGTGTTATCCCCCGTGGGGATCTTCATATCGAAATAGCCATTCAACATCTTTGAATTAATCCTTTTTTAATATATATTTGCTCTGTAATATTTTATTACATGGAGCTCTCTTCCTGTATCATTTTTTAATATTAAAATAAAATTTTTAATATTAATTAGGATCGGGTTTTTGGAATTTACCTTCCTGCTCTTTTTCCTTGGATTGAAGTATCTGAATTAAAATATATATATATATATATAGCCTGAAGATTGCGTTCGAGCAGGTAACGCCACTCAGCATTGACACTAGTGTCTACTTTTCTAAAACAAGCACAATAAAATAAACTGCTTTCCCAAATAATAAAAAAAGACAGAGAAAATAGAACATTGCTTGGTACGTAGAACACCTTGACCGGGCGGTAAAGCACACTGGATAAGTCGTTTTCGTGAAGATTCGGTCTAAAGCAAGTCGAATATAACGATAATTTCTCCTACCAAGAGGGAGTCGAGTTTGAATCCTGTTGGAAGGTGAATATTCTTTCTCACTAAGATTTCTCAAACATTCACACCGGTAGCTGTAGATAAATATACTGTTTAAATTAAACGGAACGTCTACATGAATATCAGTCAGTTAAGTGATATACGTGATACACGCTTAGGCGATCATGTCTCGAATGACACATGACTGACTGGGCAGAAGATTATCCCGAAGTAGGTTGCCATTGCTTTCTGCGGTAGACTGGTTGCCAGCCAAGGCTATAAAACCCAATCTGTCCTGTTATTTAACCCGTAACTGGAGGGAAGAGTGGGATTAATACTTTTCCCAAGGGTATTTGTGCATAAGTGGATACAAGACATCCCTTCCACACGATTGCTTCCCCGACGGCTACAATCTCCAGGAGTTTAAATGTAAGGTCAATAGACACCTCCTAACACATTAACCTGCTCCCATTCTATCAAACACTCTTCCCATCTGCCCAACCCTCATCCTCGGTATCCTTACTCATCTGTTACCTTCCTCCTGACATTCCCTATGTCTAACCACTCCTTCTCTTTACCTTCCCCTATGTAGCCCCATGAGCAATAGTAGCAGTGGAATGCCTTGCTTGGGGTGAGATGATTAAAAAAAAAAGACATTCGACTGGATTTCGATTTGTCGTTCCAAGTCGATATCTACTGCGCCACAACGCACATCCTGATACATAAATATAGGTACCCCAAATTGAAAAAATAACATTCAAAGTAATAAAAATATGTCGGATTAATAAATAGAAATCCATTTGTAGTGATATGAAATGACTATTTAATTATCATAGCTAAGGCATAGACTACATAAATGCAATATGGTCAGAGCAGCTGTCGGTGTGCAAGTATTGCATGCTGACGGCAGAGGATCATCTCTGCTCTCAGGCAATACTCCTTCGGGAGGGGCTGAGTCTTTTACTTTGCGTCTGAAGCGGGGAAGACCGAGGAATTGAGTGCTTGAGAGTTTTTTTGTGGTATTATCGTTAAGCTCACTTTAAACTGACCTTGTGTCACATTCGATGGCAACGTAGTTGTGCTGAAATGTCAAGCTTTCGCTATGAGAGGAAACGACCATTGCTGGACTGATAAATTATAATGGACAGCACATTTCGTAACACAGTTACTTTCTTATATTTAAAGGAATGGGCCCGTACCGTAAAAAATGACGGCAAAATATTTATATCGATATACAAAGTAACCAAAACAGGTCTGTCCGTTTTTTTATTAGTCATAGAATGAAGTTGAAATATATACTAAATGCGTGTAGCAATTGTTTTCCAACTCTGACAGCCGGAAGTAAAAACATCAGACATTATAAAAAAAAACACTCACCGTGCCTGGCCATCAGTTATAAGTCGGACTGCTGTGAGAAAGATGGAAGTATCTGGAGATCTCATTCGGGGCTGTTTGCTTTACGATTTCAAAGTGGGCTTATCAGCAGCTGTATCAAGTCGCTGCATATATCAGGCGTTAGGGGATTGTGCTCTGGATGAACGCACTGCAAGGTGTTGGTTTCGAAAATTCAAGTCGGGATATTTGTCTCTCCATGATAAGTCTCGCAGCGGACGACCACAGGTCTTGAATGACGGAGTTCTGAAGGGGGCCATTGAAGAGGACAGTAGTTTAAAGTGTGGAAAATTTGCAAGACAATTCAACGTTTTCGATGAAACAGACTTCACCAGCACCACCTATGTAAGACGTACAAACTGAGGTGGGTTCCGCAAACGCAGTTGGAGGTGCACAAGGGACACTGACTGGCAGCTTTCGTATCGCTGCTTTCTCGCCACCGTACCGCAACCTTATTCAATCGAGTGCTTACCAGTGATGAAAAGTGGGTTCTGTACGAAACTCCCAAGCGTTCTAGACATTGGTTGTCTCCTCAGGATGCTGTCCCTCACACCGCAAAACCTCCTATGCACCCACGCAAGATTATACTTTGTGTCTGGTGAACAGGTCGTCAAGTGGTTCATTATGAACTGCTACCAACGGACCAAACGGTCACTGGAGACCCATACACGCAGCAATTGAAACGTGTGCAACAGACATTGCGCCAGAAAGGGCCAGCACTGGTGAATCGCAAAGGTGTGCTTTTCCTCCATGACAACGCCAGGCCGCATGTCTCGCGGGTGGTCAGGGATATCATACAGCAATTTGGGTGAGAGACTTTGTGACATCCATCTTATTCACCTGACTTTGCGCCATACGATTACGACCTCTTCCACTACCTGGCTAATCATCTTTGTGGGAAATCCTTCACTAATGAAGCAGACTTGCGCAAAGCCCTCACAGACTTCTTTACGTCAAACCGCCCGAGTTCTACTGCAAGGGCCCTGAACAGCTGGAGACACGTTGGCAGAATGTGCTGGATGCCCATGGAGATTACTTCGAAGGCTAAATATAAGTTACACAACTGTGAAGTGTTTTCTTTCTTTCCTTTAAAAAAGGACAGAACTTTTTTGGTTCCCTTGTATATATTAATGTACCTACTGTTGAGTATCTTACATTAAAACCTCCTATGCACCCACGCAAGATTATTCTTTGTGTCTGGTGAACAGGTCGTCAAGTGGTTCATTATGAACTGCTACCAACGGACCAAACGGTCACTGGAGACCCATACTCGCAGCAATTGAAACGTGTGCAACAGACATTGCGCCAGAAAGGGCCAGCACTGGTGAATCGCAAAGGTGTGCTTTTCCTCTATGACAATGCCAGGCCGCATGTCTCGCGAGTGGTCAGGGATACCATACAAAACTTCGGTGGGAGACTTTGTGCCAACCACCTTATTCACCTGATCTTTCACCATCCACTTACCACCTCTTCCACAACCTTGATAATTATCTTCGTGGGAAATGCTTCACCAATGAAGTAGACTTGCGCAAAGCCCTCGTGGACATCTTTGCGTCAAAGCTCCCCGAGTTCTACTGCAAAGGTATTGAACAGCTGGGCACACGTTAGCAGAAGTTGCTGGATGCCCATGGCGATTACTTCGAAGACTAAATATATGTTACACACACCGTGAAGCGTTTTCTTTCTTTCCTTTAAAAAAGGACAGAAGGGTTTTGGTTACCTTGTAGTATCGCTTATGTTACAAATGTTCTGCGTGTGGTGTCGTCTGCTGGCTCCCTTTGTTGGGAATGAGCTGAACCGGTCTGTATATTGGCCAATATATTTTTATTGTTTTCCAACTTTGTCTTCTAAAAAGTAATTGCCCATACTTTTTTGTTTGAACTTAAGAACAGTTATTTGGACTCCTTTTCTTAAGAATTGTGCACATTAAATACACTATTGTATAACCCAACTAAATCTTTGTGCAATGCAAAAAATGAGACAGAACTTTTTGGGTTCCCTTGTATATATTAATGTACCTACTGTTGAGTATCTTACATTAAGACATAAGAAAAAAGAATCTACACATTAGAGCGTGACAAGAGGGAAATACATACATGAATATATATATATTATAGTTTAGAACATGTACAACTATCATCTACTACAACGTGTACATGACTTAAGGTTAAATATAAAAACAGATTAATTATAAAACTAAGTTTAAATACAAAAATATTTGTAGTCAATTCACTAATACAGATATGTTTACCAAAAAGCAATTCCTATTCCCACTTTATCGCAACCACTCCTACTCCTCCTCATCCTGTATACATTTCCTTGTTTTTTCCTTTTGTTAAACCCAAAGAACCATACCTTATTTTCTAATGTTAAATCTGTCTATAACATTTTCAACACGTCCATTAATCACCTTTATCCCCTACCTCTTCCCTTACAACTTACAACTCTTATTTCGCATTTCCCACCCACTTTCCTCTCACACACTATTCCCTAAATATAAGTAAAGGAATTTCCATTTTCTTTTCATACTACCCGATGAGACATTGTCCTTTCAATGTCAAAACAGAATGTACACTTTGTAGTAGATGATAATTTGTACATATTCTAAACTATAATTTGTAATAAATATTCATAGTTCTGTTTTATATTGAGCACTGTTATAAATTAATGTTTTGAACGTTGTCATTTTTTTCGTTCATTATTGTACATATATATATATATATATATATATATATATATAAAGCAATACAACGGCTTTTATTATAACAAAGAAGATATATACATCTAAACTTATTTATGAATGGAACTTTGTCTCTGTGAGTGTGTGTGTGTCCGTGTGTGCGTGTCTGTGTGTGTGTGTGTGTGCGTTACCTATAAACTTCAAAACGGCTGAACCGATTTTCTTGAAAATTTACACAGTTTTACTATAAGCGTCTGCGAGTGTTCTTAGCTAGGTTTTGTGTCGAGGTACCCCCAATAAATATCGAAAAAAGATAATCGAAAAAATCGGGATATAGAAGGAGTTGTCCGATTTTAATCAAATTTGATACACTTATAGACAAAGACATAAGAAACGTTATTCAGAAGTTTAAAGAGTGCATTTCTTACAATAGTGCAGGAAATTGATAATATATATATATATATATATATATAAAAGGCAAGATGTTTGTGTGTGTGTGTCTACTTATCTGCCTGTATGTCTGTATTTTTTCAGCCCTTTTATTTTAATTTTTGCTTCGGGTTTGGTTCTAAGTAGGTATAATTGTAGTTCTTAGTCTCAGCCATAATAGCAATTACTCAGAGGACTTATTTAGCCCACAAAATTCTGTTTACGTCGAAAAAAACTTATTTGATATCGATACCAGGAAATCAAAATTTGATTTACATCCATTCATTTTTCTTTCAGTCTACAGTTTCGCTTTACTTGGAAACAACAATTGTTTTTAGTCTTTCGTGCCAACGTCCAAAGAGTCTGTGCCCCAGGACCATGAATTAGTTTAAAAGCTTTCATTACACCTGTGCAACGCCGGGCTATACAGCTAGTATATATATATATATATATATACTAGCAGTATATATATATATATATATATATATATATATATATATATATATATACTAGCAGTATATAGGTAAATATATATATATATATATATTTTAATCATATCACTCCAAGCAAGGCGGTAACACAACTGATGTGCAGGGGGCTATCTAAGAGTGAGAAGAAAAGAGAAAACCGGAAACCGCATCCTAAACAGGAAACAAGGGATGAACCTCTTCACCTCTTCAATAGATGTTGATGGAGTATGAACCGGGCGATAGTTTAGTCTATCTACTCCAATTGAAAAAAAAAAGAAAAAACAGTCAGATGATTAGAAAAGAGAAAACCGGAAACCGCATCCTAAACAGGAAACAAGGGATGAGCCTCTTCACCTGTTAAATAGATGTGGGTGAAATGTGAACCGGGCGATAGTTTAGTCTATCTACTCCAATTGAAAAAAAAATGAGATTAGAAAAGAGAAAACCGGAAACCGCATCCTAAACAGGAAACAAGGGATGAATGAACCTCTTCACCTTCAGTAGATATGGGTGGAGTGTGAACCGGGCGATAGTTTAGTCTATCTACTCCAATTGAAAAAAAAACGAAGTGAGAAGAATATTAGAAAAGAGAAAACCGGAAACTGCATCCTAAACAGGAAACAATTGATGAGCCTCTTTACCTGTTCAATAGATGTTGGTGGAGTGTGAACCGGGCGATATTTAAGTCTATCTACTCCAACTGAGAAAAAAAAATGTAAAGATTTCGAAAAAGAAAAAAAAAGTGACTTATTAAGTTTTAACTAGTTAAAGTCCAGTCAAAAAATTTTCTAAAAATAAAGTCAAACCTACAGTTAGACATGAAAAGTTTTAAAATTAAGCAAAAATATGCTAGCAGTAGATAGATAGATAGATAGATAGATAGATAGATAGATAGATAGCAAACAGACTGAGATAGATAGATAGATAGATAGATAGATAGATAGATAGATAGATAGCAAACAGACTAGATAGATAGATAGATAGATAGATAGATAGATAGAATGAAAGAAACAGAATGTGAGATAATAAACAGGCTTAGATAGATAGATAGATAGATAGATAGATAGATAGATAGATAGATAGATACCGAATGAGAGAGTATATAGACTTAGATTAGTTCCGCGGTGAATGTTTATCTCTGCTCATAATGATGCTATTCTATATGACCAATTCTATTTTTCTTATATTTCAAACGAATTATACGTTACTGCTCCAGAAAGGCGACATTACTTTCTGAACAATCAATGCTCAAGACATCTTCCTCTTGTAAATCTCCTTTAGAAATAAAACTCGTGTTAAATCGATAATCATTTCTGGCCGCCATTTTATTGCACATGACGATAAGCGGCGACTCGATTTAAGTACAGCGACATCACATGATTAGATAAACTCCTCTTTCTTAATTCCTTCTGTCTATCCGACGGTTCCACTCAGCGTTTTAATTCTGTACGCTTAGGGAATAATGTTCCGATCAACAGGTGTCTCAAATGACGGACTTTACCCGCGGATTCAATATCTTCGGTTTCAGTAACCCGCTGCCAAATATCAGCAATTCTTAATTGTTTTACTAAAAACACTTTCCCTGCTGCATTGTTGTGAAATTGTCTGGCTGTACTGATTTTATTCGCGGAAAAATAGGAAATTTTTATTTACCGACAATACGTGTCTTTAAAGACCCTGACGGTCGTTTATCATGGTCAAATGCATGTTTCAGTTAACGAGTAAGTCACACTTAAGCTTCTTATTCTATGTGCCTTCTCCTTTTAGCTCGCATTCTCCTGTTGCACCATGCAGCCCTCGTTCCGTCATCCACCTGCTCAGGCTCTTCAAATATGTTATCCGCTGCTTTCCCCTGTTTCTTTCCCCCCTCTATCTGGCCTGTTAGTATCAGGTTCTCCAAGCCCTCCTTCCTCATTGCATGTCCCATGTACTTTAGCTGGCTCCTCCTGATGCTCAGTATTAATTACCTTTTCGTTTCCATCATTTCCAAGACCTCATCATTGCTCACATGCTCGGTCCATGATACTCGCATCATCCTTCTGTAGAACCGCATTTCAATATCTTTAAGTTTTTCTTAATCGTTGATGATATTGTCCAGCATTCACTGCCATATTGAAGCGAAATTTTCCTGTCTCTTGATATTCTAATCAACTTTTTGAATGCGTCTTTCGCCATTCAATTTCGCCTTCAGATCTCTGGGTTACACTTTCCTTCTGTGTGAACAAGTTCCAGGTATTTAAATTTTTGTACCTGCTTGATTTTAGTATCCCCCACCTGTATTTGGCATATTGGACTGCTCTTTTTACTGATGACCATGCATTCAGTTTTCTTGCAGTTTATTTGTAGTCCTTTCTTGTCCTTCTCTTTAGCTACCTTCTGTAGGAGGTCTTATATTTTCCTTTCCGTGTCTGCTATCAGCACTGTATCATCTGCGTACCTTATGTTGTTCAAATTGTTGCCTCCTATGACAAATCCTGGCATAACATCTAGGGTCCTCAGAATATAAGTTGTACAATTTAAACCACTAATTCATTTATGACTACTCTATGTTTTTCTGTCATACATTCACGCAAAACCAGTTTAGCAAATTTCTCGCTCTTCTTCACTTTCTTCTCTTGCCAGCAATGTGCCCTGTGAGTGTCAAATTATTCAATCCTTGTCCTCAGTATCGTAGAAATTTAATCTCTATTTTTCTCATTCTAAGTTGACAATTTTCCTTCAGGTAATAAGTAACAATTGTCTTTCAACTTGTTGCGCAATTATCTCCGTGGCAATCGGGCAAAGCTGGAAAAATCTTAAAGTTTCAAAGAAATCGGTGACCACATGCCAGCGTAATTAGACGCGAGTCAGACGCCTAGCTGACGACTATGCGACGTTGTAATCGGACCCACAGCAGCCGGCGCTGTGGCAGTCGGGCAAAGTTGAAAAAAATCGCTAAGTTTCGATAAATATCGCCGACCACCCGCCGGCATGATCGGACGAGTATCTGACCAGCTTCCGATTGATTCTCGGAATTCGTAGGCTTTTCGCTGAGAAGAAGTGGGATAATTATATTGAATCAATTGCTAAATCTTTTGCAGGGAAATCTTATTCACTGTCTTGTTTTAGACAATCGTTTTTCGCAATAATCATTCTTACATTTTTGCATATTGCTGCCACATCAAAATTAGTGCTGTTGTTATGTATCTAGAGATGTTTTCATAAAAACAAAGAATCTGCAATGTTATTGGTCCTGACCTGGCATCTCGGTTTCAATTACTTTCACCATCATCATTTGTCTGTGCATTAATAGGATCCTTCTTGCGATTTTATCTACCTAAAAGTGTAGGGTCTATTCATGCAATGTATGTCCCGCATGATTTAATTATTTTTACCAGGATAAGTTTATCATTGAGTAGTATTTACATTATTCGGACTATTTGGGCCGTTGTAAGCTCCGACTTCTTCAGGTGGCAGGAATTTCGAACTGAAATCTTTATTACAATCACTGGGGTATATGAACTCCATTCCTTTGCTTTGAGCCTCTTCTGGTGGTCATGAGTTATCTCCCTCTAACCCTGTATGTTACTTGTTACCTGTATGTTACTTGTTCACCACTGCTCTAGCCTGAACTAACAACTCTTTGGGTCAAATCACAGGAACTAAAAAGTGTTTCTGGACATTGGTTTACAAGTTCCAAAAATTCAGTTGTTCTTGTCTTTAAGAGCACATGGCCCAGTAGATATACACTAACCAATATATTCACTGGGCCATGTGTCCTTAAGGACAAGAAAAACTGAATTTTTGGAACTTGTAAATCTAATGTCCAGAAAATCTCTTTTACCAGAGTTCATATTGCAATTTTTTAATGTTAATGGTTTTCTCTACTATTTGTTACCAGAGTTGATATTGCAATTTTTTGATGTTAATGTTTTTCTCTAGTATTTTTACCAGAGTTCATATTGAATTTTTTTATGTTAATAATTTTCTCTAGTATTTTTACCAGAGTTCATATTGCAATTTTTACAATAATGATTTTCTCTGGCACTCCGTATTACTGGTCTCCCATATTGTGTCATCTCTATGCTTGGTCGACTTAGGAGATTTTAATCTTTGAGTAATATAAAATTAGCGATATTATTTAATGCACTTGTTCACTGCAAAACTAAGTGCCGACTGCGGAAGCGACCACCTTCCGGTTATATGAAAACTAAGGGTGAATCTTCGGAGATTTAAGAAGTCTAACGCAGCACCAATATCGCAACAGAACAGATTCCGAACCCGCAGCAAAAAAAATTAGGTCGTCCAAAAGTTCGTAAACACTTGCGAAATGGGTCTGTCTGGTCCAGCACAATCGAGACAAGCGATGGGTTCAGAAAGGGCAAGAGACACCGTTGGTTACAAAACAAGAACTATTCGGCAAGAAAGTTATGTTGTGCGTTTGGTGGAACTTTGAAGGAATCGTGCGTTTTGAGTTGGTTCCGAATGGTCGTGCCATCAGTGCCGAACTTTATGTTAGTAACTTGAGCGGGTCTACGAAAAGTTGGAGCAAAAGTACCCGGCTCTGATCAACCAAAAGCTCGCTTTGATGCAGAAGGACAATGCCAAGCCACACGCCGCCAAGAAGACCAAAGACAAATTTGAAGAGCTGGACGGCGTTGAGGTTCTGCCACACCCAACCTACAGTCCTGACTGTGCTCCATCAGATTACGGTCTTTTCCGCTCAATGCAACACTTTCTGAAGGGCCGCCGATTCGACTCGTTTGATGAAGTCGAGGAAGCATGTGAAGAATAATTTGATTCAAAGACGGCTGAATGGTACTTTGACCAGATCCGAAAGCTTGCAGATCGATGACAGAAAGTCTTGGAAATGATGATCTTTATTTTGAGTAATAATTTTTGTTGTTTTTGCGAGTAAAATTTCAATATTTTGCAAGTGTTTTCTGATAAACTTAGATAACTTGGCGAGTAAAATCTCAATTTTTTGCAAGTCTTTTCTGGTAAACTTAGATAACTTAGCGAGTAAAATTTCAATTTTTGCAAGTCTTGTCTGGTAAACTTAGATTAATTGGCGAGTAAAATCTCAATTTTTTGCAAGTCTTTTCTGGTAAACTTATATTACTTGGCGAGTAAAATTTCAATTTTTTGCAAGTCTTTTCTGGTGAACTTAGATAACTTGGCGAGTAAAATTTCAATTTTTTGCAAGTCTTGTCTGGTAAACTTAGATTACTTGGCGAGTAAAACCTCAATTTTTTGCAAGTCTTGTCTGGAAAACTTAGATTACTTGACGTGTAAAATTTCAATATTTTGCAAGTCTTGTCTGGTAAAGTTAGTTTACTTGGCGAGTAAAATTTCAATATTTTGCAAGTCTTGTCTGGTAAACTTAGTTTACTTGGCGAGTAAAATTTCAATTTTTTGCAAGTCTTGTCTGGTAAACTTAGTTTACTTGGCGAGTAAAACTTTCAATTTTTTGCAAGTCTTGTCTGGTAAACCTAGATTACATGGCGAGTAAAATTTCAATATTTGCAAGTCTTGTCTGGTAAACTTAGTTCCACTTGGCGAGTAAAACATTCAATTTTTACCAGAATTTTTCTGGTAAACTTAGATTACTTGGCAGTTAAAATTTCAATATTTTGCAAGTCTTGTCTGGTAAACTTACATAACTTGGCGAGTAAAATTTCAATTTTTTGCAAGTCTTTTTCTAGTAAACTTAGATTACTTGGCGAGTAAAATTTCAATAATTTGCAAGTGTTTTCTGGTAAACTTAGATTACTTGGCGAGTAGAATTTCAATTTTCTGCAAGTCTTTTCTAGTAAACTTAGATTACTTGGCGAGTAAAATTTCAATATTTTGCAAGTCTTGTCTGGTAAACTTAGATTACTTGGCGAGTAAAATTTCAATATTTTGCAAGATTTTCTGGTAAACTTAGATTACTTGGCAGGTAAAATTTCAATATTTTGCAAGTTTTTTCTGTTAAACTTAGATTACTTGGCGGTAGAATTTCAATTTTTTGCAGAGGTTTTCTGTTAAACTTAGATTACTTGGCGAGTAAAATTTCAATTTTATTGATCTTGGCTGATATAAACTTAGATAACCTGGCGAGTAAAATTTCAATTTTTTTTGCAAGTGTTTTCTGGAAAACTTAGATTACTTGGCGGGAATTTCAATTTTATGCAAGTCTTGGCTGGTGAACTTGGATAACCTGGCGATGAAATTTCAATTTTTTGCAAGTGTTTTCTGGAAAACTTAGATTACTTGTGATGAAATTTCAATTTTTTGCAAGTCTTGTCTGGTAAATTTAGATTATTGGGCGATTAAAATTTCAATTTTTTGCAAGTCTTGTCTGGTAAACTTAGATTACTGGGCGAGTAAAATTTCAATTTTTTGCAAGTCTTTTCTGGTAAACTTAGATTACTTGGCGAGTAAATTTCAATATATTGCAAGTCTTTTCTGGTAAACTTAGATTACTTGGCAGTAAAATTTCAATATTTTGCAAGTCTTGTCTGGTAAAGTTAGTTTACTTGGCAAGTAAAATTTCAATATTTTTTGCAAGTCTTGTCTGGTAAACTTAGTTTACTTGGCGAGTAAATTTTCAATTTTTTGCAAGTCTTGTCTGGTAAACTTGGTTTGCCGGCGAGTAAAACTTTCAATTTTTTGCAAGTCTTGTCTGGTAAGAAACCTAGATTACATGGCGAGTAAAATTTCAATATTTTGCAAGTCTTGTCTGGTAAACTTAGTTTACTTGGCGAGTAAAACATTCAATTTTTGCCAAGTCTTTTCTGGTAAACTTAGTTACTTGGCGATTAAAATTTCAATATTTTGCAAGTCTTGTCTGGTAAACTTACATAACTTGGCGAGTAAAATTTCAATTTTTGCCAAGTCTTTTCTGGTAAAACTTAGATTACTTGGCGAGAGTAAAATTTCAATAATTTGCAAGTGTTTTTCTGATAAACTTAGATTGCTTGGCAGGTAAATTTCAATTTTCTGCAAGTCTTTTCTGGTAAACTTAGATTACTTGGCGAGTAAAATTTCAATATTTTGCAAGATTTTCTGGTAAACTTAGATTACTTGGCGAGTAAAATTTCAATATTTTGCAAGTTTTCTGTTAAACTTAGATTACTTGGCGAGTAGAATTTCAATTTTTGCAGGGTTTTTCTGGTAAACTTAGATTACTTGGCAAGTAAAATTTCAATTTTATGCAAGTCTTGGCGAGTAAACTTAGATAACCTGGCGAGTAAAATTCCAATTTTTGCAAGTGTTTTTCTGGAAAACTTAGATTACTTGGCGAGTAAAATTTCAATTTTATGCAAGTCTTGGCTGGTGAACTTAGACTAACCTGGCGGTAAAATTTCAATTTTTTGCAAGTGTTTTCTGGAAAACTTAGATTACTTGGCAGTAAAATTTCAATTTTTTGCAAGTCTTGTCTGGTAAATTTAGATTATTGGGCGATTAAAATTTCAATTTTTTGCAAGTCTTGTCTGGTAAACTTAGATTACTGGGCGAGTAAAATTTCAATTTTTTGCAAGTCTTTTCTGGTAAACTTAGATTACTTGGCGAGTAAATTTCAATATATTGCAAGTCTTTTCTGGTAAACTTAGATTACTTGGCGGTAAAATTTCAATATTTTGCCGTGCTTTTTCTGGTAAACTTAGATTGCTTGGCGGGAAATTAAAATTTCAATATTTTGCAAGTCTTTTCTGGTAAATTTAGATTACTTGGCGAGTAAAAATTACTATTTTTGCAAGTCTTTTCTGGTAAACTTAGAGAAAACCTGGTGAGTAAAATTTCAATTTTTTTTGCAGGGGTTTTCTGAAGTAGCTTAGATTACTCGGCAAGTAAAATTTCAACATTCTGCAAGTCTTTTCTTGTAAACTTAGATTACTTGGCGAGTAAAATTTCAATTTATTGCAAGTCTTTTCTGGTAAACTTAGATTGCTTGACGAGTAAAATTTCTATTTTTTGCAAGTCTTTTCTGGTAAACTTAGATAACTTGGCGAGTAAAATCTCAATATTTTGTAAGTCTTTTCTGGTAAACTTAGAAAACCTGGCGAGTAAAATTTCAATTTTTTGCAGGGGTTTTCTGGTAAACTTAGATTACTTGGCGAGTAAAATTTCAATATTTTGCAAGTATTTTCTAGTAAACTTAGATTACTTGGCGAGTAAAATTTCAATTTTTTGCATGTCTTTTCTGGTAAATTTAGATTACTTGGCGAGTAAAATTTCAATTTTTTGCAAGTCTTGTCTGGTAAACTTACATAACTTGGCGAGTAAAATTTCCATATTTTGCTAGTCTTGTCTGGCAAACTTAGTTTATCCTTTGGCGAGTAAAATTTCAATTTTTTGCAAGTCTCTTTCTTTTCTTGGTAAACTTAGATTACTTGGCGAGTAAAATTTCAACATTTTGCAAGTCTTTTCTGGTAAACTTTCTTTACTTGGCGAGTAAAATTTCCAATATTTTGGCAAGTATTTTCTGGTAAACTTTCTTTACTTGGCGAGTAAAATTTCAATAATTTGCAAGTCTCTTTTCTGGTAAACTAAGCAAAACCTGGAGACCTAAAATTTCAATTTTTTGCAAGTGTTTTCTGGTAAACTTAGATTACACGTCGAGTAAATTTCTATTTTTTGCAAGTCTTTTTCTGGTAAACTTAGATTACCTTGGCGAGTAAAATTTCAATATTTTGCAAAAGTGTTTTCTGGTAAACTTAGATTGCTTGGCGAGTAAAAATTCTAATTTTTGCAAGTGTTTTTTTGGTAAACATAGATTATTTTAAGGCGAGTAAAATGTCAATTTTTGCAAGTGTTTTCTGGTAAACTTAGATCACTTGGCGAGTAAAATTTCAACATTTTGCAAGTGTTTTCTGGTAAACTTACATTACTTGGCGAGTAATATTTCAACATTTTGCAAGTGTTTTCTGGTAAAACTTAGGATTAATTGGCGAGTAAAATTTCAATTTTTTGCAAGTGTTTTCTGGTAAACTTTGATTACTTGGCGAGTAAAATTTCAATTTTTTGCAAATGTTTTCTGATAAACTTAGATTACTTGTCGAGTAAAATTTCAACATTTTGCAAGTCTTTTCTGGTAAACTAAGAAAACCTGGCGAGTAAAATTTCAATTTTTTGCAAGTCTTTTCTTGGTAAACTTATATCACTTGGCGAGTAAAATTTCAATATTTTGCAAGTGTTTTATGGTAAACTTAGATTACTTGTCGAGTAAAATTTCAATATTTTGCAAGTCTTTTCTGGTAAACTTAGATTACTTGGCGAGTAGAATTTCTCATTTTTTGCAAGTCTTTTCTGGTAAACTTAGATTACTTGGCGAGTAAAATTTCAATATTTTGCAAGTTTTTTTCTGGTACACTTAGATTACTTGGCGAGTAAAATTTCAATAATTTGCAAGTCTTTTCTGAGGTAAACTAAGAAAACCTGGCGACCTAAAATTTCAATTTTTTGCAAGTGTTTTCTGGCAAACTTAGATTACACGTCGAGTAAATTTCAATATTTTGCAAGTCTTTTCTGGTAAACTTAGATTCCTTGGCGAGTCAAATTTCAATTTTTTGCAAGTGTTTTCTGGTAAACTTAGATTACTTGGCGAGTAAAATTTCAATATTTTGCAAGTCTTTTCTGGTAAACTAATAAAACCTGGGGAGTAAAATTTCAATTTTTTGCAAGTCTTTTCTGGTAAACTTAGATAACTTGGCGAGTAAAATCTCAATATTTTGCAAGTCTTTTCTGGTAAACTTAGAAAACCTGGCGAGTAAAATTTCAATTTTTTGCAGGGGTTTTCTGGTAAACTTAGATTACTTGGCGAGTAAAATTTCAATTTTATGCAAGTCTTGGCTGGTAAACTTAGATAACCTGGCGAGTAAAATTTCAATTTTTTGCATGTCTTTTCTGGTAAACTTAGATTACTTGGCGAGTAAAATTTCAATATTTTGCAAGTATTTTCTAGTAAATTTAGATTACTTGGCGAGTAAAATTTCAATTTTTTGCATGTCTTTTCTGGTAAACTTAGATTACTTGGCGAGTAAAATTTCAATATTTTGCAAGTCATGTCTGGTAAACTTAGATAACTTGGCGATTAAAATTTCAATTTTTTGCAAGTCTTGTCTGGTAAACTTAGATAACTTGGCGAGTAAAATTTCAATATTTTGCAAGTCTTGTCTGGTAAATTTAGATTACTTCGCGAGTAAAATTTCAATATTTTGCAAGTCTTTTCTGGTAAACTAAGAAAACCTGGCGAATAAATTTCAATTTTTTGCAAGTGTTTTCTGGTAAACTTAGATTACACGTCGAGTAAATTTCTATTTTTTGCAAATCTTTTCTGGTAAACTTAGATTACTTGGCGAGTAAAATTTCAATATTTTGCAAGTCTTTTCTGTTAAACTTAGATTACTTGGCGAGTAGAATTTCAATTTTTTGCAAGTCTTTTCTGGTAAACTTATATCACTTGGCGAGTAAAATTTCAGTATTTTGCAAGTGTTTTATGGTAAACTTAGATTACTTGTCGAGTAAAATTTCAATATTTTGCAATTCTTTTCTGGCAAACTTAGAGTACTTGTCGAGTAAAATTTCAACATTTTGCAAGTCTTTTCTGGTAAACTTAGATTACTTGGCGAGTAAAATTTCAATATTTTGCAAGTCTTTTCTGGCAAACTTAGATTACTTCGCGAGTAAAATTTCAATATTTTGCAAGTCTTTTCTGGTAAACTAAAAAAACCTGGCGACTAAAATTCCAATTTTTTGCAAGTCATTTCTGGTAAACTTATATTACTTGGCGACTAAAATTTCAATTTTTTGCAAGTGTTTTCTGGTAAACTTAGAGTACTTGGCGAGTAAAATTTCAATATTTTGCAAGTGTTTTCGGGTAAACTTAGATTACTTGGCGAGTAAAATTTCAATATATTGCAAGACTTTTCTGGTAAACTTAGATTGCTTGACGAGTAAAATTTCTATTTTTTGCAAGTCTTTTCTGGTAAACTTAGATAACTTGGCGAGTAAAATCTCAATATTTTGCAAGTCTTTTCTGGTAAACTTAGATAACTTGGCGAGTAAAATTTCCATATTTTGCTAGTCTTGTCTGGTAAACTTAGATAACTTGGCGAGTAAAATTTCAACATTTTGCAAGTGTTTTCTGGTAAACTTAGATTACTTGGCGAGTAAAATTTCAATTTTTTGCAAGTGTTTTCTGGTAAACTTACATTACTTAGCGAGTAAAATTTCTATTTTTTCAAGTGTTTTCTGGTAAACTTAGATTACTTGGCGATTAAAATTTCAACATTTTGCAAGTGTTTTCTGGTAAACTCAGATTACTTGGCGAGTAAAATTTCAATATTTTGCAAGTGTTTTCTGGTAAACTTAGATTACTTGGCGAGTAAAATTTCAATTTTTTGCAAGTGTTTTCTTGTAAACTTAGATTACTTGGCGAGTCAAATTTCAATATTTTGCAAGTCTTGTCTGGTAAACTTACATTACTTAGCGAGTAAAATTTCAACTTTTTGCAAGTCTTTTCTGGTAAACTTAGATTACTCGGCAAGTAAAATTTCAACATTCTGCAAGTCTTTTCTTGTAAACTTAGATTACTTGGCGAGTAAAATTTCAATTTTTTGCAAGTGTTTTCTGGTAAACTTAGATTACTTGGCGAGTAAAATTTCAACATTTTGCAAGTGTTTTCTGGTAAACTTAGATTACTTGGCGAGTAAAATTTCAATATTTTGCAAGTGTTTTCTGGTAAACTTAGATTACTTGGCGAGTAAAATTTCAATATTTTGCAAGTGTTTTCTGGTAAACTTAGATTACTCGGCAAGTAAAATTTCAACATTCTGCAAGTCTTTTCTTGTAAACTTAGATTACTTGGCGAGTAAAATTTCAATTTTTTGCAAGTCTTTTCTGGTAAACTTTGTTTACTTGGCGAGTAAAATTTCAATTTTCTCAAGTCTTGTCTGGTAACCTTAGATTACTTGGCGAGTAAAATATCAATATTTTGCAAGTGTTTTCTGGTAAACTTAGATTACTTTCCGAGTAAAATTTCAATTTTTTGCAAGTGTTTTCTGGTAAACTTAGATTACTTGGCGAGTAAAATTTCAATATTTTGCAAGTGTTTTCTGGTAAACTTGCATTATTTAGCGAGTAAAATTTCAATTTTTTGCAAGTCTTTTCTGGTAAACTTAGATTACTTGGCGAGTAAAATTTCAATTTTTTGCAAGCCTTTTCTGCTAAACTTAGATTACTTGGCGAGTAAAATTTAAATATTTTGCAAGCCTTTTCTGGCAAACTTAGATTACTTGGCGAATAAAATTTCAATTTTTTGCAAGTCTTTTCTGGTAAACTTAGATTACTTGGTGAGTAAAATTTCTATTTTTTGCAAGTCTTTTCTTGTAAACCTTGATTACTTGGCGAATAAAATTTCAATTTTTTTTCATGTGTTTTCTGGTAAACTTAGACTACTTGGTGAGTAAAATTTCAATATTTTGCAAGTGTTTTCTGGTAAACTTACATTACTTAGCGTGTAAAATTTCAATTTTTTGCAAGTCTTTTCTGGTAAACTTTGATTACTTGGCGTGTAAAATTTCAAAATTTTGCAAGTGTTTTCTGGTAAACTTAGATTACTTGGCGAGTAAAATTTCAATTTTTTGCAAGTGTTTTCTTGTAAACTTAGATTACTTGGCGAGTCAAATTTCAATATTTTGCAAGTCTTGTCTGGTAAACTTACATTACTTAGCGAGTAAAATTTCAACTTTTTGCAAGTCTTTTCTGGTAAACTTAGATTACTCGGCAAGTAAAATTTCAACATTCTGCAAGTCTTTTCTTGTAAACTTAGATTACTTGGCGAGTAAAATTTCAATTTTTTGCAAGTGTTTTCTGGTAAACTTAGATTACTTGGAGAGTAGAATTTCAATTTTTTGCAAGTGTTTTCTTGTAAACTTAGATTACTTGGCGAGTCAAATTTCAATATTTTGCAAGTCTTGTCTGGTACATTTAGATTACTTGGCGAGTAAAATTTTAATATTTTGCAAGTCTTTTCTGGCAAACTTAGATTACTTGGCGAGTAAAATTTCCATTTTTTGCAAGTGTTTTCTGGTAAATTTAGATTACTTGACGAGTAAAATTTCAACATTTTGCAAGTGTTTTCTGGTAAACTTAGATTACTTTCCGAGTAAAATTTAAATATTTTGCAAGTCTTTTCTGGCAAACTTAGATTACTTGGCGCGTAAAATTTCAATTTTTTGCAAGTCTTTTCTGGTAAACTTAGATTACTTGGCGAATAAAATTTCAATTTTTTGCAAGTGTTTTCTGGTAAACTTAGATTACTTGGTGAGTAAAATTTCAATTTTTTGCAAGTGTTTTCTGGTAAACTTAGATTACTTGGCGAGTAAAATTTCAATTGTTTGCAAGTCTTTTCTGGTAAACTTAGATTACTTGGCGAGTAAAATTTCAACATTTTGCAAGTGTTTTCTGGTAAACTTAGATTACTTGGCGAGTAAAATTTCAATTTTTTGCAAGTGTTTTCTGGTAAACTTACATTACTTAGCGAGTAAATTTCTATTTTTTCAAGTGTTTTCTGGTAAACTTAGATTACTTGGCGATTAAAATTTCAACATTTTGCAAGTGTTTTCTGGTAAACTCAGATTACTTGGCGAGTAAAATTTCAATATTTTGCAAGTGTTTTCTGGTAAACTTAGATTACTTGGCGAGCAAAATTTCAATTTTTTGCAAGTGTTTTCTTGTAAACTTACATTACTTGGCGATTCAAATTTCAATATTTTGCAAGTCTTGTCTGGTAAACTTAGATTACTTGGCGAGTAAAATTTCAATTTTTTTTCATGTGTTTTCTGGTAAACTTAGACTACTTGGTGAGTAAAATTTCAATATTTTGCAAGTGTTTTCTGGTAAACTTACATTACTTAGCGAGTAAAATTTCAATTTTTTGCAAGTCTTTTCTGGTAAACTTTGATTACTTGGCGTGTAAAATTTCAAAATTTTGCAAGTGTTTTCTGGTAAACTTAGATTACTTGGCGAGTAAAATTTCAATTTTTTGCAAGTGTTTTCTTGTAAACTTAGATTACTTGGCGAGTCAAATTTCAATATTTTGCAAGTCTTGTCTGGTAAACTTACATTACTTAGCGAGTAAAATTTCAACTTTTTGCAAGTCTTTTCTGGTAAACTTAGATTACTTCGCGAGTAAAATTTCAATATTTTGCAAGTCTTTTCTGGTAAACTAAGAAAACCTGGCGACTAAAATTCCAATTTTTTGCAAGTCATTTCTGGTAAACTTATATTACTTGGCGACTAAAATTTCAATTTTTTGCAAGTGTTTTCTGGTAAACTTAGAGTACTTGGCGAGTAAAATTTCAATATTTTGCAAGTGTTTTCGGGTAAACTTAGATTACTTGGCGAGTAAAATTTCAATATATTGCAAGTCTTTTCTGGCAAACTTAGAGTACTTGGCGAGTAAAATTTCCATTTTTTGCAAGTGTTTTCTGGTAAATTTAGATTACTTGACGAGTAAAATTTCAACATTTTGCAAGTGTTTTCTGGTAAACTTAGATTACTTGGCGAGTAAAATTTCAATTTTTTGCAAGTGTTTTCTGGTAAACTTAGATTACTTGGCGAGTAAAATTTCAACATTTTGCAAGTGTTTTCTGGTAAACTCAGATTACTTGGCGAGTAAAATTTCAATATTTTGCAAGTGTTTTCTGGTAAACTGAGATTACTTGGCGAGCAAAATTTCAATTTTTTGCAAGTGTTTTCTTGTAAACTTAGATTACTTGGCGATTCAAATTTCAATATTTTGCAAGTCTTGTCTGGTAAACTTAGATTACTTGGCGAGTAAAATTTCAACATTTTGCAAGTCTTTTCTGGTAAACTTAGATTACTTGGCGAGTAAAATTTCAATTTTTTGCAAGTCTTTTCTGGTAAACTTAGATTACTTGGCGAGTAAAATTTCAATTTTCTCAAGTCTTGTCTGGTAAACTTAGATTACTTGGCGAGTAAAATTTCAATATTTTGCAAGTGTTTTCTGGTAAACTTAGATTACTTTCCGAGTAAAATTTCAATTTTTTGCAAGAGTTTTCTTGTAAACTTAGATTGCTTGGCGAGTCAAATTTCAATATTTTGCAAGTCTTGTCTGGTAAACTTAGATTACCTGGCGAGTAAAATTTCAATATTTTCAAGTCTTTTCTGGCAAACTTAGATTACTTGGCGAGTAAAATTTCAATTTTTTGCAAGTCTTTTCTGGTAAACTTAGATTACTTGTTGAGTAAAATTTCAATTTTTTGCAAGTGTTTTCTGGTAAACTTAGATTACGTTGCGAGTAAAATTTCAACATTTTGCAAGTCTTTTATGGTAAACTTAGATTACTTGGCGAGTAAAATTTTCCATTTTTTGCAAGTGTTTTCTGGTAAACTTAGATTACTTGGCGAGTAAAATTTCAATATTTTGCAAGTCTTGTCTGGTAAACTTAGATTACTTGACGAGTAAAATTTCTATTTTTTGCAAGTGTTTTGTGGTAAACTTAGATTACTTGACGAGTAAAATTTTTATTTTTTGCAAGTCTTTTCTGGTAAACTTTGATTACTTGGCGAGTAAAATTTCAATATTTTGCAAGTCTTTTCTTGTAAACCTTGATTACTTGGCGAATAAAATTTCAATTTTTTGCAAGTGTTTTCTGGTAAACTTAGATTACTTGGTGAGTAAAATTTCAATTTTTTGCAAGTGTTTTCTGGTAAACTTAGATTACTTTCCGAGTAAAATTTCAATTTTTTGCAAGTCTTTTCTGGTAAACTTAGATTACTTGGCGAGTAAAATTTCAACATTTTGCAAGTCTTTTCTGGTAAACTAGATTACTTGGGGGATAAAATTTCAATTTTTTGCAAGTCTTGTCTGGTAAACTTAGATTACTTGACGAGTAAAATTTCTATTTTTTGCAAGTGTTTTGTGGTAAACTTAGATTACTTGACGAGTAAAATTTTTATTTTTTGCCAAGTCTTTTCTGGTAAACTTTGATTACTTGGCGAGTAAAATTTCAATATTTTGCAAGTCTTTTCTTGTAAACCTTGATCACTTGGCGAGTAAAATTTCAATTTTTTGCAACAAGTGTTTTCTGGTAAACTTAGATTACTTGTTGAGTAAAATTTCAATTTTTGCAAGTGTTTCGGTAAACTTAGATTACGTTGCGAGTAATATTTCAACATTTTGCAAGTCTTTTCTGGTAAACTTAGATTACTTGGCGAGTAAAATTTTCCATTTTTTGCAAGTGTTTTCTGGTAAACTTAGATTACTTTGCTAGTAAAATTTCAACATTTTGCAAGTGATTCTGGTAAACTTAGATTACTTGGCGAGTAAAATTTCAATTTTTTGCAAGTGTTTTCTGGTAAACTTAGATTACTTGACGAGTAAAATTTCTATTTTTTGCAAGTGTTTTGTGGTAAACATAGATTACTTGACGAGTAAAATTTTTATTTTTTGCAAGTCTTTTCTTGTAAACCTTGATTACTTGGCGAATAAAATTTCAATTTTTTGCAAGTGTTTTCTGGTAAACTTAGATTACTTGGTGAGTAAAATTTCAATTTTTTGCCAGTGTTTTCTGGTAAACTTAGATTACTTGGCAAGTAAAATTTCAATTTTTTGCAAGTGTTTTCTGGTAAACTTAGATTACTTGGCGAGTAAAATATCAATATTTTGCAAGTCTTTTCTGGTAAACTTAGATTACTTGGCGAGTAAAATTTCAATTTTTTCACGTCTTGTCTGGTAAACTTAGATTACTTGGCAAGTAAAATTTCAATATTTTCAAGTCTTGTATGGTAAACTTAGATTACTTGGCGACTAAAATTTCAACATTTTGCAAGTCTTTTCTGGTAAACTTAGATTACTTGGCAAGTAAAATTTCAATTTTTTGCAAGTGTTTTCTGGTAAACTTAGATTACTTGGCGAGTAAAATTTCAATTTTTTGCAAGTGTTTTCTGGTAAACTTACATTACTTAGCGAGTAAAATTTCAATTTTTTGCAAGTGTATTCTGGTAAACTTAGATTACTTGGCGAGTAAAATTTCAACATTTTGCAAGTCTTTTCTGGTAAACTTAGATTACTTGGCTAGTAAAATTTCAATATTTTGCAAGTCTTTTCTGGCAAACTTAGATTACTTGGCGAGTAAAATTTCAATTTTTTGCAAGTGTTTTCTGGTAAACTTAGATTACTTGGTGAGTAAAATTTCAATTTTTTGCCAGTGTTTTCTGGTAAACTTAGATTACTTGGCGAGTAAAATTTCAATATTTTGCAAGTCTTGTCTGGTAAACTTAGATTACTTGGCGAGTAAAATTTCAATTTTTTGCAAGTATTTTCTGGTAAACTTAGATTACTTGACGAGGAAAATTTCTATTTTTTGCAAGTGTTTTGTGGTAAACTTAGATTACTTGACGAGTAAAATTTCTATTTTTTGCAAGTCTTTTCTGGTAAACTTTGATTACTTGGCGAGTAAAATTTCAATTTTTTGCAAGTCTTTTCTGGTAAACTTTGATTACTTGGCGAGTAAAATTTCAATATTTTGCAAGTGTTTTCTGGCAAACTTTGATCACTTGGCGAGTAAAATTTCAATAATTTGCAAGTGTTTTCTGGTAAACTTAGATTACTTGACGAGTAAAATTTCTATTTTTTGCAAGTGTTTTCTGGTAAACTTAGATTACTTGACGAGTAAAATTTTTATTTTTTGCAAGTCTTTTCTGGTAAACTTTGATTACTTGGCGAGTAAAATTTCAATATTTTGCAAGTCTTTTCTTGTAAACCTTGATTACTTGGCGAGTAAAAGTTCAATTTTTTGCAAGTGTTGACGAACTTTTGGGATAACCTAATAATTCGGACATTGTGAAACAAAATACACAAATTTGGAAAAGGAAATTCGAAATGTGAAACACTACAAAAAACGACATCACCCCAAAAAGAAAATGAACTTAAAAGAAAAAAATAAGTGATTCACAAATGCGTTTCTTGACATCATGCAAAGGAGACAGAAAACCAATAAATTGTAAATTGCAAATTCTACTCCATCAGCTTCTTTCCATCACTTCCCGCCTGTGGAATTCCCTTCCATTTATGCTTCCCCGACTGCTACAATCTCCAAGAATTTAAATGAAAATCAATAGTCATCTCCTATTAACCTGCATCCTCTCTCTCATGCTCCTTTCTCCGTCCATTCCACTCTCATTAGTATTCTCATCCTTCTCTTACCCACTTCCTGACACTCCCTATAACCTGTGACTCTTTCTCATAACCTTCCTCCTATGTAACCCTCTGAAAAACAGGGGCAGTAAAATGCCTTGGTTGAGGCGATATGATTGTAAAAAAAAAAGATAAATAGATATGAAATGCTCGAGATAGATAGATAGATAGATAGATAGTCAGTATTCTCGTCCATCTCTTACCCACTTCCTGACAAACCCTATCACCTGTCACTCTTTCTCATAATTTTCCTTCTATGTAGCCCCCTGCAAAACAGAGGCAGTAAAATGTCTTGCTTGGGGTGATATGATTATGAAAAAAGAAATATATATAGATATGAAAAGCTCGAGATAGATAGATAGATAGATAGATAGATAGATAGGTAGATAGATATGGAAAGAACAAGATAGATAGATAGATAGATAGATAGATAGATAGATAGATAGATAGATAGATATGGAAAAACAAGATAGATAGATAGATAGATAGATATGGAAAAACAAGATAGATAGATAGATAGATAGATATGGAAAAACAAGATAGATATATAGATAGATAGATATGGAAAAACAAGATGATAGATAGATAGATAGATAGATAGATAGATAGATATGGAAAAACAAGATAGATAGATAGATAGATATGGAAAAACAAGATAGATAGATAGATAGATATGGAAAAACAAGATAGATAGATAGATAGATATGGAAAAACAAGATAGATAGATAGATAGATACGGAAAACAAGATAGATAGATAGATAGATATGAAAACAAGATAGATAGATAGATAGATAGATAGATAGATAGATATGGAAAAACAAGATAGATAGATAGATAGATATGGAAAAATAAGATAGATAGATAGATAGATGGAAAAACAAGATAGATAGATAGATAGATATGGAAAAACAAGATAGATAGATAGATAGATAGATAGAAAAACAAGATTGATAGATAGATAGATATGGAAAAACAAGATTGATAGATAGATAGATATGGAAAAACAAGATTGATAGATAGATAGATATGGAAAAACAAGATTGATAGATAGATAGATAGATAGATAGATATGGAAAAATGTTAGATAGATAGATAGATAGATAGATAGATAGATAGAAAAACAAGTTAGATAGATAGATAGATAGATAGATAGATATGGAAAAATAAGTTAGATAGATAGATAGATAGATAGATATGGAAAAACAAGTTAGATAGATAGATAGATAGATAGATAGATATGGAAAAACAAGTTAGATAGATAGATAGATATGGAAAAACAAGTTAGATAGATAGATAGATAGATATGGAAAAACAAGTTAGATAGATAGATAGATAGATAGATATGGAAAAACAAGATAGATAGATAGATAGATAGATATGGAAAACGATAGATAGATAGATAGATAGATAGATATGGAAAAACAAGTTAGATAGATAGATAGATAGATAGATATGGAAAAACAAGCGATAGATAGATAGATAGATAGATAGAAAAACAAGTTAGATAGATAGATAGATAGATACATAAACAAGTTAGATAGATAGATAGATAGATAGATATGAAAAAACAAGTTAGATAGATAGATAGATAGATAGATAGATAGAAAACAAGTTAGATAGATAGATAGATAGATATGTGGAAAAACAAGTTAGATAGATAGATAGATAGATATGGAAACAAGTTAGATAGATAGATAGATAGATATGAAAACAAGTTGATAGATAGATAGATAGATAGATAGAAAAACAAGTTAGATAGATAGATAGATAGATAGATAGATATGGAAAAACAAGTTAGATAGATAGATAGATAGAAAAACAAGTTAGATAGATAGATAGAAAACAAGTTAGATAGATAGATAGATATGGAAAAACAAGTTAGATAGATAGATAGATAGAAAAATGAAGATAGATAGATAGATAGATAGATAGATAGATAGATAGATAGAAAAAAATGGATAGATAGATAGATAGATAGATAGATAGATAGATAGATAGATAGATAGATAGATATCTGTCTGTCTTCTTACTCACTTTTTGACACCCCCTATAACCTGTCACTATGTAAACCCCTGCAAAACAGGGTTAGTAAAATGGCTTGGGGCGATGTGATTAAAAAAAACAATGCCAGGACATGGAATGGAATACATAAAACTACACAAGGAAATAAGGAACAATTGCAGACAGACAAAAAGAACGACTGAAGGATAAATGTACAGAAACCGAATTTGAGATTAAACAAATAAAGGAGATATACTTAAAAAATATGAAAACTAACAAGACAAAGACATGCTCAGCAACAGGAGGCATCATTAAAGAAGAGGACCATGGTGAGAAATGATAAACTATAAAAATAGTTTAATGATATCGATTAAAAACAAAAAGAGAGGACATGTAAAAGATTCGCTTAAAAGAAAGAAAAAAAAGAAATAAAAACCCGAGGCGAGCTTTTCATGACTCGTTCTGTCGGACGAAAGACTTGACTCGAGTTTTGCTTCACTCTTTTTTTTTTTTTTTTTTTAAATTTGAAGCAGATCTTTTGATCTTTTTGGTATCATCTCTTTTTGTTTTAATCAATATCAATATCAAGAGAGAGAGGGAGAGAGAGAGTGAGAGAGAGAGAGAGAGACTGCCGAAACATTTACAGTACTATTGACTTCTACCCAATGCACATCGACAACTTTGAGAGGAATCACTATGGGGAAAAATAATAAGAGTATGAATGCACACACACAGACACACACACACACACACACACACACGCATGCGAGCTTGAAAACGCCAACACAAGAGCGCACGCACGCACACACAAATATATGTATCATTGTGTGAACATAACATACATGTACTATATACACTCACACACACATATTACGAGAATAAAATGAATACACACGTTTGTAATATATACACATCAATGTACCTCCGTACAGAGAAATAGCATACAAACACATACGTACATATCTCTTGCAACTTTTACACACACAAACATAGACATGCACATACATGGTATATATATATATATATATATATATATATATATATATATACAGTACTGTGCAAAAGTATTAAGAAACGAACTATTTTATCTTTTATGAGGCATCAAAATAAAGTTTAAAATCACCCCTATCCTAACACTTTTGCAAACTACTGGTAGTGTGCAAAAGTATTAGGGCAGGGGGGGTTCCTAAAAAACTCACTGAAATTCAAATACAGGGTGAAAATTCAAACCTTTTTAAGAATTATTTAACTAAAAAGGAAGAGGAAGGTAGGCTTCGGAATTTGAATTGGCTCCCCGCCACAAAACCCTGATCTCAATCCTATTGAACATCTATGGGATATTTTGAATAAAAACATTGATAAATCTAATGTTACTTCGCAAGACACACTTTGAGAACAAATACAAGCTGCTTGGCAGGAGATGCCATTAGATACATTGGAGAAGCTTGTGATGTCAATGCCTGACAGAATGAAGGCTGTGATCAAAGCAAAAGGCTATTATACTAACTGTTAAATTCATTTTGTAGCAAGTATTTTTCTAGTAAAACCATTTGCTGAGTAAATCAAATAAAATTACTTTAATTATATTGTTTATTTTCTACAATAAGCCTCATAAAAGATAAAATAACTCTTGTCCTAATACATTTGCACATTACTGTATATATATATATATATATAGTCATCCACTTACAGATATGTTTCGCTGTATCACAGATCATCAGTATGGTTAGGCAGCCGATTTCCTTCTTACCCAGGATTGAAACCTGACCAACTTGACACCAGTCGGCGATTCTACCTCTGAGTATATATATATATATATATATATATATAGAGAGAGAGAGAGAGAGTCTTTCAGTGTCTACTAAAATCAAGTAGATACAGAAATTTAAATACCTCAGAGAATGCGACACTGAAATCCGAAAGCGAATTGTGATTTCCAATGATGCACCCCGAAAGCTAAGCAGAGTTCTGAGAGACAGGAAAATTCCGTTCGGAAGAAACAAACAAATACTGAACTGTTACGTGATATCTGTCCTCCTGTATGGCAGTGAAATCTAGAAGATCTCATCAAAGATAAAGGAAAGAATTGAATCAACCGACACGTGGTTTTACAGAAGGATGCTGTGAATATCATGGACCGAACATGTGAGCAACGACGAGGTTTTGGAGAGGATAGAAACGGAAAGGAAGCTAATCGACATCAGGAAGAGATAGCTGAAGTTTCGGGGGCACATAATGAGGAAGAAAGTTTTCAGTGTGTCGAGCTAGGAAATCTTTTTCCGCCTGAATCCATCTTGCACATATACAAATCAATCATATGACCGTGCATAGAATACTGTCGTCATATCTAGTCAGGCTCCCCTTCTGTTCATCTCAGTGTTCTCGATAGGCTCCAAAGGAGAATCTGCATTGTGATAGGTCCTGTCCTGGCAGCTCGACTCCAGCCACTTTCTTACCGGCGGGATGTGGCTTCCCTCTGTCTCTTTTACAAATATTTTCATGGCTTCTGCTCCGACGAACTTCAGTTACTAGTGCCCCCGCAACAAGAATTTACTCGAGCAACCAGACTGGTAACAAGGTCCCACCAATTTACATTTAGATCAATCAACTCCAACCGACAATTCTATTCCCTCTTCTTTTCTCGCACTTCTCGCCTCTGGGACTCCCTTCTGTATACTTACTTTCTTGACGGCTACAACCTAAAAGAATTTAAATGCAATGTCAATACCCATCTCTTATCCACTGGACTCGAGTTCTTTCTACATCACCCTGTATCTCTTGTTCTTTTCCTTTCTCTTTACTTTCGCAACTGTCTTTACACCTGTTCCCATGCTTCTCTTGCCCTTTCTCTGACACTCACTTTCTTTTCACTGCCTAAACTTTTACTCTTCTATGTAGCCCCCTGCGCATCAGTGGCGGTACCGCCTTGCTTGGGGTGAAGCGATTATAAAAAAATATCACAGGACGGATAGAAAGAAAGAGAGACAGAGGAAAGCAACGCTTGGCATACTTCATGGGCTTTAGCAATTGGATTGCGAAACAGGGCGTGGGAGAAATACCAAAAGAAAATATGTTCAGCATAGGTGTATGTGGAGGGCCATGATCGTATACGTCTTGAGGGTTTAAGTAAACTTTTAGTTCCATAGAGAGAAAAGAAGAAAAAGATATGAATCAATTGACTTTCCACTTTCGAAAGAGTTTGAAGTCAAAGAGAGACACGCATAGAAAAGCAGAAATTTTACTGTTTCCTTCCGGCTATAATAAGCCATATATTACTGCTCTTAACATATTTATTCTGAGGCGCTAATGTTTTCATCGCTACGTTCAGCTAAGCTCAAAGACTTGCCTTTTCAAAGGAATTAAATCTTTCAACACAGAGTCGGACAAGAAATGGGTAGTTAGGCAATTTGTATGTTCCTTGTTATTGCTTTTAAATAAAGATTTACCTGATCGAGAAAATTCGTTTTTCATTCCCAGTTTCACTTTCGGTCATTTTACACTATTGAAAATTTTCTTGATCTCTTCACACGAAATCGATCCAACGTTTATTTTTTGGAATTAAAAATGTAATGTTTTCATCAATTTATCCACTCCAGTGCTTTAAAATTAGATTTATAAATTTAAATGTTATATAAAAAGTAAACTAGCAATTATTTTTTGGTAGGAAAACACAATCAGATACAGCCTGCAAGCCTCGCATCCATTCGCTCGACCGTTTATAAAAATCATATTTACCTGCACCCGATAGGAATATTCTGTCGTTAAGCGAAACATTTCTCAATTAACTAACCACAATACACGTCAAACGTTGAGGACAAACCAGCCACGATTGAAAAATGTCACGTTGTTTACTTTGCAGTACAGCGCCATCTACATTATTTAAACATTCAGACTATTGTCTTCATCTTTGTTGCCATTTGTCCGACGTTTCGGTCGTTGTACACTCCGGCCTTCTTCAGGTGCTAAAAATTTCGAACCGAACCATTTATTACAATCACAGGAGTATACGATCTCCATTCCTTGCGTAGTAAAGCCTCTTTAGGGATTAAATAAAAATACGAAGTAAAATAATATCCCTAAATAAAATAAAAATACAAAATAAAATAAAAACTACGAAATAAAATAAAAATACAAAATAAAATAAAAGTACGAAATAAAATCTCTCAGGAGTCCTCTGGCAGGAAAGACAATAGACGCATGCGCAAAAAGAGAGGCCTCCTGGTGCCAATAATAAACTGGATCACTTTCTCTGTTGGACTTCTTCAGGTGCTAAAAATTTCGAACCGAACCATTTATTACAATCACAGGAGTATACGATCTCCATTCCTTCAGCGGCGAAAGCCATTCAACAATCACAGGAGGATACGCGATCTTCATTCCTTCAGCGGCGAAAGCCATTCAACAAGTTTTGAATGTTTCGGCGAAAGACCCAACCCATCAGTAAAAGCCATAACATTTTATACCTCTTCTGGTTATCTCCCTCTAACCCTGTAAGTTACTTGTTCACCACTGTTGTAGCCTGGTATTGAACACACAACTATTTTGGTCAAGTCACAGGAACTAATTAACGTCTATATCCAAGTGCTCTTAAGGACAAGTACAATTTAATTTGTGTGACTTATAAGCCTAATGTTCTACCAGAGTTCATATTGCAATTTTTTATGTTAATGGTTTTTATTGTAATGGCTTTCTCTAGTATTTTTACCAGAGCTCATATTGCAATTTTCAAAATAATTATTTTCTTTGGCACTTCGTATACTGGTTCCCATATTGTGTCCAACTCTCTGTTTGGTCGGCTTAGATTTTAATGTTTCAGTAATATAAAATCAGTGATCGGCCGAAAACGTCGTACCAATGGCAACAAAGATGAGGACAATAGTCCAATTAATGTAAATACAGTAAATGCTACCTCATCTCAGAAATATGGAAAAATAGAAAAATCTATTATTAAACGTCGTACAAATGGCAACAAAGATAAGGACAACAGTCAAAATAATATAAATACTGTAAATACTACCTCATCTCAGAAATATAGACAAATAGAATGATCTATTATTAAACGTTGTACAAATGGCAACAAAGATGAGGACAATAGTCCGAATAATGTAAATACTGTAAATACTACCTCATCTCAGAAATATGGAAAAATAGAATGATCTATAAACGTCGTACAAATGGCAACAAAAATGAAGACAATAGTCCGAATAATGTAAATACTGTAGCTACTACCTCATCTCAGAAATATAGATAAATAGAATGATCTATTATTAAAAGTCATACAAATGGCAACAAAGATGAGGACAATAGTCCAATTAATGCAAATACTGTAAATACTACCTCATCTCAGAAATATGGACAAATTATTAAACGTCGTACGAATGGCAACAAAATGAGGACAATAGTCCGAATAATTTAAATACTGTAAATATGATCTCATCCCAGAAATATAGACAAATGCAGAGCCATCACTTGTAAACTTTTTTTAAAACATAACTCTACAACGAAGGTGTTGCATACATATATTTAGATCATTTAGTGTGAGGAAACCTCCCATAAAGTTTTTCAAAGTATTTTTCAGACATCCTAGATAAGTCTGTGTGTGTGTGTGTTTGAAGGTTGTTTCCTTTTTTTTTTCTTTTTATACTATATATATTTTCTTTTGTTTAGTATTTATAGCGTTCTTTCATTTTTCTTTTTGGTGAGATTGTCCTTTTTCCCAAACCCTAACCCTAACTCCCTATCAACCTTACATTGTTTAAAGGTGGTAACGAAGCGCTAAAAGACTTTTAAAAATATAAAGCCACCCACTCGAATTCTAACCCTAACCCATGCTCAACGCACGATGCCTTCTAGTATAATTCACAAATAATACATCTCAGACAGTCAAACCATGGAAGTAAATTAACAAGATCAAAAACAACAACGTTCAAAATGGCTAACCAAGTGGCCGATTTTCTTGAAAATTTACACAGTTGTACTAAAAACTTCTGCGAGTGTTCTTAGCTAGACTTTGTGTCGAGGTACCCCCAATAAATATCGAAAATCGATTATCGAAAAAATCGGGTTATAGAAGGAGTGGTCCGATTTTAATCAAATTTGATACACTCATAGACAAAGACAAGAAACGATATTCAGAAGTTTCAAAATTGCAGTTCTTACAATAGTGCAGAAAATCGATAATATATATATATATATATATATAAGGCAAGATGTTTGTGTGTGTGTCTGTTTATCTGCCTGTATGTCTCTATTTTTTTCAGTCCTTTTATTTTAGTTTTTGATTCGGGTTTGGCTGTAAGTAGGCATAATTGTAGTTCTTAGTCTCAGCCATGATACCATTTATTCAGAGGACTTATTTAGCCTTTAAAATTCAGTTTATGACGAAAAAAACTTATTTGATATTGATACCAGGAAATCAAAATTTGACTTACATCCATTCATTTTTCTTTCAGTCTACGGTTTCACTTTAACTGATCTTAGATCACTGGTGCCGCTTAAGCACGAATTTCCACGAGATACTAGATTAGCAACTAGGTCTCACCCTTTAACAGTTAAACAAATAAGATGTAACCATAAATTCTACTCTAACAGCTTCTTTTCTCGGGCTTCCCGCCTGTGGAACTCCTTCCACAAGTCTGCTTTCCCGACAGCTACAATCTCCAGGTGTTTAAATGTAGGGTCAATAGACACCTCCTATCACACTAACTCCCAATTATTCTCAGAACACTCTCATTTACCCAACCCTCATTCTCGGTATCCTTACCTGCCTATCACCCACCCTCTGACATTTCCTATATTTAAGCATTCTCGGTACCCCTACCCGCCTATCACTCACCCTCTGACATTTCCTATATTTAATCATCCTTTCTCCACTCTATGTATCCCCCTGCGCAGTAGTGGCAGTGACATGCCTTGCTCTGGGTGAAACGCTTATATATATATATATATATATATATATATATATATATATATTTATATATATATATATATATAAATAAAAACAGCTATTGCTTTTTAGTCTTTCGTGCTAACGTCCAAAGAGTCTGAGCTCCAGGACCATGAATTAGTTTTAAAGCTTTCATTACACCCGATCAACGCCGTGCTATACTGCTAGTATATATATATATATATATATATATATATATATATATATATATATACTAGGTGCGATTGGTAAATTGTCGCAATTATTTTATTATTTAAAATATTCATTAGGCTGAGTCTGAGGTCCAGGACCATGGATTAGTTTTAAAGCTTTCATTACAACCGAGCAACGCCGTGCTATACTGCTAGTGTGAAATAATTTTAAATATGAGAATTGCTAATTACATCTTTTATCGGTTCATGTAATGCATATTCTGGCAGTTATTCTATATTTCATTCGTAAATCAATCATTTATACCAAGTTTAATACTTAAGGAATTGACTTCTTTGCATTACTCTTGTGTGATATTTCTTCGTAAATAGTCACAACGAATAAAATATTTTATCTATGGACCTGAAGTCTACCTCGAAAGTAACAGATGCGTTTACTGATTTTTATGATACCAATAATGGCATATAGGCAGAAAAGCTTACTGACTCGCTATGAATTTCTTTCTGCCCCGAGTTTAGACCCCAAAAGCTATATATTCACTTTTATTTCTTTTTTTATGGCTGTCGGCGCAATAAGTCTTATCCAACCGTTTCCGCAGAACCTGGACTGGATTAATAAAGATTGAATCTTCCAGCTTTTATTATTGTATTAAATAAGTTCCATTCTTTGACAGAATTGAAAAGTTTCACTTAATATATATATATATTATTTTAACTGAGTTCGGAAAATTTTTTATATCAATGCCCACTTAGAAATATAATACATTGGCATAAATATTTTGATAAAATGACAAATATTAAATAAGACAGGCAGAGCGATACGTAGAAAACACACACACACACACACACACACACACACACACACACACACACACACACACACACAACAAAGATGAAGAAAATAGTCCGAATAAAGTAAATACTCTAAATACTACTCATTTCAGAAATATAGACAAACACAAGAAAAAGTTAATAAAGAATTTATAATAGTCTAAATATTTTTCTTTGATATATATATTTATTTAATTTTCTTTTATAAGATTTCTCGAATATTCAGACTGATAGGTGAATATATATATATATATATATATATATATATATATATATATATATATATGCCCATGTGCAAATTAACTGAAACAAAATGACTAATATCTTCCTAGAATCTTTCACACTTTCCTTGATTACGTTTACGTCGTCTCTTGGCGTTTTTTTTTCTCTTCCGACCGCAATTTTTTGACGTTTTGTACTGGTCGATCCAGTTTGTTTCTTCATCTTGATGACGCGGCTGACAGCAGAAAGGCTGACATCAAAAATATCCGCGATCTCTCTGTAAGGCTTGCCGGTGTGTTTGTGCAGTGTTACAATTTTCATACGCTTCTTTGGTGTAACGTCCATCGCAGACAATGGCCGTATGACAGACAAAAGAATAAATCGACAGACAAGACAATAGTGTTTAGACGTGATAAAAATCTGTTGCAATCACGGATGACGCAAAACCTTTAAAGGCCAAACAAATTTCATCACAGATCCCGAAAATAGATACATATTAATACACAGCACGGCAAATGGCCTAAACAGAGAAATTAAATAGAAATCGACTACACCCTGTCACTTCAGTGGGTCTAAAACTGACCGTATGATAAAAGAAATGAAATTAAAGCAGTTGTTTCAATTCAGTCAGTTAAGTGCCATACGTGATACACACTTGGGCGATCATGTCTCGAAAGAGACATGACTGACTGGGCAGAAGAGTATCCCGCAGTAGGTTGCCATTGCTTTCTGCGGTAGACTGATTGCCGACCAAGGCTATAGAAGCCAATCTGTCCTGCTATTTAACCCATAACTGGAAGGAAGAGACGGATTAATACCTTTCCCAAGGGTATTTGCGCGTAAGTGAATACAATGGATTCAACTGGAATTCAAACTCGGTTCCGCGGTTTCTCGTTCTGAGCCGATATCCACTGTACCACAACGCACATCCCCCATTAATTTGCAAAAAAGTGTACACACACACACACATACATACATACATACGTCAACATGCGGTGTAGATATAGAATAATCGAAAGGAATATCCTGTACATACACTGCCAGGATAACTCTCCAAGAGAGCTCTAATTATATATATATATATATATATATATATATATATATATAGAGAGAGAGAGAGAGAGAGAGACAGAGACAGAGAGAGAGCAAATATAAGATAAAATTTAGGCAGAAACGTTATTTTATGGTAAATCGGAATTTTAGGCCTATTTCAGGCGAACCATCATCAGCTTCCGTCATTATTGTACAGAAGATGTTAAACAATATGTGTGTGTGTGTGTGTGAGAGAGAGAGAGAGAGAGAGAGAGAGAGAGAGGGTATGTGTTTTTCTTTGACTTCGTATTTACATTATTCATATATGAAACTATACATTCATGCAAACATCTGTGTATAATTATAGAGATAGATAAATATTAATAAATTAAAATGTTTAAACAGACAGAACAGGGATGGCGAATTTTGTAGATAATTTAATACGTATATATACGTCTGTCTGTGTTAATTTGTTATTTGTATAAATACAGACATACTCCCTACTATATATAAAATAATAAAATTAAGCGAATTTGACCGTTTTCTTTGAAATCTGTTTATATCGTGTTTTCAAAGAAAACGGTCAAATTCTCTTCATTTTAATATCTCGTGACTTTGCACTACACATGAAGAAATTCTAAAAACTAAAATATTCTGTTAATCTTTTGAAATTATTTGTGAGCGTCTTTGTGGTTGCCAACACTGTTTATTTATAGATACGTAATTTAGAATAAAGCTCATTTCGTCTTTTTGCCTTGATAAAGTCCATCACAGGATGAAACGCGTAGGCGATTTAAAATACAGTTTTCCTCTTGTCTTTTATTTTCTTTAACCATTCTGTCCTTAATCTCAGATTATAACTGAGTATATTTTTACACACACACACACACACACACACACACATATATATATATATATTAGATAAATAGATAAAAAATTTCGAACAGATCTACATATGTAAATAGAAAGAAAGATGAAAAAATTGGGATGCAAATAAAATAGAACGACAAATAGAAATATGAATGAAAAGAAATTTAAAAAATGATGAAATAAAAGTAAAGAAAAAGGAATGATAAGAGAGAGAAAGAAAGACGTAAAAGAAATGGAAAGAAGAAAAAGAAAAAAACGAAAGAAAACTTCCAATATGCAAGAAATTAAAGGAAAAAAGAAAAATTAAAATCGTAAGAGATGAAGATACTGAAGAGAAAAAAAAATACACAAAGACAAGAAAAAAGAAAAAAGAATGAACGAAACAGCAAATGAAGAAAAAGAAGATGTAGGAAGAAAGAAAACAGAAAAAAGAGAAAAAAGAAAGAAAACAACAAATGAACAAAAAGAAGATGGAATAAGAAAGAAAAAAGAAAAAGCAAAAGAGAAAAATAGAAAACATCAAACGAACAAAGAGAAAATGGGAAAAAAAAGAAAAAAGGAAAGAAAAAGCAGAAAGTAAACAACAAATGAACAAAGAGAAGATGGAAAAAGAAAGAAAAAAGAAAAAAGAGAAAGAAGAAAGAATACAACAAATGAACAAAGAGAAGATGGAGAAAGAAAGAAAAAAGAAAAAGAGAGAGAAGAAAGAAAACAACAAATGAACAGAGAGAAAATGAAAAAAGAAAGAAAAAAGGAAACCGAGAAAGACGAAAGAAAACAAAAAATAAACAAAGAGAAGATGAAAGAAGAAAGAAAAAAGAAAAAAGAGAAAGAAAAAAGAAAACAACAAATGAACAAAGAGAAGATGAAAAAAGAAAGAAAAAAGAAAAAAGAAAGAAGAAAGAAAACAACAAATGAACAAAGAGAAGATGAAAAAAGAAAGAAAAAAGAAAAAAGAGAAAGAAGAAAGTAAACAGCAAATGAGCAAAGAGAAGATGGAAAAAGAAAGAAAAAAGAAAAAAGAGTAAAAAGAAAGAATACAACAATTAAACAAAGAGAAAATGAAAAAAGAAAGAAAAAAAGAGAAAGAAGAAAGAATACAAAAATGAACAAAGCGATGAGAACAAAGAGAAAGAAAGAAAAAAGAGAAAAAAAGAAAGAAGAAAACAACACATAAACATAAAGACGGTGGAGAAAGTAAGAAAAAAGAGAACGAAGAAAGAAAACACATGAACAAAAAGAAGATGGAGAAAGAAAGAAAAAAAGAGAAAGAAGAAAGAAAACAACAAATGAACAAAGTGAAGATGGCGAAAAAAAGAAAAAAGAGAAAGAAGAAAGAAAACAACAAATGAACAAAGAGAAGATGGTGAAAGAAAGAAAAAAGAAAAAGAGAGAGAAGAAAGAAAACAACAAATGAACAGAGAGAAAATGAAAAAAGAAAGAAAAAAGAAAAAAGAGAAAGAAGAAAGAAAACAACAAATGAACAAAGTGAAGATAGAGAAAGAAAGTAAAAAGGAAGAATAAGAGAACTAAGCAAGAAAATGGAAGAAGAAAAATTAATAATGGTTTAAGATGAAGACAAGTCCCTCTTTCCTTGCCAATACAACAAACTATGACGTATCATACATTTACTTTGTAACTTAGCAACAGATGACGTCAAACCTTTTTCCGCCACCTCCTTGAAACCGGAACAAGATGTCATTGAGAAGATACAGTGGGGAGGAACTTAAACGAGGGAAGCCAAAATGAAAAGGAATTGACCAGAGAAATAGTCTTCGGATTAACAAAGATTGGTAAAGGGACTGAATCATAACTTTTGCTTTTTAGTGATATTCTCTCACGCACACTACCCCGCTTGTCTTTATTACTTTATATGAGTGAAATGATGAAAGAAAGTATATTTATATATATATATATCTATACTTGGGTATCATCCTTTCTTTTTAAAAAATCCTTCATTGAATACGGCTGACAATAATACGGCTAAGCAATAATGAGTCAAAATGAAACATTTGATAATGAATTACTAAATCCGACATTCAGAATAAAATATATATGGTCGTTCCTTGTCATGATAGAAGGCTTACTTGTCCCAGTGATTTCAAAAGTAAAGCTGTCTAGAATTCCATCTCCTGTAGGGCCAGCCATGGCGGTAAGTTTGAGAAGGACTGAACACG